>JAFIDM010009631.1:200141850-200222138 GCA_023159025.1 Thereuonema tuberculata
AAAAAAAAAAAAAAAAAAAAAAGGAAGAGGGGTGGTGGTGGACTGATAGATATCAAAGAATGTACTGGCCAATGATAAATTAGAAGAAAAAGCCAAAGTCTCTTGAGTTTATAACATCATATGCAGGGCTTCAGTAATATTGCAAACTTGAAACATTCCTATTCCACACATGAAACTTGAAAGAAACTGTTAATGATAAGACAATGTTGAGATATCAGAATGCTGAGTAACAAGCAATAAGCCAAACATGAATGGGGGACTTGCCCAAAATAGATCACTATGCTATATATCTATAAGGATGTTTGAATGCGCAGCAAGTAAAATATTTCTGACCTTAGCATCTAGGACGTATCTATCAACATAAGACTAATGTGAATCATCTAATCATCTGCATACAAAAAGAAAAAAACCAAACATTTGATTGTCTGAAAATGAAGTAAGACTATATGAAAATATAGCCCTTACCCAATTGATTTGTATATTAATGTAAAATGTCTTGGAATAACTAAAAAGCCAAATCTTGTTAATCTCATTTTGAGGTACAGCTATTATCAATAACTATTATTACATATAGCAATGAGCATAGAATGAAAAAGGATTTTGATTAGTATACAGCATTAATAAACTAGAAACAAACTTATAAATAATCAAAACAAGTCAATATAAGAGAAAGAATATTAAGAGATCTTAATTCTTCTCTTTTCTATTCAACTGATAATTACTGATGTCCGTAATTAGAGCTTTTAATATTGGTTTTTTTTTGTTTGATAATTAAATGATAAAAATCGTAACAGTTTCTTGATTAAATATTTATTAAAAGAAAAAAAAAAAACGAAAAAAAACTTCATTACAATTATTTGAACAAGAAATCTAAAAATTGCATAATAAATGGAAAGCTCAGAGAGAAGATTATGTCTACATACTTTGATCAACACAAGATCCTTGTGTTATCAAATCAGGTGAAGTTAAAAGAAATCATCACAGCTCTCACAGCTAAAAACCTGGAAGTGACACTGAAGTGTAAATCTTGTAATTTACCTGTTTTCATCCAGGCTTCTCTGTTGTATTTCACTGGAACATTTCTTCTTTTTTCAAAGTCAAATGATGGATCCACTGCCAGTTCTTTTCCACCTGCTTTTCTGAAAGCTTTGGTCCATCTTGTTTTCCTAGGATTCCTCTTCTTCTTAAAAGCTTTATGGCATTTTCCTCTACAAAATTTGAACATCTGAAATAATAAATAAAACAATAATTGTAATAAAAATTGTAATCACATTTTTAAATCAAATAATCTGAAAGACAATGGTTTAGAGGCGAGTATGGCACACAGGGCTTTCTAATTTATATTCGCTGAAGCTCATTACCTGTAATATTCAGAAAGCTCTTTAGATTCGCTACGATTATTATTCGTATAAATAATATTGTGCATGAAACCACCATGGTATTTCAGTAGATGAAGAATTCATTTATAAGTTCAATAAGGTTTTAATCAACGCTTTTATACTTGATTTATTAAATAAGGTAATGGACTAAAATCTTGCATCAGATGACATCAAGAACAGTAGAACTCCAATTATCTGTCACCCTTTTACCATCAGTCTCTATTAACCAATGCTTAACTCAACAATGTTGTAACATATGTAAAATAGGTTTTTTTGCTATTTTGTGATGACCCAAGTAAAAAAAGCAAATAAAGTTTTTTTTTTAATAAAATTAGGTGGTCCTAACTATTGTATGAATAATGTTTTTAATGTACATTGAAACTTGGATAATTCAAAGTTGAAGGGACCAGAGAAAAGTTCGAATTACATATATTCTCTCAAACAGAAGAACTAAATAAAAAAGATTAACTCCACGATCAAAGATTCAACACAAACTATATCTAAGAATACTGCTACATTTTTTTTCATTAAATCAAACATTTTTTACTAGCTTAATTATTCATCACTTTCAAAAAAAAAGGCAGATATTTTTAATTGCTTCATTGAATTAAAGTTCATGTATATGCACCATAGTTTCTGATGCACTAGGTAGGGGCTTCTCTTATTTAAACCACTTAAGAACACAACCGTCCAAATCTGCGTTGTCAGGCCCTCTTGTTTTTTTATTTTTTTCCATTGCCATTTTCGCTGCTCAAAATGTTATCTTTGTTCTTCAAATATGTCGATTCCAAATTCCTTGGCGATTTCAGATTTCATTTTAAGGCCTTTTTTCCACTTCCTTAATCACCGCTACCTTTTGACAATGCCATAGTAAGAGCATAGAAACAATACTTAAAGCACAAGCAAAAAAACTAAAAATGTATAGGCCTACAACCGCATTAAATCATTCACAGGAAGCGCACAGTGTGACTAAGACCGAAGGGGTGTGTGAGAGGGGGAGGGTAACAACAGACGGTGGATGGAAAATTCTTGGGAAATCCTCACAGTGTCATTCCAATCCTCGCTTTTGTTTTCCTTAGAAAGACCATTAAAATAAATAATGTACCTTAGCTGAGAAAAGTCTCAGGAAGAATTTTTCCGTAATATTTTAAGGACAATCGTACGAAAAATTCGAATTATCCACAATTTTTTAGCATTATTTTAATACAGAATTCTAGGGACCGAGCAAAAAATTTGAATTATCCAAGTTTCACTGTATATATTATCCATCATGGTCTCTGTCCAATACCTTGATACAATCAAAGTTCTACTATACATAGCCTAGTTAATACTTTGGCCAAAGGATAATGATAGTTGCCTATTACATTAATATAGGAGTACAGTCAGCCAGTATACGATTAATATTAGAGTACAGATGTGGGATACATAGGGCATAATATATAATGCCATCGACCATCCCAATTAGAAGCTAAAACTTTTGCAGTTAACAAATTTAAATCATTAGATTGGGCATATTTTGGACAATGGATGTAAACTATTCCCAGTAGGAATATTTAAAAAAAAAAAAAAAAGGTGAAACTGGAGATAACAGTACCAGGCTGGCAGTGAAGGAACCATCCATAGAACATAGTACTTTCAAAATGTTTTCAATATATACATTCTGGAGTGCTTAATACCTAACCGAAAGCTAATCGGCACACACGCTTCACTCGGGTGCTGTTGGTGCAGCTTGAGCTCATACTAAAAGTTAACTGGGTTAAAGTGCACATTGTAGTAACCCCGATTTTGGCGTATTTTCCGAGTTGTGAGAACATGGCTGCCTTGGGACTACTTTTAAGAAGTCGAATGTGAATGGTGGATGTTTGAACTTCGTGTGTAAAATGAGGTTTGCAGGCAAACTTATTTAAAAATAGTTTTGCGCGATCTTTTACTAGAAAAACTAACCCTCATCTGGCTAACTGTGATCTTGAGATAACAGTATGCAGCCGTTCGCGACTCATTGCAGAAGTCCATCAGCGATGTATCCTTACGAAACCTCCGATTGGTGGGTACGGTATTGTGCACTTTAGCAATTAACTGTTTTCCTTCCTTACAAGAAAGTGGTAACAAGGCAGACAGCAATGAATCCTGGTGCAGGGTACCATATTCTCTGGTTTAGCCAAAAAAAAATATGGCACACTGCAGTGTTTCCAAACGCCTGAAAACCTGGCCAAAAATGCATTTTTCAAGTTCCTTTTTATTATGTTTCCAATGTGCCATTTTGTTCCAGAATGTCTGGTGGTCATAAAACCTTTACCCTCATAGCTCACCTACTTTTATTAAGTTGTTGTTGAACCTTGAAAGTGAGTGGTTGGAGTTTCATAGTTAGTGTTGTTGTGATCGAGCGTTTTTAACCTGTATTTCAAGGTGTTTTTTTTTTTTTGTACTCCATTTGTTGATTTAAAGGTAAGTGTTAATATTAATTCTGTACAACTATATTTTGGCATCCTGAAAACATAATATTTGTTAATTTATGTGATAACATGATAGTCTGAGAACGCTTTTTCTTACGTTATATAATGTTATTTGGCAACCGCATAAATTGAATTTTCAAAGAGGCCTACAAAAAATGCCGGATGTTGCCCAAGGTTATATTTTTACTTAACATGTTCCCTAACATGTCTACTTTGAAGCCACAAAGAAATAAATTGCTCATACAAGTTCCATTTGTTATAATTTAAATAAACATATTTGCTTGTATAATTACAAATTGCCGATTTATTACATGTACCTATAAATTAACAATATCAAATTATTTTCTTAGGGGCAAAAATATGATTATTTAGAGTTAAATAATAACAATAAGATATAATACAAATCACATAGTTTTATAATTTATTTTCGTGCGGAAAGTTTAGCTTTCGCAGCGAAAATGAAACATCACGAATCTGGTAACATAGAACACGCCAAGCTGTTAGAAGAAATGGAAAAATCACCAACAAGGCCTTTAAAGATACGAAGATCTTGGACGATTGCATCAACCAGCAGCTCTGTAATGAGAAGTTATAATGATGATGAAGCATTAGCAATTTTTCTGGAGGCTGATCTGACTGCGCACCAGTATAAAGTGATGAGACAAAGCGCAAAAGATTTGAATGCAGATATATCCATCTTACAAGAGAATTTTAAATGCTAAGAAAATGTGTTATCCGGAGTCTCTATTAGTCACCGAATTTCTTGCAGAAGTGAAACTTCAGGATCTTTTAAATCATACTGCCAGCCGCTTTATAATGTCACAAGAACCGTTAATTCTCAGAATGAAAGATGACAAAATTTCTGACATTGATATCGAAGTAGGGCTGTGATGGTAGCAGTGGGCATTCCCTTTACAAACAAAGGGCAGAAAAAGGCTTTTCTGATTCCGATATTTTCTTACTTCCATGGTTCCTGTGCAACTCTTTTGTGTGGATGAAAATGGAGAGAAAAGTGTGCTGTGGCAAAATTCTCGTCCATCATCAACTTTGTATTGCTGCCCTATAAAGATTCAGTTTGTTAAGCAAATAACTCCTATTTAATGTTATTGTGTAATTTGTCTTGTATTTAAAAAGAAAAGTCGAAATATTCATGTTAAAATTGCATTTAGTATTTTTGGCCAGGTTTTCAGGCGTTTGGAAACACTGTGCACTGGCTGGAACTGTTTTTTTTTTTAAGGTGATTCTATTCCAAATACAATCCAGGGATTATATGACAATAGGAAAAAAAAATATTTCATAATGGTATATAGAACCTATAAAATGGGTTACATATCTTAAAATTGCATCACCCAATGCAGGTTTCTCTACATGTTAGAAAGACCTGAAAAAAAAAACAATATCATTTTGTGCTAAAGCATAAATTTACGGGCAACCCATAATAGGCTAATAATAAAAAGGAAGTACATTAACAAAGGGAAAAATAAAATGAACGTTAAGAAACAAGAAAATCCACACAATCATTGAGAAAAAAAGATTAAGAGAAGAAAAACAGTAGATACACGGATTCGAATCGACAACATTCAGCACATGAGTCCGAGAACTTACCAATCACGCTATAGCTGACAACTGAAATGAGATGGTTGTATTTCTGACATTTAAGCTAATAAAAATCCAATGAAAACAATGCCAAATATCTCGAACATTTGGGGGGGGGGGGGCTAAAAAACCTAATTATATGTTGTTTGGGTTTCAGAACACTAAGATTAAATCAGTTTGTCGATCCGACCTTTCATTCGGGAGTTGTTAGGGTTGGACGGACAGGACAAACGTAATAGCTACCGATTTTGTGTATGTGAGAACACATGAAGTGATACAAGCAGTCAAGTGTTCTTAACAATGATTATGTGTATCTTAACAGTGGTAACATTTTTGAACAGTTTGACTGCTGTCCAATTAAATCTACAAAATTCATTCATTTAAATGTTCCCCTTTCTACACTGAATCTTATTCAAAGTCAAGTAACATTAAATAGAGGAGGAAGGAAATTAATTTCTAATTCCCGAATATTAGTTTGGTAAATGTTGAAAATTGGGTATCTCAAATGGAGACGGCTATTGTTTTGGGAAAGATGGCTGGAACTATTTCCAAGATGGCGTATTTTAATTGAATTGCTGTCGAATGAATAATTTTGTATTTTTTGAATTGTTTTGGAGGAATTGTAATTTTCGAAATTTCTCAGTTACATCCTTGAGGGAGTGATGCCTAATCTTACTTAACCTACAGCTAATCGCGGTGACGATTCGGTCTGGCGCAGTTACTTATTCCTCCGACACTGTTCATCGGAGGGGGGGGAGGGGTACCCAATTCTCAACTTTAGCCTTTAGTTTTATCAAGTAAATGAAATCATATACTATTAATTCTAATTTTTATTGCTTTAATCCAGTTGTTATCCGTATTATTTTTTTAATTCCTACTTAAACAGAACTTTTACATCAATTATTGTTAGAATTGGTTTAATAAAGTTAAAACTCAAGTATTCACTACTACTGAATAGCCATGCGGCAACGCATGGTATTGAACCAGATAATTGAAAAAATAAATTACTGAAATTCTTACTTTACAATCGTTCCTTACAAACTGGATTCCATGACCTGGATATATAGGAGAGGAACAAAAGAAACATTTCTCTATTCTCATTATGCTACCAACTCGTGCAAGCCTACTATGCAAGTCGCCATGAAAGTACTCTCGTTCTCAAACAAGCGGAACAAGAATGCTTTTATAATTAGAATTATAATGCGAAAAATAATTACAAAATATTTAAAAGTAAATAATTTAATATAAAATTTTAATTAAGCGATTATTTACTTAATTAACTCTGTTAATGAAATTTCCAAAATAATCTCGTTAAAACGTCATCTTTCCTAGCAGATGATGCATTCTGTTGCTGTATTGTAAACCTTTCTCTTTAATAATCCTATCACTTCAGGACGTTGTTTCCGAAGAATTTTAAGATTTGGCGTTGAAAAACAATTACTAAACAATGTATTTACAATAACCAGACTACTTATCCACCCAAGAACAAACAGACTGACAAAAATATATTGATTATTAGAAGGTAATTATTTCTCATTCATGTATCATTAATATTGCAATTTAAAAATACATTAAAAATTTATGCATGCTTTTAAGCAGCTGCGATCAGTTGCAATACATTCAGAGAATTCAATTATATTTTTCTTTGATTTTTGCTTTTCCTCCAATCTGTCTTTTAATTTGATTAGAGAAACGAGATTTGACGTATTTGAACTTGGGCCAAGCGTAGGCCTTATTGCGCTAATCTGTTGTCTGTATTTTTAAAATTCCTTAATTTGATACTCGAACATTGCAACATGTTCGTAATTACATAACTTAACTGATATTTTATATTAAAATTTGAAAAAGAGAATTTCCTAAACAGTATTATGTAATGAATTATCATCTTTAGCCCCATTGAATTTTTGATGCTGATTTTAAATTACATAGATTGATGTCATGATTTTCTTTTCGTCAAAATTTTATTAGGTTTGTGACAATTTGATTATTTTATATTTTTATTTAGCTTAATATTTAATTTACTTGCATTAGAATTTTTTTCTTTCTTTCTTTTTCCTTTTTTTTTTTTTTTTTTTTTTTTAATGAAGTTGCAGGGTTTTAGTGATGTTTCATTTGAAAATTGTTTTTCATCTCTATTTGACGAGAATGCCAAGAAAAATTGGATTTTTTAAAAAAATCTGTACTAGATCTGTTGGGTCGCTGAAAGGATAAAGTTTCAATTAATTGCAGTCCTAAAATGGACAACATCCGAGCTTAATAAAGAATTAGGAATTCCAAAAATTTTATTCTTCGTGTATCTGATTTGAAGATTCTACAGCGTAATTATTCTAGAGAGAAGTTTCTAATCGAAGTCTATATATTTATATATAAATATATACATACCGTATATTATACTGTGTAATAGATTCTATTTGAATTATTTTTTTCGGAGATGGGGAATTAAAGAAAGATGAAAAAAAAAATTGAATAGTCGAAATAATGTTTTAAAAATAAAATAATGAAAATTACTTATTGAGTAAATAAGGATAATAGTTAAAATTTCGTACATTTTTACTTGAAACATACACAGAATGGAGATTCTGATTTTCATAGAAATCAGAATAATGCTGCTAAAGTGTTTATAAAAATATGCACTGTTTTGTCTTCTTTATAAATATAGAAACGTTCTGTTAAAGCTATTTAAAGTTTATTTCTGCTTCAATTTATGTTAAAATTCCAGTTATGATTCATTACCATTACACCATAAAGAACCTTCGTTTGATTTAAATTGATATTTTCACTGAATTCGTCTTATCATTCTGAAACATAATTCTTGATTTACTAAATATACTGTCCATTACAATCTAATTCAGAGGCTTATTTTTCTTAGCTTTGATATTTATTTTATTAGCTTCACTGCATTGCTTAAAATATGTTCTCATCACTTCTGCAGTGGTAAGGCAAGGCTGTTTGTAATTTAATAATTACTTTGAAACATTCCTAAATTCATATATTTTTAAATATCTAGTTTATATCTCGGCTATTTGGTACTACAAAATTATTTCTTTAAAATAAGCTATACTGTAGGAAGATTATAATTGAAAAGATTAATATTCGTAATTGTGTCTGTGCAATTTTTCCTTTATTAATTGAAATTAAAAACAAAAGAGGGATTAACAAGCCAATTAAGGAGACAGTAACAAAATTCATTACAAAAACATTGTAGAATTACCTGCTCTTGGCGATTGCATCTTTCAACAGTACGAAAGAGAATAAAGATAAATCAATGCCTACATTTAAAAATGTTCTTTAGCTTTGTTTATTTGTAAAATGTTTTTTGTTAATATTCATTTCATTTCTCTCAATTTTTTCCCTCCTTTAGTATGATATAATTTTCAGAAAATAAGAGAGTTCTGCTTGTATACTTTAATAGCAAGATGCTACTAGTTAATAGATGTGAGTATTTATTGTTAGTGTTTTTTTTTTTTTTTTTTTTTTTTAAATAAGTGTTTTTTTTTTTTCTTTTTAATAATTTTTAATTTCAAAAAAGCTATTAAAAATTTCTGAAGAGCAGCAATTGCAAAATTATAAAATGCTGATTTCTTAATTCCTAATTCACAAGTGTTTTAGAATAGCACGTGTGGAGCTCAGTTTTTTGTTGGATAAAAATAAAATTAAATATACCTTTTAATCTTTGCTGCTTTAATGGAAATCTTTACTTATGATTTTCCTGTATTTGGGGTACTTGAAGACAGTGTATGTGAATATATTTTTTTATTATGTTCATTCATCAAATAAATTGAATTTTTTATAAATTTAAAATAAACTGTAGCCCATTTACATTTCTAGAGCAACACACCTCAATTAAAAATCACTGTTCTCTGGCATTATATTTATTACTGTTAATAATTGTGAGATGCAGTTTTTTTTTTTTGTTTTTGTTTTTTCATTATTCTAAAAACTACATCATATTTTCATTTTAGTTGCTGTAACTAAGCTTTCGTTGAATTCTACAATAAGAGAAGAATACTTAATACAGGGAAGTTCTTTGTTATTGACATTTGAGATGTTGAACAAATGATTATTTGAAAATCATAAGCATCTCAAGCTATTTTTTAAATAATGATATTAAACTCCTAAAGACTGCAGTTTCCAGCATTAAAAAGGTATCAGTAGTATTACAATTATAGATATGAGTTTAAACATACTGTTATTCCATAAGCAGAGAGAAAGGAAAGCATAGGAGATATAGATCTAAATCAGCAGTACTGAGTTATTAGAAAACAGGATGTGTAAAGAAGTTTTTAAGCAAAGCATCAGTTTATTTAGTATTTGTTTATCTGAATGTTCTTGAGTTCTATTGATCTATTCAATAAAATTTACATCTTCAAGTGATAAAATACACCCCAATAAATATATATATGAAAACAATAACTTGTCCTTAAATATCTTGAGAGCACTAACAGGAAGACTAATATTGGAATAAAATATCCAAAGATGACTAGAGGTCTAACAATCTACTTAGGGTTTTGTCATATTAAAATATAGTATATATCTATGAATAAGTGTCATTTTTTTGGATTCAGGATCCTTTACAGGCCTGAAAGAAAAATAACATGAATTGTTGTTTGTGATATCTAATATTCTAAATACTATAGTCACTATATTATCTAAATGCAGTAGTTCTCAGCAGTATTAACAGTTTAAGTTAAAACTAGTTTATTTTATTTTCTTAAATTACATTTATTCATATTAGAATGTAAAAGGGATGTAAAGACAAATGCTAATTATCACTTTTCTATATCATTGAATTTAAAAGGGAGACTCCCCATACATACCTTGATCCTCCTAAAATTTCTCTAAAAGTTTTGAATTTTAAATTTTCATCTGATGAGTGTTTTGTTTTGTTTTTGTGTTAAAGTATTTAATTTCAAATATTTATAGAAATGTACCATAAATACTGCAAAATGATTCTTTTTTGGAACTTTTAAGGATCTCCTCCCTCCAAATAATAGAATTTGACATACACTAGTGATTGCTTAGATGACTAACAGAGTTTGGGATGTTTTGAAGTTATTCCATCAGAAATGGTAGTAGTGAAAAGGATACTCAGAATTATAAGGTTCAGATGATAAGTGGCAATAAAAAATTCACATCGTTGGGTCTGGTAGAAAAACAGTCAAGATTCTATTTACCTTAATAGTGTAATTAAATTTGTAAAAATTATTAACGTGCGCTATAATAAAATTGATTCTTGCGACGCCGACGCACTTGTCAAATAAGATAAAAATACAATAAATTTTTTTAAAAATACTACTAGTTTCGGCCCATGTTTAAAGGAAGGCCTTCTTCCGGTAAAAAAAAAAAAAAAATCTATGAAATTATAAATGGTTATTTCATGACATAGAAAATAAAAATGAAATCCCAAAATAAGGGACATTGCAAAGATCCAAATATTTTTAAAGTAAAAGAGATAAATCTATATTTCTACTTTGTTACTACAAAGGATAGAGCAAGCATGCCTATAAAAGACTATACACTTAAAGGAATGATAGAATGAATGGTATTGGGTTTTCTAAAAAGGTCACAGAAGATAATGCAATAGTCTGGCAAAAGTTAGATTGGAATCCCAGTACATTGATATTGCTGTAGGAGCAAGAAAGATATTACTATCACAAAGGTAATGGAATATTGCAGAAAGTTGAATTTGTTATTTCATCAACAGTGGATTGCACTGAGAAATATTTTATGGACAACATGAACAGTCAGATGTATTCATTTTGTTTGATAGCATCTTGTGTTCCACTGAATGGGGTAACAAAAAATATAGACATCTTGTCTAAGATCTGAGAGGGTATCTTGTTATGATAGTAGGCTCTTAAAGAAGGATATCTCAAGACAAACCCTGAAGATTAGTTATAAAGCTACAACAAAAATCAAATACAGTCAAACCCTTTTACACTTTTCAAGGTACTCAGAAAAAATGGTGTAAATTATGTGAAATGGTTTCTGCATACCAAGAACATTAAGGATACAATGTTTGATACATAGAATGATTTGTAATCAATTCCTGGAACTTTTATAACACACAGGTCTATATTAAATATTACAATGATTAAATATTTAATTTAGAAAAGGAAAATTATCATACACATTATTTTAATCACTTTTAAAAATCTCAAAATTAAATATAAGGCCTATACACACATTTCAAGCAAAACATGACACTAGTTCTTTTTATGAAAGAAGTCTGATATTGGGTCATGGAAAAAGTTTGTGGCGTTTTTCCTGATAGATGGCGTCAATTGCAATTAACGCCAGAAGCACAGATTGCAGCGACACCACTAAACGCTCATTGGAAAGGTGACACTTCAAGCGATACTTTGAGTGTATCGAAATTGGTGTAGTGGTTGGAAAGTTGTTTGCGTTTGAAAATGGAGAAAAGTAATGAAAAATTTCGCTATATTTTGCAATTTGACAAAGGGAAGAACGCTGCGCAGGCTTGTGTAAAAAAAATTGTGCTGTGTACGGTGAAGGTACTTAATCAAAATCTGCTGTGCGGAAATGGTTCGCTCGCTTTAATTCTGATAATTTTGATGTGAAAAATACGACACAGTTTGGTTGTCCACTCACTGAAAATTCTTGAAAAAGTCCAGCAAGATAAGCATATCAGCAGTGTCGATATTGGTATGGATCTAGGCATTAACCACAAAACTGTTTTGAACCATTTACACAAAGCTGGCTACAAAAAGAAGCTCGATGTCTGGGTTCCTCATGAGTTGAGTGAGAAAAACATGATAGACTGAATTAACATCTGCGATGCGCTGCTGAAACGCAATGAAATCAAGCCATTTCTGAAATATGTCATAACCGGTGATGAAAAATGGATCACATACGACAATCGGAAGCATCGAAGATCGGGAACAAGGGATGGTGAGCCATCACAAGCGTTCGCATAGCCAGGATAAACGCCGAAAAAAGTGATGCTGTGTGTTGGTGGGATTGGAAAGGAATCGTCCACCATGAGTTACTTCCAGTTGGTCAGACGATTGATTCTCAACTCTACTGTGCACAACTAGAGAGATTATGCCAGGCAATTGAAAGAAAACTGCCTGAATTGAATAACAGGAAAGGTGTTGTCTTCCATCATGACAACGCCCGATCACACACTTCTTTGATGACCCGTCAAAAATTGCGAGAGCTTGGTTGGGAAGTTTTGATGCATCCACCATATAGTCCAGACATAGCACCCTCTGACTATCACTTGTTCCGATCTCTGCAGAACTCTCAATGGAAAAAAGCTGCTTTCAAAAGAAGCCTGTGAAATCCACTTGATTCAGTTTTCAACCGGAAACCACAGAAGTTCTTCACCGATGGCATCATGGCTCTACCCGAAAAATGGCAAAACATTGTCGTTAATAATGGAGCATATTTGGGTTAAATAAATTCATTTTCACACTATAAGAAAACTAGTTGAATTTTACTAAAAAAAAGCCACTAACTTTTTCCCTGACCCAATATTTTTGACTGTTTACATCTTTTATGTCTCAATTTTTCTACTTCCTTCTCTAGTTCATACAGTTTATCAAAAATTGAATCATCATCTTCTGTAGCAGAAAGATACCTCCTTAGACTGTATTTGGCTGGAAATGGTGCGCATTAGTTTCAAGTAAATACAGTATTTTGTCCTGATGCCATTGAATCTGCATAAATTGACCATATTTATGGCAAAAGAGGTTGTCCCAAAATCGACAATTTTGGCCCCAATCGGATTTCGCTGAAAATTGGTATGCAGACTCTATAGGGGGTGTATGGTCTACAGTAGCAATTAAAAGTGTGCCCGACTTCCGGTTAGACCAGAAATGGGTGAAGTTTGCTGTTCATTTCTATGTTGAAATATCAAAACGAAACATATGCCAATCGATAGACCTCTTTGGGGTGAGTAAAATGATACGTCATATGTCTAGCTGGTACTTCCGGTTTGGCCATTATAATTGGTAAAAGCCGTGCTGGCATGGTCGTGCGGTCTCAGCGGCGGCCAGCCGTGGCGTCCAGTGCGCCAGTTCCTGGGTTCGAATCCCGGCAAGGGCATGGCTGATTTCAATTTCCTTTCCTGTGTTGTCCAGCCTCTTCTTCACTTTCTCTCTGGTCGGTCGTCATTCCTTAATGGCGTCCTGGGGGAAGGCAACGGGAAACCACCCCCAGTATCTGTTCCCTAGTTTATCTACGGCTTCTCCTAGGGGTTCGCCCTTCGGGGGACACTAGGTTCCGTAGACCGCGTAACTTCGTATATACGAAGATCGCACATCATGATGATGATGATGATGAATTGGTAAAACTAAGTTTGCTGAAAGAAAAATGTAGAAACCAAAGAGTATTGGTGTATCATGATTTTATTAGTGATTTTATTATGATTTTCGAATACATCTTGATTGAAGTATTGTATATACAATGCAGTTTAAGCATCTTTTGCAGGAGAGAAACCTTCTTGTTCTTGGGCGGCAGCAGCTACATTAACGTCCAGTGAATCATCGTCGTTTCCTACCGGAATTGCAGGAAGATGTCATATCATCAAAGATTGCGCCCCGCTCTTCACCTTCTACGGCTTCTTCTAACAACTCTTCAACCAATTCAGCTATATTTTGTCCTGACATAGCAGTGGTTTCTTGCTCGATAACACAATTTGATGAAAGACGATTGAACCATTCACGATGAAAAAGATCGTTTCCTGAATTGATATGACTGTTGCAGCATCGTGCTTTAGCTGGAATATAGATTTTCAAAGTCTTGAGAGCTTCTTTCCGGGCTTTTATTGGAACTAACATATGCGATGACTCTCGTTTGCACATGAAAATGTATGTTCGGTGGCTTAAAGTCACACGTTTCCATGGAATATTCACAGTAACATTGCTGGTGTCCGCCATTTTGGAAGATTTTTTTAATCTAAATCACTGGTTTAAATAATAGAAAAAAACAATGAATATCATTCTAGAATGCCGGTGTTTATATTAAAATGGAGGATTTGTGCCAGCCACCTCCATCGTTTTAGCACAAGTTAAAAGTGGTACTGACCTGCTCAAGGTTGAAATCGTAACTGACTGTGCTCGTGCAAAGCCACAGGCTTTATATACTTCTTGAGGTATTTCTAGAAATCTGTGGAAAAGTGTGGTAAACTGTCGAGAGTTCCAGAACATTCATGACAGTTCCCGGCCTCATTCTACGTCAAAATAGAAAATTCAAGAATGCTCTTGAAAATTCTAGAATTTTCACTAACATTTTCTGGAAACTTCTAGAATAATCAAGACAGAGAGCCTAAATGCCTCTGAATCTGGCGAGATTTTTCTAGAACATTCTTGAATAAGACTAGAATTTTCGAGAAAAGGCATGAAACTCATGAGAATATACTGAAATATGCCTTTTACCGGAAGTGCCAGCTACACATATGACATATCATTTTACTCACCACAACGAGCTCTATCGACTGGCATAGGTTTCATTTTGATATTTCAACATAGAAATGAACAGCAAACTTCACCCATTTCCGGTCTAACCAGAAGTCGGGCACACTCCTAATTGTTACTGTAGACCACGCACCCCTTACGGAGTCTGCATACCAATTTTCAGCAAAATCCGAGTGGGGCCAAAAATCGTCAATTTTGGGACAACCTCTTTACGTTGTTAGTCACCATTTTATGTTCAATTTTTCGCATGGACGCTATCTTTTTTTTTACTCCATTTGGCGGAAATAACATAAATTGCAGGAAGTTTGATATTACGACAGCATAAATACAGGGGAAAAAATATAATAATAGGAAAATTAAAGGGACCGAGAAAAAATGTTGTAAATGACGGAAAAACGTTATTTGGGGGAATGTAAGGGCAGGGTTCAACTGTATATGTAATCAATCTGTATGCATTTAAGTTATTAACCCTACAGTTTGACCATCAATATTGATACCTTTATATAAATTTTGAGCAACACATATAACATTTTTCACATTAAAATACAGCTCTAAATATTCACTCTTATCTTGTTGAAGACTTGATATAATAAATAGAAGAAGTGTATTTCTTTGCTTGCATTGTACTGTGAAATATCATCCATCAGCTTAGGAGTGATGGATGATATTTAATACTAATTGGCTTTAAATATTGATATCGCAGTTTGTTCGGGTTTGGCCATTTAGCCTACTGGTAACTGGTTCAACTTCCATTAAAATCTAATTCATTTAATGGGAATGGACTTGCAGAATGAGATAACTGGCTGCAGTAATGGTCAGTCATATTTTCCAATATTTCACTTTTATTTAAATCGTCATGATTTAATGTTATTGCAAGATACAGTTGTTGTGGCATGGGTGCCATAGGTCCAAAGGGCACATGTGTGAAACTTTGTGCACTGATAACAATGAGGAGTATATGATATGAGCTCATAGACTCCTGTAAATACAACTGTTTTTCTTCAGACATATCCACAGAGTCTTTTTCAGGAAGTTAATGCACAAAGATATCTTACATCTGTTTTTGAATCTTCAGTAATGACCATACTTATACATGAATGAAGTCCCTAAGGTTATTCAGTATTATCATCATATGCCAGCTTTGAAAGATAAATTGCAGAGGCTTGCAATTTCCCAAGATATGATTTTATCCAAGTTTGCAATTATAGAAACAATTCTTCAAACTCATTTAAAATAAACTAGATAGAGAATGTGCCAACTCTCATTTTTGATCGTTCTTATTTGTAATAAAATGTGTTGTTTATACTATTGTCATAATAGAGTTACTTCCTTAAGTCTCCTCTCTTTATTCACATTGTTTCCAAATACTGCAGTTCTATTAACATTAGTGATTTTATTATGAATGAAACGAAGAACACATACACTAATAAATATACATATGTAACTGTTATTTTTATGTATTTCAAATCACTGTTTTCTTTCAGATACAGCTATTAAACTAAAATGATTTTAATAATGACGTAAAAGGAATTTAAATTTATAGTTACAGGAATCGTACTTATCAGGATCTTAGCTGGTGACTTCTTCCCTGTGTTCAGAAATTCATCTTGAACTTGACAGTTGAATTCTTTTGTATTCCCAAAATAAACACGGTTTCTCTCTCCTGTGTTGGCAACCCCATATCTCAGAAAAAACTTATGGTCTTCATCATAATATTTTACTTAGATTATATGTATGAAATTGTTTTAATTGTTATTTCAGGAATGCCAGTATCAAATTATTCTCAAAATTAACAGCAGTTGTTTCATGAAAACTATCAATAATCATTTTTTGTATTTTATTCCTCTGTATAACCTCTGACAGTATTTTTAACTGATAATTCAAAATTTTATGCTTCCTCATTTCATATTTCTGCAGATTTTCCCACAAAATTGTTTGTTCAGTTGGAATTTCACATTTTATAAGTATTTTAATGAAACTTCCTTTAGCTTGATGCCATAACAGTTTTTTCAAATTTGCCATTTTTTTACTCATTATATAAAAAAAAGCTCTTTCTATAATATTTTAGCAGATATTTACTTTTTCCTATTTTCATATAAGAAAATATTTGCTTGTAAATCTTCCTTCTACAAAGTAGTTGAATTTCATCAATTTGGAGTTGCTAGATCATAGGACATGCATAACTTTTATTTAAGCTTTATAACAGTTAACTTCCAACAACTGCTATTTATTCTTATTCTGTGAATATCTTGTAGCCAGCAGAATTTAGTTCTGTGGAATTGATTTCCCAGCTACAAGTCTTCTATTTCCAAACTATTAAGCTACAAGAGTTTAACATCATTCTTACATTTTTTTTTGCCATTTATTTATGAATCAGTCCCAATTAACATCAAAGATTCATTCTTTCCTTGTATTATTGGAGTATGTTAAGGCATTGGTACAATTCAGCAGACAACCCTGTAGAATGAATTAAGAGTAGGTATGAAATTTTTAAGAACAGTCAGATATTAAAACATAAATTGCTGTTTTTGCATTGTATTTATTTCCTCATAATATTCTTCATTTGATTTTTACTCAACTTTTCATTCTTAATATAAATACAGTAGAACCTCATTATAACGGACCCTATTATAACGGACGTCGCTTATAATGGACAGTTTTTAAAAAAATTGTAATAATAAACGATGCTAATTTTTACCTGACGAGTTTTACATTTCCAAGCAAGTGATTAAACTTCGATCGAACAAACCCAGCAGAAAATAAATTATTTTTTTCAAACGAATGAATGTAAGCAATCAACATGAACCATGACCTTCTTGTTCTAAAGATTAATGCAGTGTATACGTACACATCTTTTTCAATTCAACCTATTATGTTGAAGGCTGTTTTTTATTTGATATATAATAAGCACTTTTTATAGCTAACTATTGTACTTTCATTGATGTACATCCTGCTGCATTACACCCCTATATGAATTATTTGTTATAAACCGGACTTTCATTAAAACGGACAACCTTCAGCCTCTATTAGTCCGTTATAATGAGGTTCTACTGTACTAGTAAAATATCCATACTTCGTGCAGGTTACAAAAACAGAGTTGTCCTGATGTGAATGAGGAAGAAATTGTAATTGAAAGATCATTTAGCAACTTTCCCATTTGGTAAAAAAAATCAAATGAGAGTTACAAGTTAATGTTATATTCATATTTTGTAATTCAAAAACACCTAGATATCAAATTAATATCGAGATCACAGGATATAAGACTTCCCACCCCTTTCTGTCCTCCTCCACACCTCTATCAGCTCAAACCATCCCTAGTTGGTAAAAAAAAAAAACAACCACATGATCATTACAAATTAATGTTATATTCTTATTTTGTAACCCTGAAACCCCATTCAAGTATCCTTCCACAAAGTTTACCCCTCCCTCTCCCATTTACACCGCTTAGCATGCAAATATTGAAAATTGTCCAATACTTATCTTAGATTTTAACAAAAAACAAAATTTGTGTGTTTCAACTTGAGGGGTTTCGGAGATACGCATACCCTTTCAGAATTTTATGCCCCCCCCCCATTTAATTCTTTAGGGCCCGAATATCAAAAATTCGTTGAATATGTATCTTTTTGACTTTGACAAAGAACACTCATGTCAAATTTCATGTTTCCAACTAAAGCAGTTTCAGAGATATGCATACTCTTCAAGAAAGTTTGCACCCTGCCCCACTTACACACTTTAGTCTGGATCTCGGTTTTCATTGTTCATGCATTATTCTGGGATGCATGTGAAATTCCATGCCAAATTTGGTAAAGATCTGTTGAGGAAATGGAGACATTGTTTCAAGATAAACAATCAAACTTTCATGCTTATCATATAGATGTATTAGCAGTTCCTTTTAATATTTTGATGCTTCTGATCAAAAGT
Source organism: Thereuonema tuberculata (assembly GCA_023159025.1). Classification (NCBI taxonomy): domain Eukaryota; kingdom Metazoa; phylum Arthropoda; class Chilopoda; order Scutigeromorpha; family Scutigeridae; genus Thereuonema; species Thereuonema tuberculata. Next base: position 200,160,640 of record JAFIDM010009631.1, read on the forward strand.
AATATTCAAAACTGAACCAAAGACATAATGAATCAGAGATTACATTAAGAGAAAAAAGAAAATAGTACAGAAATTCAAGAATTTATGTTGAAAACTTTTAATATTTTTAGGAAAAAATAGCCTTATACAGTAAAACCTCGTTAAGTCGTCACTCAAGGGACCAAACATTTTTGACGACTTAAGCGGAGTGACGACTTATGCCGAGTGGGCATTTTTGAAAGAAAAAAAACCACTGAAATATAGTATTTCATGAATTGCTGTAGGATTCGGTGAGAAAAACAAGATTTTCAGAAATCAATTCATGCAAATGAATGAGTGGAAAATAAAGAAAAAACTTTTTATAGTTGCCACATTTTAATCGTTTAAAAGAAAGGCAATGTCTCTCTTTGAAACGTTCCAGCCAACCATTGCTGCCGCCGAAATCTTCAATATTCAACTCCTTAGCAATTTCCATGGCTTTTTCTTTGAGAATCACGGCAGAATTCGGCGATCTGGCATGTTTTAGCCATCGAATTAAAACCTCTTCGATCTCGTCAAACTTCGATTTCCTCATTCTCTTTCTTTTGTCTTTGCAGTCAGCTTCTTCAATTACTTGTTTCGATGAAAGAATATCGTTTAATGTAGTTCTGGGAATATGGTGTTCTTCGGCAAAAGCTGTTTCCGAAACCTTTGATTTTTGAAAAAGTGCAATTAAGTCTTTTTTTTTTTTTCTTTAAAAGATAACGAGGTAAGTTTTCATTTCCCTGGCATGTTAAAAAAGTAATCGAACCACGAAATTGCAAGAGAAAAAAAAATAGCCCTTATAGCGGGGCTTATTCGCTATGAAATGAAGTCACACTCAGGAGCGGTCAAGAAAAACGTCTACGCTCGACAGAGTCGCAGCGAGAAGTGTGCTTTGAATGATTAGCAGCGAAATTCAAAGAACCCAAAACCTCCGAAGGTGTAGGAAAGGAATGAAGTGATAGGCATGGTCGAAAATTCCCCATAAAGACTTGGCTTTCTTAAAGTGAAGGGGCGGGGCTGAAAAGATAGCACGATGGCATGCAAAATGGAGAAGAAAGATGCTTTTGGCCATTTTTGAGGGTGACGAGTTATCCGGAGTAGATTTAAATTTGGTGACGGGTAAAGGAGGGTTATTTTACATTATTGTCTATGAGACCTTATCGGGACCAAAGGAAAATGACGACTTAAACGGAGTGACGACTTATCCGGGTGACAACTTAACGAGGTTTTACTGTAGTTGCATTTTGAAACATAATTTGAATTAAGTCAATTTTATATAAAAGTTTGTTGTTAAATTGAGGATTACTTAATTTATTATTTTTAATTTTATTTGTCTATTCATCCTCTTCCTTTCTCCAGTATTTACTCTGTATCTGTGTTGTCTAATACTGTCAGTAGTTACCATCAAGATTTTTTTTTTTTTTTTTAATAGACCATATTTTATTTGCTTTTCAAAATGATAGTGCCTCATCACAAAATTCAAATCCTGTTGAATTAACTGAAAGTTAAAGATCTTGCTGCCCAATTAACATAAAACCCTGCTTATATTAACTGGAATATTTATAAGCAGTATTTGGTTACGGAGAATATAATGTATCAAAGGGATTATGGAAGGTCAAATGGAATGGTTATATAGAAGGTCAAATCAGTTAAGATGGCACTAGTGAATTGAGTGCTTGGCACTCGCCACTAGTCACAGCACCAGCATCACATGGTCGAATAGAAGAGAGCAATCAGTCAATTGCAATTACAATTATATTGTAAGTGGTAAAGAATGTTTATCAATTTATTATTTATTAAATCGAATTGTTATTGGGAAGGCTACATAAATAGACTTTTCGAAGGTGGATTCTCCTATTCTGTCATTATAAAGAGATGTAAAGAACAGGGACTGATTATTAATCGTCAAAATGCTGGCAATGTGATGTGTAGGAACAGTGGCAATTTAACTTTGTATAAAGTTCCCGGAAAAGTGAAGGTAAATGCAGCCTAAAAGTATGTGATGAATCACATATACGATAAAGACATCCCCAGACTCTATGGAAATGACATGGGAAGCATCCATATCCATTTGGACAAGGCATCCAGTCACACTTTGAAAACATCAGTGGCTTATTACAAAAACCACATCACTGGATTAAAAATAATACCCTTCAGCTCAGTTCCTGTTAAGTTGCCTGATGCCTCACTAATCGATTACGTGCCTCTGGATTACTGAAACAGAGCATTGCAGACCTGACTTACCACAGTGGAAGGCCTTTGGAGAGTCTATGTACAGGCTTGGGATGCAATACCTCAAGAGCAATTAAACTCTTTTACAGGAAAAATTGCAGTGTTGAGGTATTGTTTGGAACAAGGGATGTCACATTGAACACAAAAGATGGTGGAGAAAAGAGTTGTCTTAGCATTGCAAGCATTTCAATTTGAGCCATCTAACTGATTCAATCCTCATAAATCGTTTCTATTACTGGTATTGGGATTGCCAAGATTCTGTCATTTGATTGAAATGAAATTTGGAATTGCGTAAGTTTTACTTGATGTTGTTTATCTCATACAATACAGTTGTATTTATTGTTGAGTAACTTGTTTCCAATATATTAAAAAAAAAAAAAATAATATTTTTGTTACTGGATAGTTAAGAAATGATGGTCTCTCTATTATTATCTTAAATTTTTTTTTTTAACAACTTTGTTTTAAAGCTTAAATAATGCCACATTTACATTTGCTTATTGCTTACTTCTGATTATTCTCTCCTTTCATTTTTGTTTTAATTTCAAAGTTATTTATGTATTTCAGGCTCTGGAGTACTTCCTACTTGGATTCTCAGTAAATGAAATCATCATTTAAATTGCAATGGATTACAGGTATATTTATATATCTAAATATATACATGTATATATCTATTATAAACGTATTCATTCATTTGTGTTTTTATAGTATGATAAAACTTATAATATATTTTAATTAATTAATTAATTAAAATAATTGAGCCAACCACATCTTTGGATCACTTTCCAGTATGTAATTTATTGCTAGTATTTTTCTTTATAGTTACCTTTAGTGGATGTGCAAAAGTGAAAAAGAAAAGAATTCCTTGGAGTTTGCCAGAATGGCTAGTGTATTATCTGATTCTAATGAAAATAATAGTCATGTTTGTACTTCGTTTTCCAGTTTATCAGTATGCAGTATATGCTAGGATATCAGTAGATGAATATTGTAATTATATTTTTAGCATTTAAAGTATTACTGTAAATTTATATTTCTTCCCTTTTTGCAATGTCTGTCAGTGATGTTAATAATGGATTATTAGAAAAGGTTTCAATAGACTAAAGATGGTCTATTGATCTTTTACATCATATTAGGAACCTATTCTTGTATATAAGAAGAATCCCCATTTTCTATTAAAGGTGATCTCTTGATCTCCTTGACCTAAATATTTAAATGTGAAGTTGAAACTTATGTTTTACTGTATGAATTTCTATAGCCTAGAGTTATATAAAACATTTCCATAAGCCTCAAATAACTTTGAAAATTAATATTCCTAGCAATTTCTCTGTTGTTCATTCCTTTCTTCCTTTCCTTCCCTTTTCTTTTGTTATCAAAAAGTATCAGTTATTCAATTGAACTTATGTTAGTTATATATTACAGTATGCTTTTGACTTATTAATCTATTCCACTTCATTTGATAGTGCTTGCATGTTGAAAAACGAGAGCTCCCAGAATATGCATTATAAGTAACGGAGAAGTAGCAGGAAATCCCAGTTTTTGAATAAATCAATCTTTCATCTTAATAAATAAACAGTAACATAACTACATTTCAATGAGAGGCTAGTAATTTGCTCATGTTTCACCATGTTTTTTGATATATGCCTCAGTATGGTGGTATCGATATTGTTTATTGGAACAATTTTCTTTGAAGGGCCTGCGAATACTGATGTGTACAAGGACATTTTCATGGCCTTCGTGGAGCAACTATACGACAACGAGCTTACACAGGGGTATTTCCAGCAGGATGGTCCACATGACACACCTCCAGTGAGTCCATGGTGCTCATCACAGCTTCTTCATGGACCATGTTATCTCAAAAAATCTTTGACCATCAGGTCGCCAGACTTTGGGGCTATCTTAAGGAGAGAGAGTCTACAAAAACAGACCACAAACCAATTTGGATCGCCTGAAAAACATTACGACTGATATAAACAATATTGACACAGGCATGCTTAGGCATGTATCAGAAAACATGGTGAAATGTGCACAAATGTATTTCGAAGACCGGGGGGGGGGGGGGATACTTTCAGCACTTGATATGATGGTAAGTCATTCTCCCATTATTAACCTCTAATGAACACAGTTATGTTACTATTTAGTCGAATGATTGAGTTATTTAAAAAGTGGGACTTCCCTCTTAGTTGAGGTGCTACGCGACAGAAATCATGAAAACACTGCAAATTGTGATAAGAATATGCCCGTTGGTGAGAATATAGTTTATGGTTACACAATGAAAATAAGATGGGGAGGCATCGTCCAAAGTGACTATAATCCAAGATGGCGGCTATGTTTCAAAATTGCTACCCATGTTTTGATTTTGCTACACCTTTTTTGATATACATCATGCAAAAGAGTGCTTTATATCAATTTTTGTTTTTCAGGTCAAGGATTTCATTTTTCATATTGAAAATAGGCTAAATGTTAATGTAGATGCTTTTTTGTCGAATATGGTTTGCACAAAAGGTTACACACAAAATGTACAGTATATACTTTTAATATATCTGTAAGCTCACCAAAAATGTATTAAACATAAAGATAATAAATGTAAATGTATTTACACAAAATGTTAATCATATATCTTTAGTACTAACAACAAAAAAAGTGCACTTTTAAAAAGTCGAAGTTCTGCTGAATATTTATAACGACATCACTTCATTTTTCGCATTCGTTCTTGTATTTGCACAATAGTGTGCAAGATAACCCAACATTTCTACAGCTACATTTGTTCTTGCAGATTTTGCACATACATTTGATAATCTCATTGCAGGAATCAGAAATTTCTGGTAACTCCGACCATTTCAACTGCCAAGAATCATTATGCAACCACCATCCCCAATCGTTTGGAGATGGTACACATATTGCACGTTTGTTTGCTTGTCCCCAAATGTGTCCAGCTTGGAAAGCACTACGTAATACTTGTTGTTTAATGCACCCTTAGTCGATGGCAGACTTTCAAGTGGATGATTTTTGGTCTTGAACAACTCTTGTCTTGCATCATTAATATTTATGTTGTCACTAGTTGAACAGTACAGTAGTACTACGAATCTTTCAATGTCTAAAATTTCAGTAGGAATTGAATTTTGTGGTTGTGAGATAAACAAAAATGCAGCAGTAGCTTCTTTGAAGAGCATCCATGTCTTCCAATTGATTTTTTCCTGTGAAACTAGGAATGCTATCACAGCCTGTGAAACTAGGAATGCTATCACAGCCTGTGAAGACATGAAATGAACAGGTACGTTTAGACATACGTATCTTTCAATGTCTAAACTTTCAGTAGGAATTGAATTTTGTGGTTGTGAGATAAACGAAAATGCAGCAGTAGCTTCTTTGAAGAGCATCCATGTCTTCCAAATTGATTTTTTCCTGTGAAACTAGGAATGCTATCACAGCCTGTGAAGGCATGGAATCCTGGTAAAGCAATAGCCTTTCCCCTTCCAATAGCTTCAGCTATAGCTTGAACCGGAATAATCTGTAATTCTTTCCTGTTCCAAAAGCAATCCAAAGTTTATCCAGACCCGCTGTTGACAAGGTAAAGAAGTAAGCAATTGCTAAAACTAAGACATCGGTATCTACAGTGCATATAGAAATATTCCTGAAGCCGTTGTCCACCATGTCTTGGAGATGCAGTATTATTCTTGAGTCCACTTCTTCATGACCAGGACAACCAATGAGGGAAGGTTGTGCATTAATATTTCCTCTGACTTCTTCACCTGACGTTGTTACAACCTGTACGTGTGTGATGGTATTTTTAGCTAAGATTTCAAGTAGACTGAAGAGCTCTTCTTTGTCATTTCTCGAAAAGTCTTGCCAATTTTTAGGTACAGTTACATGTGGAAGTACTTGTCTCCTGGTTCCTGCTGCCCTCTTCTCTCTAGTTTGACCTTTAATACTTCGTGTAACGTATCTATCCCAAATGAAATCAATTCTTTGACATCCGAAAGCTTCAATGTCCTTACAAATGTGAGGGTGAAATGTGTTCATATTAAAATCAGCAAAGTTTGTGGCTTTAAAATGTTAGTAAGAACTGCACCATCATAAACTACAGCATCACAGGTTCCTGGGAAGGCATGGTCATTCGTGTTTACAGTATCTTCTAAAATGTGTCAGCTTTATTGCCTAATTGAAATTTACCATTACTGGAAAGTGCAGGTGGATATGGCTGATTTTCATGTTTGAAAAAATTCTTCATATCTAACTGAAGATTCTGTGTAACTATAAAGAGTCTGGAAAACAGCTGGATGTTTGTCTTTAAAATCTTGAGTGTATTATTTTTCTTGCTAAAGCTCATCTCAGGAGTACTCAATAGGGGAATGTTGTTATTTTTCGAAGTTTGAAATATAGTTGAAGATTTTTCTACTAGTCGTTCCTCAATAAAATTGTGGAATAGCTCAACACCAGTTGACTCTGCTGAATAAACTGTTGCATTAACTTGCTTGTGTACAATAATTTGCTGTCGATGACAATAAGGTCTTAATCATTTTCTGAAAATGGGTTTCCTAATTTTTAATGTGCTGTAAAGTGCTCGAACCTTAGCAACATATTTGACCTGAAATGTATAGTACTGCTCATGATGGAGTCGATTGTTTTCTTCAGGTTTTAGCTGAATGCCACTCTCAAACTCTTGTATTAACCGACTAATTTCTGGTCCAGAAACCATCCAACGCCTAAGTGCTGATGGATCATGTGTCAAAACTACTGCACCGCCATCACCTTTAACTACTGCGTTGTTTTTCTCATGTGCTTGGTCTACCCTGATTGCTGAGAAGATTCTATTTGATTTTCTTATCATAAACTGTCCAGAAATAAATGAACGATGTATGTCTGATAGTACAATCTCTGCATCATAAAGGTCTTTCAGATGGATTGATAGCCAATGTGCATAATGATGATGATCAAGCAAAAAACACCAAGGCATCATTTCTTTCAAACACTCATGAAACAAGATGTAGTTTCCTTCTCTGATTGAGCGAACAAAGAGAAGCAAGAGGATTTTCATATTACGACAAGTCTGCCAATATTTGAATATTGCACTCTCTTCCACTCGCTCTTCACACTACGTCTGAAATTCAAGTTTGGAATCTGCTTCTTGTGGTATAAGTGGTATAGTGCTGCAGCAGTTACTTGATGAATTCCTCTGACTTTCTTCACGTGGATTACTTTCAGATAACTTTCAGCAGCACTAGAAGTTGCAATATCAGCTTGAGCAATTGCATAAAGGATAGCAAATTAGTGGCGTATTGCAATATTTTTAAAAGTCATATTTAAACAAGTAATACTGAAACAAATAATTAACATTTCAAAATTTTGATATCAATATTATTATTTTAAACAGGTGCAACGAATACGAAACTTCTACAACTGCAATAAGGATGTGCCTTTGTGCAAATAAGGACTGTTTATGCCCTTATATTGACTCTGAGCCTATTTCCAACATGAAAAATGAAATCCTTGACCTAAAAAACATATGAATCGATATAAAGCACTCTTTTGCATGATGTGTATCAAAAAAGGTGTAGCAAAAGCAAAACACGGGTAGCCATTTTAAAACATAGCCGCCATCTTGGATTATAGTTACTTTGGACGATGCCTCCCCATCTTATTTTCATTGTATAACCATAAACTACATTCTCACCAACGGGCATATTCTTATCACAATTTGCAGTTTTTATATATGTAGCTCCCCACTATCTGAAACACCCTATATTACTGTTAACTGTTAGGCTTTCATCTTCAATTACTCCATCATCATCATCCCTATACTACAACCATGATTTGGTTATATCCATTCTGTTTTTTGAAGGTTTTGTCTTTTTATAGAGCACAAACATCTATCTTGTTGGATAAGGCCTTCTTTTTTTTTTACCTTTTTTTTCTGTGGAGAAGGAGTACCTTTTTTTTTTTTTTTATAGGATCTTCACTTCTGTGAATGTTCAGGCCTTGCAATCCCTGTTTTACAGGCTGAAGTCATTCACATTACTTTATTAGTAAATGGCTTACTTGTTAAATGAACTGAAGTCTCATATAATATCTAAAAAAGTTGTTTCCTTACTGTAAATTGTTTTGATCTACATCAATTTTTAAATTTTGAATAATCTAGGCTCTTCTTTTTTATAAATTCTCAACATTGATGAAATAAAATGTAGCACTGTTAAGAAAGAAAATAAAGATAGATAAAAACACAATAAAAGAATAGCACCGAATAATGCAATCATTTTTGAATCTTTTGAGATTGAGGAGAGAGAGAGAGAATATATTTCAGAAGTACATTAATAAATTCTTTGCAGACAAGATTGTTTTAATATTTAGTTTAGATCATAAAGTATTGATTTTATAATTTAAACTATCTTATATTAAAAGTTTCGTCATCATCTTTTTCTCCTCCACTTAATTGTTTCAGTAAAATGATTGATTTTGTTTTTCTGAACTATAGATATTCATATTTTCATAGATCATTCATTCACATTTAATATTTTTTCAGAATAAAGATTCAAGTCCATTAAAAAATGAATAAAATTTTCCTTCTCCATAAAATTAAAGATAAAGAAAAAAATGGAACATTCTAATTTACTAAAACGCTCTCTTTAAACATAATACTGGAATATTAAGAAAAACATTACTAATACGTTAGTATAATCTTCATTTTTAAGGATATTGGAACATATTCATAGGATGGTTGGAAATAATCCAAATTCTTTCACATTAAAAGATTACTCATTGCATTTGAAATAATATGGAAAAAAAAAATTATTCTTTTGACAGTTAATCGATTAATGGTCATTGATGCCAAATGTGGTTTCGGTTTACTGTTGATCATTTGGAGCAACTTGGAACACACACTGCATGCAAAGATTTTATCATTTCATATTGTTTGCATTCGTCTTCATTGTAGTTTTTCCTGCCTTATGCTATTACTTTTTTTATATTGGCTAGAAAAAAATAGTTGGCATTAAGTTATATTGTTAACACTGATTTTTAAAAAAAAATTTAATTTTTGTCAAATTGTATTGTATTGACATTGACAACAAATATTTGCTAAGAAAAAGAACCTGTGAACATTAAAAAGAAAAAGAAGATAACTTTATTTTTATTTGTCATTTATTTTATTTTTGTTATATTAAAAATGATAACTTTTGTTAATCTATTTTATTTTTATTTTTTTTAAGTGCACAAGATCCTATTATGAGCAGTTGTTTGGATCGATTAAGATTATATTCACAAAGAATTTCAGATAATGAAGAACAAATCAGAAATGCTTCATCAAAGATTTTAGCAAAACTTAAGATTCATGGTAATTATTAAAATACTTCTATAATTTCTGTTATTACTATTGTAATCCATTATTTTGTTGGTTGCTTATTGTCTTGTCATTGCAGATAAACTTTATCGCCAAAAAATTTGGAAAAAATATTCATTTAAAAAAATTAATTAAAAGCAATGTAAAGGGGGTAAAGATTGTAGGTAATTTCTTTCAACAATACGGGGTGCAGGAAAGATCTTGCGCAAGGGTAGATTAACTTTTAGTCACCGTTATTGATTGTTCCACTTAAAAACACATTAAAAAAAAAAATAAAAGAATTTTCAAATTAAACATTAAGTTTTGAATATAAGTTTAATGTGTGTGAAATATTTATTGATGGAATAAAAGTTCTGCCTAAAAATCCCGATTGTGATTTTTAATTTATTTTTTTTTTTTTTTTATTTTATTTCTTTGTTGTGTGTGTAAGCAGAACTTTTATTCCATCTAAATGTTAAGTTTTGCTTTAAAATGTTTCATTTAAAGTTAAACACAGTAAACATTAAAAGCAATGATACAGGTTACAAAAAAGAAAAATAAGCAAAATAAAATTTAAAAAATATAAAGATAATAGTTATATTTCAAGTATATGACAAAATCCGTTCCATTCTTTGTTAAACAGTCTTACTCAAACCCTTGTTTATCTAAGCATCATTAGTCATTTCACAGTTGCAGCACAAACATAGTTTAAAAGGACAGAGCTTATCAGTACCAATTTGCAAATTTTTTAGGAAAATTTAATAAAATTCAGATTTTTGAATTACGGGATTTTTAAATATTAATAATGTAGTATAGTAAATGTAAAGTAGTTTATTAAAGAAAAAAGACAGAACTGTGATCATATCTCTAACGTTTCTGCTACATAGTTAATCATCTACAGGAACAATAATGAAAATATTATTTATTTAATTGACTGATAACAACAAATAAAAAAATTAAAAAAAAATTAGGTGTGATCTGTAAAACTTAAATGGCATAGAGAGAGATTATTTGATTTCAAAATGTAGATACACATCAAAAGGAAAATCACATTTTCTATCATTTGGAATAGGAGCATTGCTGTTTGAAGGAAATTTTTACTATTTTCCATTCAACATCCTTTGAATAGAGCCATCATGGTGACCTCCAAGAATGGTACGCCAAAGAAAAACAGCTATATTACTATTATTGGGAGAAAGATGGTTATTATTCAGTCTCAATATGCGGTGGAAGCTTTTTTAAAGCATACATGAAACATTCATAAGCAATAACTTAAATTTTAGTAAAACCATTCATTTGAAATCAACCATATATCTGTCTCAAATGCATAGGTCTTTTTCATTTAAATATCTTTACTTCAAAAATACTTCCAGTTTTTTGTTTTGGAGGGAAGGGGTGGAATATCAAATCATTTCAATATATGCTGTCTGGCAACTTTATTAGGTACACCTACCTAGTAGTGTGTTGGGCCTCCTTTATCCCTCAAAACAGCCTGAATTTGTCGAGGCATGGATTCCACTAGATGCTGAAAACATTGTTGAGACATTGTGTACCATGCAGACATGAGTGTGTCACGCAGTTCCTGAAGATTTGATGGAGGTATAGGCCTTGAGCAAACTGTGCTTTCCAGTTCATCCCACAAATTTTCAATCGGGCTGGGATCCGGGGACTAAGCGAGCTACTGCAGCAGGGAAAAGTCATCATCATGTTCCTCAAACCATCCCATAGTGATGCGGGCTTTGTGCACCGGCACATTATCCTGCTGGAAGTAGCCATCTGCATGAGGATAAACTGTTAACATGTACAGTTGCACTTGGGTCAGCTACAATGTTTAGGTACACTTTAGCATCCTGACATGCCTCCAGAGGTATCAATGGATCCAATGTGTGCCAGGAAAATATCCCCCACACCATGACACTGCCCCTACCAGCTTGAAGAGTTGTTGTGAGACACTACGAGTCCAGACATTCATGCGCTTAGCAGGGGTGTACCTAATAAAGTGGCCAGACAGTGTATATAGACTTTCAATACTGAGGTCAAAATGTAAGTGATAAGTTGGAATTATATACTACACCATTATAGAGATCAAAATTATCTAAATTTTATAAAATAATAAACTATTTAACAAAATCAAATCTATTCATTTAAATAGTTTTTATGGTCACCAGGTTTAATCTTCTTTCCTTAATTTTATCTATTTATTTATTTATTTATTTATTTATTTATTATTTCAAATTGTGTATAACAGAAGCTGACATTATCAGATTCTTTCTTATTCCGTTTTGAAAGAGTCAAAGATGCATCCAAGTTGTCAACTAAATCTTAAGTGAAAGAAACCATCAGGATTTCAGTTAGTTCTAATAAGTACCGAATGTTATCTTTATCCAGCTAGTCACATTAATTGAAATCCAAAACTTCTTCATATTGATAATTTTGTCTTCACACAGAACTAATTACTTACAAGACAGGTATACATACTTTGAGAAATTTTAATAAAAAAAATAGTCTTTGGGTAATTTTTAGATGAATTATGATGTCAAAGCCATTTGCCCTTAGAACTTTTCATTTGAATACCAGAACCATGTGGGCACACCAATCCTAAGTATGTCACTCAGTTCTCTCTGCACACTTCTTGCAATGAAGCGCACCAAAAAGTGTGTGTATATCAAATCATCATGAACTTGGAAGTGATTAAAAATATCCATTTCAGTGTTTGGGAAATTGATTTATAAAATTTATATTTGTTTTCAAGAAGCACTTTTGCCAAAATTGAAAATTTATGTTCAGTTCTGTAGTATGTTGATAACAGCACAAGAGTAATAAAATATCATCCAAAACTTAATAATAATAATAATAAATATTATTATTATATCGAAAAAGTTTCAAACCATGGGATTCCCCAGCTAAGACAATATGGCGGGTCAAGGACCAAAGCACATATTGCCAAGTGTATTAAAAAAAAAAAAAATTATTATTATTATTATTATTATTATTATTATTATTATTATTATTATTCATGGGGTTATGAATGAATTTAAAAAAGCTAACACACTTGTCTAAAAAAATTTTAATTTTTAAATTTAAAATTTTTTTTAAGCATGTGTTAGCTTTTTCAAAATTGTCCATATCTGAATTCACACATGTTAAATTTTATCCGCAATATTCATGAGGTTATCTCTAAGAAGTTTTTTTTTTTCCTGAAGCAACTCCAAACAAAACCATCATCATTGTGATGGTTAAAGTTGATTCTGCAGTCAGCATCTTTTGACAAGCCAGCACCTTCATTTTGACGATTAACATTACTGGGTCATTCCACAGGGAAAACGTACCTTTTTACGTACAAGGCAATTATTTACTTAAGAAGTATTCAAAGTTCTTCTTTCAGTGGTTATAAACAGCAATACAAACGAAGGAAGATATGAACATCGGTATTCTTTGTTCTTTCATTTTATTTCTATTAAATTTTTAAACAATAGTGAAGATATGTATACCTCCATTACGTGTCACAAGTGCTTCGTCAGAAGGGTTGTTAATTATTTCATGAATTTAAGGAAATATTGAATAAGTGAGTCATATTGTATTTCTTACATTAAAAGGTGAACTTCAGTTCGACATAAAAAAAAATGAGAAAATGTTAGCTTGAACATATGTTTTTAGGTTTGAAAGTTTGTCACAGACTTTCCCTGTATCCTCCGTTCTGAAGATATTTTAACAAATTCCCATTAGATGGCAATGGTATTCACAAAGAGTGGATGAAGGAGGAAAAGACGCCACTTTGTTTTAGCTCTATCTTGTGTTTGGAGTAAAATAGTATGGTTTAACTATATTCTATCTAACAGTTTCTTCAGGATTCTCAAGACGGTTCTAATCTTTGTGTATCCTCCGTTCTCAACTTAGACAAATAAATAACATTGAGAAAATAGATAGAACTTGTTGAAGTTATTCTTAAATACGATTCAATTACATTTTAAAGGATGTTCACGAGCTAATCTCACAATAAGCATGACAAACTAGGGAAATTTTGCAGAAATGTATCCTCCGTAGATGTATCCTCCGTTACATTAACATTGAATGGAGGATATTAATTTCGTAACAGAGGGTAAAAAATCATTTATTTAAATACTATGAGTCTCAATAATTGATTTAGTATATGTACTATATTGTTTATTATCATTATCTCAATAATTAATTTAAAATATTTATGATTTTGGAATATTTGTTTATTATTATCGGTAAATTTCTTTTCTGCTATTTTGCGATAAGTTAATGTTCTGTTTAACCACTCAGTTTCAGAATAAATTGAAATTTTACTTAAATTATGAGTTATGCTTTTAAAATATGGTAGATTTCATTACTGTATCTTATACTCTGTTACAGTTGTGTATCCTCGTCCATATCAAAATTTTATTTTATTCCTTATTTCATGAAAAAGGAAGAAACAATGTAACAATTCATTTTATAATTCATAGAAGCAATAATACTGCTTAGAAAATAAATTTCAGATTTGTTTGTCAATATTTTTTTTTTAACATTTTTGTCTCTTAAAAGGTACGTTTTCTGTGGAATGACCCTACTGTGAGAGTTTGATATAATCTAAAATTGACTATTTCCATCATATTAACTTATAATGAATTTGATGACTTGATTATCTAAATTTTCTCTTTTAATATTATCTCAAAAGTCTACTTCTATTCTTAAAGGTTAGAGTTCACTGCTGGTCTAACAGTAAAGCTTGGAGGTGAATGGGCTTGACAGCATACTTCAACACACACAAAATTGCCCAAAAACCACCTTTTAACAAAATTTCTCTTTGACTCCTTTGTACTGCCCTTTTGTTTAGTGTACTGCCCTTTTGTTGAGAGAAATAAGACATATCTATAACACCTGTCAAATGGTTGCTTCAGGCTACTTTTGCCAACCATTTTTGTACAACGTGATCAGCACGTCTGCCAGATCTCAACCCCAGCGACTTTTGGCTGTGGGGGCATCTCAAAGACCTTGTCGTGAACACCTAGTCATTTTAAGGGACCTGAAGACCAGCATTACACAACATATTCACAACATTATGAGTGATACTATATGCTGTAGTTGAGCATGCGATGTTGCAATTTCAGTACATTGCCGATACCGGGGAAACCATATCAAATATGTCCTTGTGTAACACACATAATCATATGTATTCACTACAGTATTACAGCGCCATACATAGCCCTCGTAACCACCTTCAGAAGTATTTTTTATGTGTATGTGCACCAAATAAAATTTCATCACCGATTTCATATTTCATGTGAAATATGATTGGTATGATTGGTTGATTGATTCTACAGTTGCAGCCTTTCAAAATTTGAGCTTTAATTATAAATACCTTGTATATTAATTCAAAACCCAGCCTTCTATTTTTGTTACATATGAGATTTGATGATAATATGAGCATCTTGGTATGGTATATATTAAATTTAGTAATTAATTTTGATATTGATGTTCAAAATTGGTTACTAAATTTAATACTGATTGCCACTTCATATGAAGCCTTTCTATAATAACAATAGAAATAGAAGACTAGCATCTACAATTGGAAATTTACAAAGTAAAAGCTTTCTGTTTTGCTTTTGTTGTAATGTAAGCAATATAAATTAATTTATTCTTATATTTTTTTTTATTTCTAAATTGCAATTTCAAAAAGTGCAGTCATTTCAAAGTATCAAATTCATAGTTCAGGTTCTGAATTTTGCCATTCAGAAGTTTTTTTATATATATATATATATATATATATATATTTATTTATTTATCATTATATATTGCAAATAGTTGTCTAGATATTAAGAAAATATTTATTGTTTTGTTTTAGATAAAGGTAACAAGGAAGTCATTAATAAATCATTAGTACATCTGCATTTAAGTACATTTTTGACTATTTTACAGGTAAGATCTTAATTTTCATTTTTTTTCTCCTTTTACTAACAATTTGCCTTAGGTTACTAAAATAATTTATGAATTGTGTTATGTTTAATAATATTTTCAGTTTGTCAAATAATTGGGGGCAATAATGAAAACTAGCAGTAACAGGAGCATCTTTGCTAGAAATGGTAACAACTTTCAAGTAAAGAAACTGTACATGGAAGATAAATAGCAGTAATGAGTTTTATTTCAAAAAGAGAAGATATAGTAAAAAATTATTCCAACCTATCAGTTGTGTCTAAAACTTAAATCAGCAATCTGTCATGGAAATATGTTTCCCCTTGGGCATCTTTAAAGAATAGTAGAATATTTAGGAGAACAATGAAGTAGAATTCAGTATAGTGTAATATAAACTGTGATTGTTTCCAAAATTGTTATATAAGTTTGTTTTGTTTGTTTTTTTAAAAATAAAAGGGCTTTATTAAGTCATCTTTCCTTTATTATACAAATGGATTCAAAGGAAAGCCCTAAAACACTGAAATGAATGTTGACTGAAGATTCTTAGAAATGAAAGTGAAATATATTTTTCAAAGGAAATTGACTGCAATGACATTGGACAAGTTAGGAATTTTAAAACTTTGCTTGGCAACAAACAGATTTCAAAAAGTGTAATTGCAAAGGTGTAGATCGTCATCTAATTAGTAGGATCTGTCATATGCATGAAAAGAATGCAAGTGAATATTGGATACAAGACATTTAGGACTTAGCTGCTTCAAAATCCTCTGTTTAATGATCATATATCACTCACTGTACTAGATAAAAAGCAATCAGTGGAGATAAGAACATATACCAGTAGAAGACCTCCCTCCTCTTTGTTATTTGGTGACTCGTAATAATAATAATAATGCATTATTAGTGTCAAAACTGCAAGGCAGAGTATTACTGATTTTCTGGCTAATCCATATTCAATTCTAGCAAGCTTTCAGAAAGCCTGATAAATTCAGCATATCTATAAATAGCAGATCATCATTATGGTATATTTGAGTGTACCTGGCATTTGCACCTCTCCTTATCTTACATTAGTAACACATTCTGAGTATGTGCAGCTGTACCACCTCATTCAGTGAGACTGTGGTATTGTAGGAACTTTGTGTGTATGCCATGAACTTGATAACTTGCTGATACAGGATTTCCCATCTGGAAACTATTAAGGACATTTTAAAAAAATTTTCAATTTTATATTAAATGTTTTAGAAGTAAAACCCATCCTTTTTGTCCAATATTTTTTTGGAGTCATTAACATGCAGAACTCCTAATACCAATCTCTTTCAGCAATAGTTCCTCGGATCAAGGTAAACTCAATTTCTGCTGCAGTATCTGGAATAAAGCACTTATTGAATCCTTTTTCTTCAGGAGAACATTAATAGGTGAAAAGCACTTCCAACTGTTTCTGAGAAAAATCCCCTGATTGGTTGGGTAAGGGATGTAGAACAGATATTATGTGCTTTCTTTTGGTCACATTTAATGACAATTATCATTGGATATGTGGATTGGCCTTGTGTTCATCAAAGTTAATTCTTTTGCATTATTTCTTCTTGAGTTACCTGAAAGACCATTTCAATATCAGATTACTTGTAAGTTAGCAAAATCTCTGATGCGATTTATCATTTCCTGTTTTGGTAGCAATTGCAAGGATGTTTAATATGAAACAGGTTCCTTTTACTTTCCTATAAAATGCATTTGTTAGTATTGTATATATTTTACTCACTCTGCTTTATGATTACATTCCAATATATGAATGGTACTGTACCCACCAATCTGAATTAATTATTTCATTACTAAATAAATATTTGTCTCTTTGTTGTATTACTTATACTTTCTGTGATCGATAGATTATCACAATATTTTGTGGTAGCTAAAAATTAAACATCCAGTTTATGATTACCTTCTATAACTTGCATGTACTTGTTTATTTTTTACTAAAAAAAAAAATAATAATGCCTTACAATGTAATTTTTTTCTGTCTCTATTGATACTTGCTACCAATTTTCCATGATTGACTGCTAATGATGGTATATCACTGCTGTCCATAGAAATAGATATAACTTTGCACCTATTGAGATTGCCTTTAATAGATTTGTAATATAGTAAGACTTTCTTTTAAACTCTAAAAAAAAAAAAATCCTGCATGGCCAACATTGATTTTTTTATTTCTATCAGGAGGACCCGTAAATAATGTTTTATGAAAGGAAATTTTAGGATGTTTTTTTTTTTTTTTTTTCTAAACTATTTTTTTTTTGTAATCATTTGTATAATCCCATCATTTTCTTATATATTTTTCATATAACAATTGAATTTCAATGTCTTGTTTATAAAAGGAAAATGGCTTTGAGATTGAAAACTACTAAATACATGCTTTGGCATCATTGCGATTTTGAAGAATTTCATCAAAAACCTGAAAAATGATAATCTTATGGCACAGTATAAGTGAATAATAAAGATAAATCTTTCCAGCCTAAATCTTTTGCTGAAACTCTTTTGCCCAATTTGGTCCTGCGTTGTTGTTTTACAAAATAACTTATTTCTGATGACTATTGTTGCAAATTGGCATGAAAGCCTAATGCAAGCCTTATTACATAAGATGTAATAGCTGAATTTCAACAGTTCAATTCACTAGTTCAAATTGCACTGTGCCTGCAGTATTCCATAAAAACAAACAGCAAAATCTTTTGAGGGGAAAACCTGATTTTGGAATAGAAATAGGTCTCTAACTTTTAGACAGCCATTGTTTCATTTGCTATTTCTTAATGCCCAGATAGCATTTCTCATCTCCTACAATGATTGTATCAAGAAATGGTTCTTTTTTTTTCTGCTTTAATTCTATTTTCAGCTTCATGTGGGACATAAATTCCTTACCTTTTGTTTTTGCTACTCTACATAAGATGTTCTTGCACAGTCTACCATAGAGAATTGTATGCACTTAATTTAATGATTTAAATTTAATAATTCCTTAATGGTTTGTCAAGGATCAGCATGGTCAGTTGACAGTAAGAGATTTTTGCCCAATTCTACTGGACTTCCTGAATGATGAGCATCTGAATGGTCTGAAATTGCCTGTTTTAAAATTTTATTTAATTTTATTTAATTTTATTTTATTTTATTTTCATTTTACAGGCCTCTGATGATGAAGTTGCATTGGGAAACATGGTTTTAATTCTTCAAGAATTTCTTGATAATAAGACAAGTAAGTTCATGTTTTCTGTTAGTAATATTTACGCATGATCTTAATTTTTTTCCTTATTATTTAACACTGTGATGTCATGGAGTTAAACCCAAAATTTAATTTTTGTGTTACAGTCAGTTAATTCATAATAATAATAATAAAAAAAAATAATTGATTGAATTACATATAAAAATTAAAATTGAGCATCCTCTTACACTCCACACATCTTTCCACATTTGGAACACAGTCTGACATAGTAACATGTGATGCACATTCCAATATTTCATCTCAGTTGTGCTCAGGCATTTTCTAAGTTTTTCATGTTTCACTTCTATTTATCAAGGAAAGTACAAAAACACTTATATACAGCAATTCAGCATCCTTAGAACTAGATAAATTCACTTTTCATACAAACTTGCTGATCACTTTCAAACCAGGATTTAATCTCCTTTCTATCTCATCATTAATAGTATCTTCTTTGTCAAGCTCACTTGCTAAGTAAACAAATCTTTCACCTGTTCTGCATTAACTCCTTTTATTTCAGTCTTACAACAAGTCTTCTCTTCATACTTTTTCAAATATAAACACTTTTGCCTTGTTTGCATACATTCTTATCTGCTGACCCTTGCATGTATTATTCAGTCTTTAAACAAGGAATTTTAGGCCTTGCTCACTTACTCAGATCGCACAGCAATGTCATCTACTTATAGAAGATAACATATTTGCTCACTACTTATTTGTACTTAGATTTTTTTAGATACAGCAGTCTTTCTTCTCACACACATATACATATTAGGCTGTATTAAACATAACCACACATATATAGTCAAACAGCCAAAGTGAGACATCACATAATTTGAAACCATTTGGACTTGCCATTACTTACTTTCATAGAAGCAGCTTATCTTTAAACACATTGCTTTATAGTCATTCACACTATATTCCCTTCATTGCATCTCAAACGCCACTTCTCTCTGAATACATAAATGAACAGAGCCCACCCATTCTCTTACAGAGTTATTTTCCATCATTCACATTGAAAAAAACTCGTCTAAACAGTTTATCCCCTTTCTAAAACCAAACTGAAAACCATATTTTATCTTGGTCACTCACAATCCTATCAAAAACTGCCTGCCACACTCAACAGTAAATATTTAATTGTAGGAGATACTGTTGAAATGTATGATCAGTATAAGCAGGAACAAGGTTAATAAAAGGAATGAAGCTTGTCAAATAGTCTTCTGAAGAGTCAAAACAATTAATAGAAATGCTGGCTTACTGAGGCTTTAATAATAAAATGGAAAAAATGTTTAATGGGTTAAGGGAAAGTAAAGTTAAGGAAGAGAAGAAACTGAAGGCTAGAGAAGAAAAATTGGAAGAGGGGAAAATCATTTAAAAAAATAATAATTAATTATCAGTAAAAAAACTTGACTGTTGTTGGAGGAAAGGGATAAAAAATTATTTTTTAATAATAGGAAAATAACAATATAAATATAAAATGAAATAAAGGAAATAGAGGGAAAAAAAATACAAATCTGATTATCAACTGAGAAAACTAAGAGTGGTAACAGGAAGGATAAATAATAATAACTGGGATGGAAAAGAAAATAATTAAATAATACAATATGACATAAGAAAGAGATATATTTTTCTTCATGCTATTTTCCATAAGATGCTATTAAAGCATTTTCTGAATAACCTTGAACATCTTTAATTTTATCATGTTTCAAAAAATAATTCAGTTCATCCATTAAAAAAAAACAGATTTTACATAATTGTGTCTAAATAACTAATAACTATGTTTTTTTCCATTGAAAAATTTTTTTAAGATGCAGTCAGAATTTCAAGCTGAATGAAATATTACTTTTTCAAAAAAGATATCTTTACTTTTTTTTGTCTACAATCACAATTTCAATTGCCTTCATTCACTAATTGAAGTATAAGTTCTGTAAGTGGACCCGGTAAATATCATTTAGTGACTGAATATCATCATAGTTGAAAAACATTGTTCCATTCACATAAGCTTGCTGTAGGCCTAATGTAACTTACTCTTCAGCAAAATTTTCTGGGAAATGCTTGTCATATTGCTAGAAGATTACACTGAATTTAATATTCACCTTTTTTTCATTTGACCACAGTAATGTCAGTGTGCATTTAACTATGATATACCTTTAGAAGGACTGATTCTTACTAATCTGGCTAATATCTTTATATATAAAGTTAAGTTTTCTCTATTATAGACTTGACAAAATATTTTTTATATTAAAAGTGTGGAGAGCATCTTCCCATTTAGACTACATATAGATAAAGGAGAAAAATTAAACGAAACCTGGTTCAATATTAATTCATCAAAATGGAGAAAAATATCAGTAACAGTTGTCATTGTTAAGGACAAATTTAATGATATTAAATGTGACCTTTTTAATTTGAAAACTGCCTACTAATTACACTCAAGCAGATATGGATTGGTATTTAAAGCAGTGTTCAAAAATTGATGTAATTTAATAATTCATTTACTTTTATGCTTTTCTAACAGAACAATAAATAAATAACTAAAATTAATTAATTAATTGAAAAACTAAAAGATTTTATTGGAGAACATCAACGTTTTAATTGGAAAAGCTTATATTTTAGTGCCTATTCATATATGTATTTTAGCCTAGAGGAAAATTCCTGCTTTCAGACATTTTCCAAAAATAAAAAACTTGTGATGGAAAAACAAAGAAGTTCAGATATAACGACCTCCTATTAGGTGACGTATTCAAGTTCCAGAGGAAATGAAGAACATTTAATTTTTGAAAAGAAAAGGGAAAAAAATGTATTGCAATTATAACTGTACAAGTAATAATTAAAATAGTGTATTTTCCAAAGGATAAGTAAAGTTTTCCTGTGATGGGAAATGAAGAATAGAAGATCTACAAAAAAAAAAGAGCAATGATTAAATTACTTACAGTATTTTTCATCCATTAAATTTTTGAATTCAGTTTTATGAAAGTACTAGATTATATCAAATTAGATAGTATTTAAACTTAAAAATTAGTTGGTGCCTTTTTTTTAATTCAGTAAAGAAAAAAAGTACTTGAACATCATTTTCTTTCTTTTTCTTTCTTTCTTTCTTTCTTTCTTTTTTTTTTTTTTAAATTATAAATTAAAATATGTGCTATACAATAAAGATGTGTTAGCACTTAAAAAAGAAATAAAAAAGACAAAAAATATCTGCATTATAAAACTGCTGTACAATTACGATAAATATAAAAGGGGAATTTAATAGAACATAATAAGTGTAAATTCTAAACCCTTTTCTCTGTCATAAAATTACAAAATAATTATGGAAATGAATATTTATACTTAAAATTTATTGACTTGGTAAGGTTTAGACACAATTCAAAGAATTAGACACAATTAGATAAGTGGACACAATTCAAAGAACAAAATTTTTAAAATCTGTAAAAGTTGAATGATTAAGCCATTCAGAATGATTAAGCCATTTTTGTAGAAATTACAAAATAGTTATTTCAACAAACTATTATGATCTCCTTTTTTTAATAGAAGGAGATACATAAGACAGTTAGTTTAAATAGACTACTTACTTAGAAGCAGTAAGTTAGTATCTGTTATATAGTTTGTGAAGATATAGTTTGGCAACATTATAGTTTCTCATTTATCCAGTATAAATGACTTATATTTTTTTTAAACATTTACCTAAGATTCTTTGAGAAAAATTTGGTTAATTAACTTTAATAGGTTGCCGGAAATCAAGTATTAAATTTATTCTTTCCAAGACAGAGATCATGAAAAATAAAATATTTCAAATTGTAGCTATCATTTTTAATATGGATCAAAATATTCCAATTTGTTTTTATTTGGACTTAATTTTTAGTGAAATCCATGCTTAGCTCCCTATTTTCCATAAATTGAATCTTCTGATAAGAAACATTACAAAAAATGATATTCATGGCTATTAAAGCATTGTGTTCATGGTAATTCAAAAGCTATTTATCCTAGGAGTTTAAATTTTATAGGCAGGTTTAGTCTGCCCATTATGAACTCTTGTCAAATTTGATGATACATTCCATAAGGAAGGTGTCTTTAAGCTATATATAAAAAAAAATATATTAAATTTGCTTTGATCAAACTTAAAAAAAAAAAAAAAAGCTATTTCTCCTGGAAGACTGGTTTAGACAGTGTGTGTTTCATAATGATTTGAGCCAGTGTAACTAATAACAATCGTTTATCCTTTTAATGTGGGTATTCAAATGTTCATTGTATGCTAACTGTAGTTTTTTTTTGTACAGTTTACCTACCTTTTTTTTAATTATTCTTTAACACTGCTATTACATATCGAAGAAAATATTTGTTTTCACTCTTCTTCAGTAAAAAGCCAATTTAAAATGAATCAGAACTACTGAACAGTGCCAAAAAAGAATGAATATCAAGTTACCTTGATGATTTTTTTTTTTAATTATCTTTGCAGTTGACATCTCTGTATTAAGATATCATTTTATTGATTCTTATTAAGAGAATAGCGTGACAAGGGGACCTTGTTTTGAAATAAAACCTCCAGATTAAACTATGTGTTTGTTCATTTGTTGTTAATTTACTAAAGTTGAACTGAAGTAATACAATTATTTGATATCTCTCTCTCTCTCTCTCTCTCTCTCTCTTTTAATTTTATCTGAAGTTACAATATTTGAAGATAAATATCAACCTTAAATATCCAGCTATTTCAGTGGAGGTTCACTAACATCAGGCAACTTCAGTCAAGTAATTTAATAGAATATGCTATTTAATTATTGTTGCTTAATACTTTTCATCTCTCTGGTTCATTTTTGTTTCAACATTTGTATATATATATTTATATATATATATACACACACTTTGAACATTTAGATTATTTTTCTTTATTTTCAGCAAAGCGTGAATGTTTGGCTGCTTTGCTTGAAAACAACATTATTCCTGTTTTGTTCAGAAGTATTCCTATTATTACAAGAGACCTTTATTATCCAGAAAGCATTCTTCCTGCAATTTTTCATATCATGTGTACTGTAGCAAAAAAAGGTAGGTTGAAGCAAGCACGTCATCCTTTAAATTTATTTTTTATAGACATCAAAGACGAAAATCAAGCATTTAAAAATTTAACTGAATATAAATAAAGTGTTTCTTATTTAATGGCTCTTAAGAATAGGCAGCTTTTTTAACAGCCATTTCATCAGATGTTTAAATCCTTTTATTTGAAGTCAGCAGAAGTATATTGTTGCTGTCAATGTGTTATCTGTCCACCATTGTTTGATCACAAATCTTGTCATAGAAACTTTTTATTCAGATCATATTTTTTTTTTAATTTATTATTATTCATTTTAACTTTGGTGAATTGCCAAATTAATGATGAAACTATTGGCCAAATTATAATGGAAGAAGTTTTAATCAAAGATTTGATCACAAGCACAGTGATTGACATTCTTGTACTTCTGTTATTTTCATTATAATTTTGATGATAGCATTTAGAAATGTGTGCTAAAATTTTCATGGAAAGTAATTACCCAACACCAATAGTATGTTGGTGTAAGTAGTATTAGACAAAGGAAAAGAAACCCATATTCACCCGTAAACCATAAACCATTTCAATTGAATCCCAGAACTATTATGAATTAAATGACATTCAAAAATAAACAGTATTTTTGCTGAAATATTCTTTTTTTTTTTTTTTTTTTTTTGCTGCATAATATGCCAGAGAATATTTCTTAAGAGATTTTTCATTTCATGTTGAAGGAGACACAAGGTTCACAAAAGACTCAGATTATTGTGTAAGAATTCATAAATTGTACTTCACTTCCACTTAAAAAAAGAAAATAGAAATTCTGAAATAGAATGTTCATGTGGCTTGGAACAGACTAACTTACTAAAATTCGTTTTAATATCCTACGAAATTGTGTTGTGTAAAGGCTTCTTTAACCAGCTGTGAAAATATAAGTCAAAAGTTTTAAATCTTGTCACTGATTTGTTAATCTGGTTTAAAAGCAGAGCACTCTTTATGAAAAATTTTTCACAGTTCTTCAATTGTCTGAATTGAAGTCAGATTTTTTTCTTCACATATTGGGTCATAAAAACTTCTGTCTTCAAGAACAAATTTCAATTACTGATAATACCTGAGAAGTTTGTACTTTTTTGTAGTAAGGAAGTATCCTTCAATTTTATCACAACAGTGACAGCTTACAAATCATTAAAGTAATAAATTTAATAGTTAGTGAAATAGAGGAATTGAAATTGCATATTCATCATGTAATGTTGTGGGAGTTCAAACAAAGGAAAAACGCTACTGAGACTGCTGAAAAAATATGCAGTATGTATGCCAAGGGTACCATAACTGACAGGACAGTGCAAAATTGGTTTGTGGAATTTCGTCCTGCAGATATGTCATTGAAGGGTGAACCAACACCAGGACTGTCATCTGACTTTGATGATGATACTGTAAATACGTTGGTGGAGTACAATACATGCCAAAGTAATTGGGAATTAGCAGACAAATTAAACATGTCACAATCCACCAAATGCTGCCACTTGGAAACGTTAGGGAAAGTCAGTAAACTGGTGCTTGGTTTCCATATGCTCTCACAAGTAAACCTTCTCTCCTTTGATACCGGTTTTCCGGAAACCTATATATTTTCTGAAAGCTTATGTCACAAATAGAAAAACTGTGAAATCTTAGGGGCAAAGGGACAAACGTTTAGGAGCTATAGGACCCACAAAGTATCAGTAAAGTGTTGGAAACATGACACCAAAAGTCACTAAAATGCTCATTTCACGTATTTATATGAACTAATAATATGGTAAGAAAGTGGAGATCTCAATATAAAGGAAGAAACAAATCGTTGAAAAGAAACAATATACGTTGGGATGTTGAAAATGTGACTTGTTTTTGACTAAACAAAATCTATTACAAGAGACATTCAATGTGCAATTCATAAATAAACAGTGAGACGGGCAGAAAGACAGTTCACAATTTTCACATTTTACAAAAGTGATAGCCTCACACTTTGCACACTCATCATTTGTCAATGAATCAAAGCAGTAATCCATTGGCGCAATCCACATTCCAGGTTCGTCGTCAAAGTATCCACACTTATAAAAAGCATACTTAATCAACGGGAATATGTCCATCTATACATACTTTACTGATACTTTGTGGGTCCTCTAGCTTCTAAACGCTTGTCCCTCTGCCCCTAAGATTTCACAGTTTTTCTAATTGAGACATAAGCTTTCAGAAAATATATGGGTTTCCGGAAAACTGTATCAAAGGAGAGAAGGTTTACTTGTCAGTAAAAAGAACAAGGCAGTTCATTTGTGGGTAGCGAAAAGTCTTCTTTCATGACAGAGAAGTGATCCATTTCTTGATAAAATTATTATTGGTGATGAAAAATATAAGATAATGTTGTACACAAAAGGTAGTGGATTGACAATGATAAATCTCCAAAGTTAGTTTATGACAAAAAAGTAATGTAAATGCATTGTGAGATCATTGCTGTATTATTCATTTTGAGCTATTAAATCGTAATGAAACAGTTACTGAAGATATGTCCTAGCAATTGTAGCATGCCCGAGAGAGATCTGCACTTGTCAATCAGAAATCTTTCATTGAAAATTAAATACAATTTACAATTTCTAAGAAAAGAAATTTCTTTCTAATAATAGAATAGAAAGAATTAGAATCACAATAGAAGGTATTAGAAACTGAAGTAAATTACAGATGTTGCTAATAATGATTGGATCAATAGCATTACTACAAAAGCATTAAATTCAGCTTTCTTAAGGCATTTCCAAAGTTCATGAACAATTCTGTAAGTAATGGGGAGAAGAAAAAAAAGAACTCAATAATTTAAGATTTCATTTTTGTTTGTTAGTGGTTTATACAGTTTTGTTTGTAGAATCATAATTGTCTATTTCCAATTCATTTTGGTCAATATTCACTGAACAACACCATTTGAAAGTGCCAGATTACTTTTTACTATGTATTTTCTTATAATTCAGATATTAAAAACATTGTGAAAAAAAAATTGTTTTCATCATAAAACAAAAAATACTGAGATGTATTATAATGCTATATATTACAGGATTATAGTATTATTGTTTGTTCAAAATTCAAGCAAAATCCAGAGATAGTTCAGTAAGATCACTAAAGACAACTACTGTATAAACATGAGATTCTTGAGTGAAATAAACTTGTCTTCCCAAACAACTAGCATTAGTAAAAATTTGATTTGATGATAATCCATCATATAAAAGATTCTTTCATCGGCTTCAAAGCTAATTCAAGTCGATTTAGAAATAGCACTCATTTATTTCATTCTGTGTATCCTTAGAAATAATTTACCCTGATTTTAAGATATTTATCCTTCAGTATCTTCAGTCATCCTTTCCATTTTCAGAGAAAGTGAAAGAAGCCAGAAATTAAAATCGAAATTAAATGGATAACATCACTCTAGAAAATAGCCTGGCCTCTTGGATTAATCAGATCAAGTTATAAAATGCCAGAACACAAACATTGATTTTTCAATCTGCAGAGATGAAAAAATAGCTTTCTTTGTCAATCTCATCTTTTTAAAAATTACTTTGCTATTATTTATATTAAACTTTGTTACTATTCAAATTTTTACATATCTAATGTCTTTATTTAGTGAACTATTTTTTGTTTTTATTTATGAATTATTTTTAATAAGACTTAAAAATAAAAAGATAGTTATAAGTGCATTGCTAATATTCTGCTAACAAAATTACTTGACCATACAAAAGAAAATAAATTAACATTGTTTATTTTTTATAGATCCGAAATTCCCCTTGAAGGCCCGCACATGTGGAGGATTAAGAATTATAATGAATGTTATTAAGAGCAATCCAAGGCATTTACTACTACTACGATATTTAATGCATACAATGAAAATTCTTGTGCAGAATGGTTAGTTCAGTCTTTTTTTTTTTTCTTAAAAATTAATTTAACATTGTAAACATACATTATTTGACCACACAGAAATACACGCTTGTTTGTTTGTCAGTTTCTTCCATACACATTACATCACCTTTTATCCAATCTAAGATTAAGCTTTGCACCATTTAGGAAGCTACAGTCTATACAGTTCTCTGTATGGCGTGGAGCAATTCAGAAAACTTCATCACCAGATCAGCTACATTTCATTTCCTGAACTGTGTCAGATGCATATAGCTTTGGGTCCAGGGGGAGGTTGACACAAGATTCCGTGTGACTGAAAAAAAGTGGGGAAAAGTCACCCAATGACTTTCAGAAGCTTCCAATTAATATTGAGTTTTAAATGTCAGTGGGAGATGCAGTTGAGACTGTCAGAAGGTCAGAAAAGGTCCTCCCTTCTTAAAATGTGCGAATTATTTAGGAAGCTTTAGAAAATCTTTTTCCAGATTTTTAAAACTTTGTAAGCTGGTATTTTTAGAACTTGGGTCTGCCAGCGAGCTTTGAATAGCTCACCATTAGAACCACCCACATTGTCAAAGCAGGATGTGAAAAAGTTCCCATTCATTCTTTTCAAAATGTGTAGAAAAATTTTCAGATTCTTATAGCTTTATAAGCATCATTTGGATTCTAAATAAGATCAGGATGAGATAGGACAAAGAGAGGGTGAGAAATATTCTCTTTCCTTAAATTTAATAAAATGTTGAAAACATTTTGAATCATAATGTTGAATCATCAAAAATATCCTATGTACAAATATATTCTGAATAACTCAAATAGATGAATGTAGTGTGCATTAAATTTTCCCAAATAGTCCTGGGTACTGTGGCTAGAGTGTCTATATACAGGGTGTCTGAGACCACCCGTCCACCCCATATAAAAGGAGGAGAAATGGGTTTTATAGGAAATAATGAAAATATTGATAATTAATGGAAGTATGCTCTATCGACTGATGATATTTGTAACCTCCGGTAATGAACAGAAATGGATGAACCAGACCTGCATTATGTGCTTGTAAATGAAAGCAACTTAAACTTAAAAAAAAAAAAAAAAAAAAAAGATTGTTGCAAATAAAACGTTTGTTGTGAACATTTTGTCTGAAAATGCCTCCATTGACCATGAAATGATTTTGAAAATATGTTAAAAAACAAATAACATTCACTAGGTTGCTGAGGACTTGAGTTTATTGCAGTGTAATTTTAACAGTTGTTGATAATGAATTGATTTGTTTACAGATTCAGAGAAAAATTCTTGGTTTTTGTTTTGTTTTTGTTTTTTGCCTAACAGTACTGTAGTGTGCAAGGCACAGAAAAGTAACAGTAACAAGGTGTCGGAGTAATTTGTTGTCTGTTCCCTTAAACAAGATATTCAAACTTAGACTGTTTTCTGCGATGCAAGCATCTACTCTGCTTCAAAAGGAAGTAGTTGCTCAAAAAATTTCAGAATGTCAAACAATGGCCATGCTTCACTAATTTTACCATCTCGTCTCTTGTAGTTGGACGTTCATAGTAAACCAAGTCTTTTATTCTTTCCCAAGCATAGAAATCAAAGACATTTAGGTAAGGTGATCGGGATGGGTAATGAATTGGACCATATTTATCTATCCAACTATTGGGAAACTTAGTGTTTATACTGCACAAGCAACTCTTGATGTATGTGATGGGCACCCATCCTGTAGGAACCACATGTCCAGGCGCAATCTTATGGCATTTTCATCTGCGTCTCCTTGTTTCGATGAATTTCCCAACCACTCATGTAACAATGAAAATGTTTCGTAGATGTTGTTCTAACCATCACACACAGATATTCTTCATGCAACACAACACATAGAAGCAATGTGTGAATGGCATTGTCTGTGCATTGTACATTACAGCACTGTTATGCAACAAAATCAAGAATTTTTCTCTGAAGCTGTAAACACGATCAATTAATTATCAACTACTTTTAAAATTACGCTGCAATAAACACAACTCAAGTCCCGAGCAACCTAGGGAATGTTGTTTGGTTTTTTAACATATTTTCAAAATCATTTCATGGTAAATGCAGGAATTTTTAGACAAAATGTTTACAATTGTCTTTTTTTACATTTAAGTCGCTTCCATTTAAAAACACCCAATATAGGTCTGGTTTGTCCTTTCTGGTCATTATCTGAGGTTACAAATATTATCAGTCGATAAAGCATACTTCCATTAATTACCAATATTTTCATTATCTATAATATGTATATATATATATATATATATAAAAGAGGGTGTTTGTTTGTTTGTTCGCTATACACTCCTAGGTTCTTTGACCAATCTGGACCAAACTTTGCAGAAATACTCTTTAGGACCCTGTGGAAATAACAGGCTACTATTGAAATCTGGCAAACTTTCTTGATGGTATGCAATGCTCCAAAACTGCTTCAATGAATTTTTCTTTTCTTTTTTGTTAATTCGGGGAGGGGATGGAGGAAAAAATTACTGAAGTATACTTTATGGGGTTTTCAGATTACAAAATCAGAATATAATATTACTTTGTAATCATCATGTGATGTTTTTACAAACTGGGAAAGGTTTGAATTGATAGGTGTTGGCGAAGGACAGAACGGGTGGGAATATTCTCTGATCGCTATATTAATTTCATATCAAGGGCTTATGGAGTTACAAAATAGGAATATAACATTAATTTTAACTACCAAGGGGCTTTTTTACCAACTGGAAAACCTTCAAAGTAATTTCACAATTACAATTTCTTCGTTGTCCACATCACAACAACTGTTTTTTGTAAACCGAGCAAAGCACATCAATAGTGAACATAGGGACTATTTGATAACGCAGAAGGTGAACGATGTATTGTGTAATTGTTTTCTTTGTTTCAACATAGAGCCAGCATCATGCTTGTAGTGGATGGCATGAGGTTTGTCCCTGTTACAAGCTTTCACCAAAGTTTATTGTGAATAATCTTGAAATGTTTTATTAAAATTGCTTTTTTTTTTTGCAAATACGTAATTGCGTAACTGCTAGAAGTTTGAGTTTACATTCGTTTTCTGAAATGGCAGATATGCATTTAATGTATGGCAATGGACATGAAGCACATTGGCTGTACCAAGATTATTTCTCAAGCAGGCGCATACCTTACCACATAGCTTTGATCCATAGATTGATGCCTCAAAAGAGGCAAACTTGAGCCATCGGCAAACAGTGGAATGCCCAAAAATGTTGCTACGGTGGAAAGTGAGAATTGAATTCTTGACATACTGAGAAGGAATTTCACATACAATATGTTTGGAAAGTACTTTGGAGAAGTTGCTGTACTGCCATCATCTTCAGTGCATCTAATGGTTAGTTAGTTGCCAGAGATTTTTCTTTAAGCTATAGTTCTGTCATTGGTTTCTTGATCACCATGTATATACTGTTAACTTTTCATCTGAAATTTTATTCACTGGCAAGGCTTCATTTCTCTGAAATGGTATTATGAATTTTCATAATCCCCAGTTTATGGGCACAGGAAAACCCACATGGAATCATCCAAAAAATGCCAACAGCATTTTTCTTTAAAAGTGTCGACTAGTATATTAGGTGATCAGATACATTTTTCCTACTTCCTCCATTATCCGTTAAATGGCCAAGGTACCTTGATTTTCTTCAAAGAGACCTAACTGCGATTTTGGGAGACAATTATTTTGAAACAAGACGGCAATTATGGTTCATGCAGATGGAGCCCTAGCCCATTTTCATCATGCAGTCTGTGCTCTCCTCAATTATCACTTTCCACAGCACTTGATTGGTTGGGGTGGTCTTGTTACTTGGCCTGCAGAGTTCCCCGATTTAAATCCTGTGGATTTTTATTTTTGGGGTCATACGAAAACATTGTAAGTCAGACAGACATGTCTATGATTGCACAGCCAGAATTGAGGATAGACACCTTTTTCAACTAATTTGGAACACACCAGGAATTTGTCAGTGGATTAGACTTTTACTGCCCTGAATAATGGAATTTCCTGTATTGAGGCAGATGGTGGATGTTTCAAAGATTTACTTTGATGCTCGTTGTTGGTAGAGGCTTTGTTGAACACTTACTTCTGCATCAGTTGTTATCTATTTGTACAGTGTTAGGTTCAATCACGTGCAATAAAAATTAGAATTTTTTTTTCTTTGTAAATTTTGGAATACTATATACAACACATGTACACAGTTTCTTTTCTTATGCTAGCATTAAATCATCATACATTTAATGTAATAATGTGTATTAATTCCTAAATGATGCATTTCTGACCCTTTGTTTATATTAACTTACTAGCTGCAGTACCCTGCACTACCTAAGAAAATTTATGCTTGGTAAATCAAGATTAGCTGTAGAATTTCATTGCATATCTGTGATATCAGTATGTATTCTATAAATGAGAACTACCAGAAACAAATAAAAAATATTCAGTAGTATTTATAGATTTAAAGAATTAATAAAGATTTCCTGAATACTCAAGAGTTGGCATTTGTTATATAGACTAAACTTTGACTTTTAAAGAATAAATAGACAAATGGTCCCTCCAAAATAACACTAAATATTAATTGTGCCATAAAATCATTGTAAATTTATAATATAATCATTCATCAGGGATCTGAGGTATAAGATCATTAAAATGTTAAAAATAAGTTAGAAGGAATTCATGGTTAAGATCCTGTTGAGCCATATTAATTGTTCTTAAGTACATTTTTGATTCTTTTCATTGTTAATAGAAAATGCTAATTTATAGATAACTAGCCGGCTACCATCGCCTCGCTCCAAAAGCCTTGCATATATAGTGTAAAAAAAAAATGCTTTATTTATATAGCACATTAATATCGAGATCAGAGAATATACAATTTCCCAGCCCTTTGTGGCCTTCTCCACACTTCTATCACTTGAAACCTTCCCTAGTTGATAAAAAATAATGTGCTCATTTCCAAGTAATGTTATATTCTAAATTAAAGTTTAAATTTTAAAAAAATATCCAACGTATTAATTAACTATATCGTATATTTATACATCGCCTAACAGAATTATCAGGTAACTCGTGAGTTAATCGTATTCTGCTCCTGCAAAGAACGTCCTTAAACTCACTCGATTTAAAACTGTGATGGTTCAATCTATTGACAGCTTTGGGCAGTTTTGGAACATTTTTTGTTCAATCCACTGGAACTACTTGATGGACTGGGATGAAAAGTAGCCTATATCCTTCTCCGTGTCATAGACTACCTGCATGCAAAATTTCATTCTGATCATTTGCGCTGTTGAGGCATGATTGAACGGCATACAAACTTTTATTTTCACTTTTATATATTAGTTAGTATTTTCCGTCAATAATGTATTCAATAGTCACTTTTCTGCATTTAAATTGACCCTTTTGTTTTGAGTATATTTGATATTTTTTTTAAAAAATTTATTCTTTAAAAATATAGAATTGGTTCATAGTGACTTATTTGTATTATTACAGTGTCTTATCATGAAAATTTTACTTCATTTAAATTTCTTTTACAATAGGAGATAAGATTATAAGGAATGAAAATTTTTGAACTGCAGGACATTGTTAATATTATTTTACAGTTCTTAATTACTATAATTATTTGATGGGAATTAAAAAAAAATAAAGTTGAAATTTAAAATAATTTCACAAGTAGAAATCATTATGATTTTTTAGGTATAAAAATTTTGCATTTATAATTCTGTTTTTTTTTTAATTAATAACAAGACTTCTGATTGGGCTAAGACTTTGCTTTATCAGAAAGAATTTCCTGAAAGATCCACAAAGTAATTTTTAATGAAATTATAATTGCAATAAAAGTGCATTTTTTAGAAAAAAAAATATGAATTAGACTTTAATAAAACATCGGAACCAATGTGGTGCCCGCAGAAGTTAAAACAAACAATAAAAACTCGTCGAAAGAACAATGTTTTCTCATATAGGCCCGTGTACCACGACCTGGTTGTGTACTGACGACTGCTCCTGGCTGATGATCGCCATATTAGCGTGAAACAGCTGTACCAGGTTGTCATCTTGTACACAACTTGGTCTCGCCCATTGTTATTAGATTTTAATAACTTTCTCATAACTATAAATTTCAGTTATAAATATATTTTTAATCTAATAACACTAATAATGATCTAAATAATGGAAAATTGCTTATAATAATCCCATATAATGAAAGTTTTTTACTTTTTGTTTTCATTATTAGACACTGCATTTTTGGGAGGGGGAGACAATAAGTTGTTGTTTTTTTTTTGTTTGTTTATTTATTTATTTATTTTATTCATTCCTAATAATAAAGAAATTCTAATACTTCATTATTTGTCAATTATATTTTAATTATTCTTTTCCCCCTCTGTAGCAATAGAAATTAAGTCATAATTGAACATTGCTTTCCAAAAATGTTTAATAAATTAACATTGGACGATGGTGACCCTATGTTTTAACAAGAAATTAATGAAATAACAGATATTTCATTTTTATTTAAATCATTCATGATGTCGATACATACATACACAACTAGCAAAGCGCCAATTTTTCAGAAATGCGATCAACTAGCGAATGTAATAATTGATTTTGTATCTCGGCCCACTAAATTGGTTAATGTTGCCTTTCATGGCTGAATTTCAATTTATAATGTTAATTAAAAAATATATGTGTAACTTTTTGACTAACAGTTAATTTCCCAACATTTCACTTTTGGCACTTTCGCTAGTTATGTTTGTACGTATCAATGTGTCTTCTGAAAAATTGCACGTTAAAACTTTGCACTTCCTGCAGCACGTTATAACTTTGCAGTTATTAAAAACTACAAAATGTTAAAATCATTTTGAGATTTATTGTTAAAATATATATATACATATATATTTTTTTTAAGGCACAAACTCAACTGCATTAGGTAAAGAAGGATTGGTGCAATCTCTCATCACAGTACTAACATTTACTGGAAGAAGACCTACTATGGTATTAAAGCTAACTTTGGAAACTCTTGGAATTTTAACAAGAAACAGTAGGTTGATAATTGATAATTTTATTATTGATTTTCAGATAAATAAATTAATTAAGCAATGGGCAAAATTTGGTATGTTTAATGTACAGGTTCAGTAAACGAAGTGATTAGAATTTCAGAACAAATGGATGATTTATTGAACAGAAAGAGCTACATAAAGTAAGCAGGTAAGTATGGTATGGCCTGGATACAAGCTGTTTCCCAACATGGCATTGATTAATACAGTTAGCAGATGGTGTTCTGGGATATTTCTTGCCCAAATGGCCTCCAATTGGCAGGCTAATTCATCGGCATTCCGGGATGGTCGCAGGCGATGCCCATCACATTCCAAAGGTGCTCAATAGGAGAGAGATCTGGCTGGCCAAGGAAGTGTGTCACAACCACAAAGACAATCAGTGGAGAGGCGTGCCGTGTGTGGCCGAGCATTATTTTGCCAAAAAGTATGCCCAGGGTGCCATGAAAGGAACAGCAACACAACAGGTCGTAGAATTTTGTCAATATACTGCTGCGCTGTGAGGGTGCCACGGAGGACTCCAAGGAGGTCCGGCTATCAAACAAAATGGCATCCCAGACCATAACTCCCTGTTGTGAGGTCGTGTGGCATGCAACAGTAAGAGGGGGATCCTGACGATGTCGAGGTTGTCTCCAGACACATCTGTGCTGGTTGTCGGGACTCATCACTGAAGACAATTCATCCCCAATCAGCACAATTCTATAGTGATCATACCCGGCACCACTGCAATCGCTCTTGATGGTGCGTACTGGTCAATGATAGGTGGCATAGATTCTGCTTCCATAGTCTTCTACTAATGATTGGTCACATTGTTGGTCACATGTTGGCAATACTGTTGGTCAGACACCGGTTGGTCTCACGTTGGATGGTTGATAGTGACGAATCTGGTGCTGTAACAGCTGCTTTGACATTGTTTGTTCTATCTTCCCTTTCATCACCCTAGGCCGTCCTCTGCCCTCTTGTCACTGAAATCTGCCGTTCAGGACACATTCCTGCCAATATCGTCTAATTTCCGCATATCTTCGATCCAAATGCTGAGCAATTCTTCGGTTTGTCCATCCAGCTTCATATAGTCTGATGGCACGTCGTCTTTCAAAATCCGTCATATGGTCATAGTGGCCTCAAATTCGCTGACGAGGCATTGTTACAGTCAAGGTCGGAAAATGTAATCACAATCCACTAGAAGTTTTGTTCCTGAAAGAAGATTTGCTCTTTATATACACCATCACGATGCTCAGTTCCAATGCACTGGAGCTCCAGCTATTCATTCATTTGGTGCGAATTTTTGATCATTTGCATATTCAGTCAAAAGGTTTTTGCATGGGAAGTTTCATTGCTATCGGATTATTTTTTTGGGGTGCGTTGATTTTTTTGTGAAAGGGTGTATATTGAAAATGAAATTATGAATTTTTCATACATATTGAGCATTAAATTATAGCAATTTCATGTTATCATCCAAAGTAATTTACATCTACAGGATAGGTGTATTGTACTCTTATTATAGTTAATTTCCTGGTTCCTGACCCTTAAATTCATGCAGTTGCTTCTCAAAAACATAGTTGCATGTTAATAGAATTCATTACACTGTCTCATCATTCATTGTGATGATGAAAGCTATTCTTTGTAGTGTCTATTGTTTGTATATGGATTTGTAAATGACTAGTAAAATCCAGTATATTTACTGCAGTAATGATAGAGCATTTTGCATGTCGTATTAAATATTCTCCTCATTTTCATAAATTTCCTCTGATCTTCCATTATACACTCTGCTAAAAAATGTCAAATACTGGTGTATAAGATTCTGCCACAATTCTGCTTTCGTGATTTCCATGAATTCCTAAGTATGCAGGATCTTCATTCTTCAAATTAATACAGAGTAGATATATTGCATTGCCTTATAAAATGAATAGATTAGCAGTTGATTTTCAGTATTGATTTTTATCTGTAAAACATTTTGCAAAGCTTTCTCCTCTTGAGTGAATGTAAGAGTATTGGAACTGATTAATTTTATTAGAAGGTTAATATCAAAAACTTCTTTCAGAGGAGCAAAGGATAAAGTACTCCTCCCTTTCTTTTCATTGCCATAACCAATTTCAGAAAAATTATCTGCTTGAATCATCTGTTAACCATTATCCATTCCTACGGAGCTTTACAGATTGTTTCTCCCCCCTACCCCAAATGAATCTGAGCCATCAATGAACTGTTGTTGAATTGAGTTTCACTAAAAATTTGTTTCTGGCTAGTTAGCAAAGTCTGTTATAATCAGTTAAATGCTCACAGAACTTTTGGAATATTCATGTAATCTTCTTTTGGCCCATTCTATTACATTTAGTTGACAGTAGTACTTCCTATTACAGTTCAGGTTATGTCACTCCATAACAGTAATTTCCATATGTCAGGAGTTTGATTACTGTTTTGTGCTTTCTGTTCAGCTTCTTCTAAAATAGTGTGTGGGTCCACATTTTAACATTTAAGAAATCCACTAGGTCAGTAGCTCAGTTCTGATCAATAATCTCCAGTGTTTGAAGATTGAACCATTTCACATGTGGCCATTTGGTACTAAATTAAGACAACCCCAAGTCTCTAAGCCACTCTCATATTTCTTACTAATTCATTCTGAAGTGTCTTTCCCTCCACCCCTTGTTTACAATACAATCTCCTTCCTCTTCTGCACTGCTTTTATACAGGGTGGGCAAAATAAAAGCGGCCCGGAAAATGTTGTCAATATTTGAAATATATCTCTATATTTTTTTTTCCGGGCCGCTTTTATTTTGCCCACCCTGTAGTTGCATTTTGCTTATGTGCTCCATCTACACCCATTCTTTTAAGTTCAGCTGACAAAACTTGGTTTAAATCGGCACTTTAACAAGATCTTTGGATAATCTTCCTCTTCATTCTCCAGCAACTATTTTGTCAATGTGACATCCACTTTCAGTAGTCTTAGCACCATTCAGCAACTTTCTGTCCTGTCCTTAATATCCTAGACCTGGATTTGAGCAGTGATACTTCATATTCAAGAACTAATTTTCATTAATTTGTAACTGCTAGTTCTCAAAATATGTTTCTGGGTGCTTACTGTGACTCTTTAAATAATTAGGGTAATTTGAGTGCTTAAATTTCTTCATAATAAAAAAATATTGTAAAATATTTGATGACATTTACATATTTAACTTTATTTTTCTTTTCAGAAAGCAATGTTTTAAGACTTATTAGACATAATGGAGTTCCCAGATTATTAATTATTTTGGAGCAATGGGAAAAGTATGAAACCAACAAAATAAAGATATGCAGAGCCAACTTAATTGTCTTGTCTAATGTAGCTGAAATCCGTAAGTTTTATTTTTTAAAAAGTTGTTTTCATTTATTGTTAGTTATCAGGCTAATTATTATTATTGTTGTTGTTTGTTGCTGTTGTTATTATTATTATTATTATTATTATGTAAAAGTTTCAAACCATGGGTTTCCCCAGCAAAAACAAAATGGCGGGTCAAGGGCCAAAATACATACTGTCAAATGTAAAAGAAAAGTGTGCAAGAATGGTTAGGGATGTGTGGTTGTGTTCATAAATTTTCTAACTATGCGTGTTGTGTTGAGTACCACAGCCTTCTGGAGTTGTGCATGAGTGTTTTTTGTGAAGTCCTAGTGTGCTGAGGCTGTGGTGCAATGTGTGAGGCACCAAACCAGTGGCAGACAGGACGATGGGTACAACATGTAATCGGTCCTGCCTCCACTGCTTCTGGAGCTCGCGTGCTACATCAGTGGATTTACTGATCTTATCGGCGTGAGTTTTCTGCATGTTCTTGCTGTGAGGCACTGCAATATCAATGAGATAGGTCTGTTTGTTGACCTTATCAACAAGTGTGATGTCAGGTCTATTGTGATGTATGGTTTTGTCTGTCTGAATTGGGCGGTCCCAGTGTAGCTAATGTGAGGGTGACTCTAATATGCTTTGTGGTGTGTACTTGTAGTACAGGACTGTTTTCTTAATAAGTGAGTGTTTGTGTGCTAGCTGTTGATGAACGATCGATGCTACCTGATTATGTTGGTGGAGGTAGTCTGTTTGGGAGAGAAAGGGACAGCCTGATATTATGTGGTCGATCGTCTCATGCGTAGTGTGGCATTTCCTGCATCTGTCCTCATGTGTGTTTGCATCATGTAGGATGTGTTTCTTGTAGTTGCATGTGGGGATAACTTGGCCCTGTATCGCGATAATGAAACCTTCAGTCTCCCCAAACAGCTCACCACTCGTCAGCCATCTGTTCGATGCCTCCATGTCGACATGAGGCTGGCTGTGTTTGTGGCGATGTCTGCCTGGAGTTCCTTACCAGCCCATGATTCATGCAGCTGCTGTGTGTGGGTGTCAGGGGTGGTGAGTGTTGGAGAATGGTTTTTGAGATCCAGGGGCGTGAGGTGTGTGTCAGCCTTGACAATGGCTACATGGAGCAAGGAGTGTTGTGCTCTTTCGTGGAAGTGTTCCCTAAGTGTGTGTACTTGTTTTTCGTGTAGGATGATGAGGTTGATGAATCCTTTGCCTCCCTCCTTGCAAGGTAGAGTCATCCTTTCCGTGGCGGACTTGGAATGATGCATGTTGTGTTTCGTGAATGTAGTGCATGTTGTGCATTGTAGTGCTTCGAGGTCAGTATTTGTCCATGGAAATATGCCGAACGAATAGGTTAGTGTAGGGACGGCAGAAGTGTTGGTGGCTTTAATTTTATTTCTGGCATTGAGTTGTGTTTTGAGGATGTTGTGAATGCGAGCACAGTATGTGTTCTTGAATGCATTTTTGATGTTTGCGTTGTCAATGACGTGTGCTTGCTGGAAGCCCAGACACTTGTAGGTCTCTCCCTCTTCCATGGGATTGGATGGGCAACCCATGGTCCAGTTCAAAACCATCCAAATTTGTAGTCTTCCCACATGTTACATGTAGCTTGCGGCATTTGTCGATTCTAAATTCCATCCCAATGTCTTTGGTAAACTGTGTGGTGACTTGCAGTAGATTAGTAAGCTGTGCGTTGTTTGAGGCATAGTTTAATATTATCCATGTAGAGTAAGTGTGTGATTTTGTATGGTGTCAGAGTGCCTGAGGTAAGCCTATAACCTTGATTTGTGTTGTCTAGCATGTGGCTCAATGGATTCAAGGCAAGACAGAACCAAAGAGAACTCAAGGAGTCTCCCTAGAAAATACCTGTGCTTATGGGAATTGGGGCTGTAGTCATGGAGGTGTCAGAGGTGCATAGGTGTAATGTAGTGTTCCAACTCTTCCTCACAGCATCCAGGAATGCCGTGATCTTGGGGTGTATCTTGTAGAGATGAAGAGTATGTAGGAGCCAGAATGACGGACTGAGTCAAATGCCTTCTTGTAGTCGATGTATGCGATGTGAAAGTTCCTATTCTTCACGCACACCTGCCACAGGATTACTGAGACAATAAGGAGTTGCTCCTTACAACCCTGCGAATTCTTGCGACAGCCCTTCTGCTGTTTGGAAAAAATGTTGTGTGTCTCGATGTGTATGTAAATTTTTCTGCAAGGCAGAAGGTGAGGAGTTTGAAGAGTGTATGGAGGCAAGTGATTGGATGGTAGTTTGTTAGTACAAGGTATGCTATTTCAATGTTCTTGCTCTGTAG
The DNA here is from genome assembly GCA_023159025.1 of Thereuonema tuberculata. Classification (NCBI taxonomy): domain Eukaryota; kingdom Metazoa; phylum Arthropoda; class Chilopoda; order Scutigeromorpha; family Scutigeridae; genus Thereuonema; species Thereuonema tuberculata. The sequence continues at coordinate 200,200,912 of JAFIDM010009631.1, forward strand.
GTGTGCGACACCCTGTATAGGAAAAGAGGCATATGTTCTGGTTGTTGAATCATGTCAGTGAGTGTAAGAGCTAGCTTCCTATACAGGGACGTGAACCTCTTGATCCAGAATTTCTGGATGCAATCTGCATCAGGAGCCTTCCAGTTGTGTGCATGTTTTAGTGCTGTCTGTAAGGAAGGACATGTAGGGTATGTGTTCATTGAGTTGTTATTCCTGCATGCTCCATGGTGCTTTGTCATTGTGGGGAATGGGGTTGGACCACAGAGACTACCAGTATTCATATAGTGTCTAGCTGGTGGGAGTGTTTGTGTTGGGTGTAGTAGAGGGAGATGTAAGGGATGTGTAGAATTTTTTCTCATTGTATTGAAAAGTGTTGTTCTGTTGTTTGCACACAGTGCATTGTTTGTATCTTTGTAATCTTTTTGCAAGTGCACTCAGTTTTTGTTAGTGTGTCGAGATGTTCCTTAACCTGGGTATGATGGTTTGAGTGTGAAGGGCGAGTGTTTATGTGCTTGAATATCTTCCTAACCTGGGACATAAGTTTCTTTGTTTTGTTTCTGCACAGTACTGTGTGAGCCTGGATGTGTCTCCTCTAAGGTCCCTGATGCGGCTCTCAAGGCGACATCTCCAAGGGGGGATGTATTCTTGTTATTATTATTATTAATAATAATAATAATAATAAGTTTTGTCATAAAAAGATCTATGATATCAATTGAGAGCAGTCAAAGTAGGTTTCTAATCTGACTTGTCACTTTCATTGCACTCTTTGGAAAAGCTGGAAAGCAATTCTGCACTCCCCTACTAATTTTCAAATTTAACCTTTTACCTGATAAATAGTCCATGCCTCCAAGGCCGAGCAGTCTAAGGTGTGGCCAATGTGGCGGGACCTGGGTTCAAATCCTGGCTTAGGACATGGATGTTAGCTTTCTTTCCTGTGTTGTTTCTCCTTCGTCTTTCGCTTCTTTGCCGTGTACGACATCTTTGGGTTTTCCTTTGATCTGGGTTGGTGACAGGAAGGGCATCCGACTGTAAAACCCCTCGCCACTTAGACTCTTGAGCAAGCGCACCTTGCTCTTCAGCGACCCCACACGGAGTGGGAACAGCTATAGGAAGTATATATACCTAATAATTAGCTACTGTAAGTAAAATCATTTGTTTCTATATTAAAATAATTTATATTATACTTTTGCAAGTCTACTGTTATTTCAAAATTAAGATCGATTTGTGGCATAGATGGTTCAGTCTTTGAATTTGTCTAAAAGTTTTTCATCAACTGTTTCTCCAGGATTCTAATTGTTGAAATTTTGCAAGCAACAGAAGTATAAGGTGAAATGAATTGAATTTCTGCAGATTTTAATTTTTTGTTCCATTGTAGTACTAATTCATCCATTCTTCTATCATCAAGATTAAAAAGTAAAAGTTAAAGTTAACCCTACAATTAGGCCTATGTAGGGCTTTAGAGCCACAGGAGGTAAGGGAGATATGGCTCCCTGCGTTTCCTAACCATCGGAACTGAGTTGAGATCAGGTGTTCAGCCCAATGCCTGTCTGCATTTAACCCTTCCTCCCTCCAGGAGAGAAACCCAATACCCATTCTTCAAAGGGTTGTGTGAACCTTAGGACCCATCTGCAGGAGAATTCAGCTTGGAAAAATCTCCGACCACCACTGGGGTTAGGGCTTGAACTCGGCTCCTCTAGGCCATATTCGAGCACCTTATCACTTGCTACCAGGCCCACAGTATCAAGATTAAATTGCTACAGATGCCTCATGTTGTTTTTTTGTAGATGAAATACAAAAATTACATTTACAGTAAAACCCCATTATTACGCTCGTCAAGGGACCATGATCTACAAGCATAATAAGCGGGATAGCGCTATAGACGGGAAATGATTTACGAGATGGGGTAAGATTTGGACACCATTTTACAGTAGCACGCATGATTCTACAATAGATATACTGCAAATATGAGCTTATTTCCTATTAAAAAGATCTTTGATTGTGGTTTGCCGTGTGTGCGTGCTACTGTTATGAATTATGACATTTTCAATGTGGTTCAGGTAACTATTAACGTAAATTGATACACCACTAGGAGCAATACTAATATATTTTCGGAGCAGATTTAGTGCACACTTTACTTTTTTACGTTTGCAACCACCCTTCACTGCATCGGTAATTGCATCCCTGTTTTTCATAATTGTTCGCAAACTGGACGAGGGAATTCCTAGAGATTCTGCGAAATCCTTCTGACTTCTATAGAATTCTCGTCGTACTTATGGAGAATTTGCAATTTTTCACTTATAGAAAGGGATTTCCGCTTCGACATTTTGCACAACTGTATCACAGACCCGTAACTTCACAGAGCTCAAAGATTCCCTCCTACCAGGGGAAAAAAAAAAAAAGAATCTTTACAATGTTACATTTCTTTTCGATACAAAATTTCCGATATAAAAAAAGTGCTACAAGCGGGATTTGAAGCGTTATAAGAGGGTAAAAGTATACAGAGATATATAGAAAATTCCAGGGACCGTATAAAAGGAGCGTAAAGAACGGGATAGCGCTATAAGCGGGAGCGTTATATCGAGGTTTTACTGTATTTTGTCTGTGATCTTTAACAGAAACTCTTCAAGCGATTTCTTTTCATTAGTGACCAAAGATATATAACGTAATGGGGCTACCAGTTTGTCAATGGAAGAAGATTGTAAAACTTCTAAGAGAGGAAATTTATTTTAATAATTTAAAATGACCTTTTCATTAAGATTTGATTTTAACAAATTAAAATTACAAATAAAAAAAAAGTGATGTCAGCTCAATCAAAATATCAGATCTGATAGATAAAATGTATTATTTTAATATTATAATATTCCAGTTCCACATATTTAATATCAGCTTTGGTAACTTAAAATGCTAGCTAGTTGAAGTATCACACTAGAGGCCTACGTGGCCCTTGGGGTCACCGGAGATAAGGCTCCTGGCATTTCCTGATCAATGGAACTAACAAGGAGATGACATACCCTGTATATTATGGAATTTAATACTCTTTTGTAAGATGAAAGTATACATGGAGTACTTCAAAAATATATATAGTTTTGGGAGCCAACATCCAATGATTTTGAGATATTTGATATTATTTTTTCATTGATTTTCAAGTATTAGCTTATTAACTTCCTGTTATTTGATTTGAAAAGAAATGTTGATGTAGTATAATGCTTAATCAGTGGTTTCAAGTTCTAAAGAACCAGTGTTCAATTTTGCTGCCAGGCAACTTACTTTTATTTATTTATTTTTAATTCCAGTTATTTCTTCTTTTTTTCTGGTTATGTTATGAATATTAGGCAGAAAGTGATATATGATTCAAAATAAATAAATAATATTCTCTGTATTTTTTTTTTAAATCCTTAAAATAGTCAGTATTATGCATAAAGCATTTGCATAAAAATTTAATTTATCCTAAATTAAATTATAACTAAAATAATTTTAATTCAAAAAAGTAAGAGGTATGACCATTTTTGGGATTAATACCTCAATCGGTGGAATGTATAAAAATTGCTTGAGAACAGAAATCTCTAAGCACTACAGTGTAAAACAGGATTTACAATTTTTTAGTGAAGAATAAAACTTTTTTTTTAATTTAAAATCTTTAGAAAATAGATTTATTTTATTATAAATTTATAGAATTCTAGATTTGAAATAGTTTTGATTTGTATCTGTGAAGTTGACACTTGTATTGATAGATGTTAACTTTCCCCCCCCCCCACCCCACCCTCTTGTTACAAAATAAGCCTTGCTAAATATTCGAAAAATGTTGATTTAATCTGTTAATTAATTCTTACTGTTTCTTTTCTTTTTTTCAGCAACAGGAAATAAAACTATAATTGAATCAAATGGAATAAATGTTTTACATAAGTTTTGCACATCACTGCCAGTCAGTTCTGATTTTGAACATTTACTATTGCAAAGTAATGCAGTACTTCAGAAATGTTTACCTGCAAGATCATTGCCAATTCCTTGTCCCTGTGGACCATATAGTTTTCCTCTCCCAAAAGGCAGTCTGTCCTCCAGAAAAACTGAAAATGAAGGTAAATCATCGAGTTACTAATTACTAAAATTTGCTTATTTTTAACTGTTTCTTTATCTAAATAATTTTTTTTTCTGTAAATGTTGATATGTAAATTGTCTTGATTTTAATTTCATTAATAAGGAATTCATTCAGTAATTAGCAATGTTTCTTCAGAGTAAATTTTTAGATTTTCATCAACTGAAAATTCCTGACATTTTATTTAGTATATGCTTCCTACATAAACAAAAATACATGATTTTTTGCTTTATTATAGAATACAGAGGGTCGTTTGCTTTATATGATAACATTTTTATTTGAAGATTACACTTATTAAAAGCCATAGTGCCAACATCTATTATGTTTGTTGTGACCACCCTTATTTCTAATAATCACTCTGCATCAAAAGTTTCCATTGTAGTAGAGCTTACTGCAGAGAAATGAGCGTAATCCCCTTCCTTTCCAAAAGACTTTGCTGTATGACTTGAGGCCTTGTCCTGATAGATAGAGACTTTAACTATATCATTTTGGTACAGGTTTGGAATTTCTGTGTGATAGATTGGTTCCAAGATATGTTATCCTGATAATAAGCAACATCGACTTTGGTATTGGAAACAACTCAATGGATCTGAAGTCTACCTTTATGACAAAAACTAATGACAACCTTGAAGCATTTAGAACAGGGATAACCTTATAGTAGACGCGACGAGTTTTGAAACTCCCAGAATGCAACGCAGATTATAGATTTTCCTTTCCTGGCCGTTCGCTAAAATTCAAATAGAAGAGAAAATGGCGGTCGCTGCTTCACATTCAACATTTCGACGAGGAAGAGTTCTCAACAGTCAAGCTAGGGAAATTATTCTTAACGTTGCTCATCGATTTCTAGAAGGTGTATTGCCCAACAGCGATTTGAAAAGTAAAAAGGATGCGTTGAAGGTCACTGCAGAATACACTGGAGTGAGTTTTACTACGCTGAACAAAATTGTACAGTCGCCATTGCTATGAATGCCAGGAGAAAAAGGCCTCGTTTGGCTCCAAAGAGTTCGCCTGACGATTTTGATTGTTACGTCATTCTTCAAATTGTTGCTGATATGCATATCAAGAAGGAATTGCCGACAGTGAGGACGATTGTCGCTGAAGCTAGGAAACGTATTCAATGTGAAGCAGCGACCGCCATTTTCTCTTCTATTTGAATTTTAGCGAACGGCCAGGAAAGGAAAATCTATAATCTGTGTTGCATTCTGGGAGTTTAAAAACTCGTCGCGTCTACTATAGAAAGTCTGAAGGCCAATATTTTTATTTTAAAGTTCTGATGGAGAGCCGCAGCATCCTATCCTCCAATCTCCCCTCAACCCTTAGATTAGATTAATTGAAAGTGGGTGGCATGACTGTCGAGCACGTCGACCTGAAAGATATTTTGTACTATCCCACGGAAAGAAGGACAGATGGAGAGAAAGACTGAGAAAGGATGGTGTGAGAAATGCAGGGGAAACGGGAGAACCCCGGGAAAACCTGCCCAGCGCGGATCGCCACCATCAACGAAACCCACATGAGAACCGAACCCGGGACTCAGAGGTGAGAGGCCAGTGTCTTAGCGACATCGCCAACTGCGCGGCCTTCCCCTCAACTCTTACTATATCTTACTAAATAATGATTTGATAATGTCATTTATAATAATAATTATTAATAATACATGTAATTTACATAAATGTCTTAGTATTTAATGATTTTACAGTGATATTTATAAAAATAATTAATAATAAATGTAATTTACATAAACTTCAAATTATCAAATAATGTGTCAGTTGTGTTTCATACCAACATTCCAATAGTAAAGTCTGAGATAGTTGCTTTTGCAATTGTTGCTGTTGACATTTTTCAATGTATGTGTTAGCAGCAATGTAAAGGCTCAAATTGAATTTTAATTGGCGGCGGGCCTCATGCAACCCTAGGGCCGCAAGTTGTACACCCCTGCTTTAGAAGAACTCTATTTGCATTGCCATACAAGATTAGAGTGCCCTTTTTGTCACAAGGGTAGTATGAAATGGCTCATGGCTTGCCACAATTGCTTAAATAAACCCAAGCTTCAGTCAAGAGTCACAACAAATATCCATTTATCACCAGAAAGGTATTTCTCGTAAAGCTTTTGACAGCTGGTCCTTCCATTCCTGAATATGTTGAGATAGGAGTGCATGAATTTTTTCATATTGAATCATTTGTTAATACACTTTCTGAAAGAACAAATTTGGTTCCATCAACTATCAGCCATAGTTTTCTAAGTTGGTGAGTTTTCTATAGATGCCATGACAATATCTGATGCAGCATCAGAGGGTTTCTTTGAGGCTTGCCATTTTCACGAGTGAATTCTTGTCATATATGTCACCATTATTACACCGATAGGTAATCTTCGAAATCTTTATTTTCTTTACACTATTTTATGATCATAGAATAACCAAGAATGGAAAAGTGCTATTATATAGCCTCTCAATAGGTAGATATTTTTTGAACCATAATAAATGAATAAATATTTTAATACAATTACAGCCAGTTTCAGAAAAAGATTGGGAGTGATGTCAGGCATAGGAATGTCTATTCTGTAGTGGCGAGATTGTCTAAGCATGTCTTTCATGCTAAGGTTCGCTGGATCAATTCTCCTACATGCCTTTATTGTTTTTGTTTTTTCTTTCTCCCTCTCCAGTGTTTTAGATTTTTTTGTTTTGTAATTAATCCTTTTTAAATTACACATATTTTAATTTTATTCTTGCCAGTCAAAATCACAGGATCATGGAAAGGCTGACCTTTACGATTAACTTTAATATACATTTGAGGAGACACGTGCCAGCTAGTGGAGGCAGCCATGATGTCAGATAGTTTGACAACTTAATAACCAATAGCATGATTGATTTTTACTAGTTTGAAAATTCCCATAAAAAATAATTTTATATACCTCATTACATATCAGTACAAAATTAAGTAACATAGAAACCTTTTGCTTGCAGAACGATATTTTCAGAAAGGGGAACTATGTTTCGGGCTGACGGATATTGTGTAACTTGGTTGAGTGATGTCCCTCCTAATCTTTTTCTGAAACTGGCTGTAGTGTGTATTAGAAGGATTTACCTCTACTTTGGCACATTTCTGTTTTATAAAGCGAATGATCCTTCGTTTTCAGTTTTCTGCTAGATCTTACTTATTGTTGTTAAAATAAAGAAATTAACAAAAACAGAAAAAAAAAGCTTCTGCTTTGTTTAAAGCTACAGTGTTCAGTTCTTACTTACCTAACCATAGCAGCCATTCATTGTTCAAATTTTATGCCCATAGAGAATCCTTTTTAACACATTAGCCTCCATTAATCCTCAGTGTTCAGTCATGTGTTTCCCGTGAATGGAATCCAAATCCTAGAAAATTAGGAACCTGGCACTTCAGAAATTGGACCTTATATGTTTTCTACTTGTATAAGTGAAAAGTCTTAGAATGCACCTTCTGAGATCAATTGGTTGGTCATCTATCCTACTTCAGAAGTAGGTTTTGGTAGAATCAGCTGCATGATCTGAGAAGATGTAGAGCATCCTTTTTTTTTTCTCTGTATAATTGCTTCCTGTTCGAAAGTAGATTTTACATTATCATAAACATTATTGTAGCTTTGGCATTATCATAAAAGTTTATCCGATATCTTATAATTTATTTATAAGATATAATTTCAAATTCTGTGAATTTTATCCATTATCTTTTTCATTTTTATTGTTGTACCTTACATGGTGCAGCATAAAACTCAACCAACCTAGGGTTGCCACCTCTCCGGGTTTCAGTGAGTTATCTCTGGGCTCCGGGTTTAATTATTATTTCCCCGGGTTGTGTAAGTAAAATTGAATATGTACATATAAATAATAAAAATATAAATAAATTTATAAAACAATACTCAAATTTGTTATAGTTAGAACATGGGTTATAGTTAGAACATGGAATACTCATATTTGTTATAGTTAGAGCGTTGAAAACTAAAAATTCAGTTATTTCTGACGTTGCGGAACATTGTTTAAAATTAGGGCACGTCATGGATCCAAATGTTAAAATTACGTTTGAAGAAAGATTTAAAATTAAGGAAAATCCTAGAAAGCTGTATTTTTAAAAACGATAAACTACTACTATGTAATCATTAGAATTGAATTGAATTTTGAGTTTTGAATTTGTTAATTTATATAAATAAAAAAATTGTGTTTGTTTTTTTGTTTTTTTTGGGGGGGGGTTGGTCATCATCTCCGGGCGTGACTTAGTTCTGAGGTGGCAACCCTAGACCAACCAATGATGAAATTGAAACATTTATCATTAATCTATCTTTTTTGTGTCATCACAATTTGAATAACCTTTCTAAATTTTAGCATATGCAGTAAGTTAATTGGAACTGTTGAAGAGTTTACTGTTACTCAATGATATAAAGGTCATATGATATCACCTTACCAGTCTGTGTTTACAGGAAAACTTATACTGTGTCAAATAATAGCCTGTAGTTGGTCTTGGGGTTTCTGATTAAAAAATAAATCTTCAGAAGGGAGAAAGAAACCTTCATTATACACAATATATACAGGGTGATTCAAAATTCCCTGTACAAACTTAAAAGGTAGGTCAGGAACACAAAAACAAACTGTATTCATAGTGGAATGTATGTCTACAAACGCCACCTGAATGTGCTAAAAGGTACACTAAGGTTCAGAAATAAAAGACAAGAAGTAAGGTAGACAACATGTTTATTAGCCCTATGTTTACAATATTACAGTAAGTTGTACACTTACAAGTTCATAGTAGGTAATACATTCCAGCAGTAATACATTCGCAATAGCTTGTGAGCTTGTACGTGGATAGCATTCAGTTTGGTGTACGAGCTTTTCCTCCATGGCAGGTGTGTGTGTGTGTATTGATTATTGCCAACCACAATCATGTCTGTGTCTGTCAAATGATGACGTTTCACACAATCTCAGGTGCAAATGTTTGATGATTGGTCACACATCTGTTGGGGACCATTCACAATACAGTCCATTTACAGTCCATTTTTACAGCGAATCGTCCATTTCCGTTCACTGCCCCATATGTTAGGTGCATATCTGCCCTCTTAGCAAAATGATACATCCTACTCATACAAAGTCTGCATCTCAAATGCCAATGGCTCACACTGCCCAACTAATGTCTGCCAAACTGCACCCTCTAGCACATTTGGGTGGCATTTGCAGACATATGTTCCACTATAAATACAGTTTATTTTTGTATTTCTGACCTACCTTTAAAGTTTGTTCAGGGAATTTTGAATCATCCCATATGTACGTGGACTGTTATGGAAATCATGGAAACTAATTTTTATCTGCCAAAAATGTGACACCACTGCAATTCCAGAATATACGTTAGAAAGCTTGTTGGATGTGCTTCAGATTGGCACCACTAAAGTGGTCTGGGTCAGTGGAGGAATGTCATGGGGGCAAGTGGAAAACACACATTTGGAAATCATCATTTAATAAGGAAGTACAGTGTAGCCAAGGAACAAAAAGAAGCACAGGAATGTTCAATACACATTGCTAACACCCCTTAAAGTAATCTCTAAGATTGTCCACTACGTTTCCAGCGTTTGGGAGCTGCAGTCCAACGCCTTCATTCTTCAGGTGCCAATGGCAGGCAAATTGATTAAAAAGAAAGATGTAGTTCATACTTCCATCACAGCTGGCACTGTAGGCTCAACTGTGTCTTATAAAGGCAAGCACATGACATACAGACGTTCATATCATAGTGATAGTATTAGATTAGTAGAGTGAGCTGCTTTGGTTAGGTGTTACTACCAAAACGGCAGTAATGCACGAAAGGCCATTCGTCAGTACAGAAATGAAAAAGATGTGTGAAACGTTCTTTTTGCAAACGCTGTAAGAAACATGGTTAGAAAATTCGAATGGACAGGTAAATTTACAGTTGCCCCAGGTAGAGGTAGAATAAAGACCTCAGAGGACGTCATCGATAAAATTGCAGTTGCAGTTACAAGCAAAACTGCACATGACAAACGAAGCACCGCAAGTAGCGTTGGATGTGAGCTATCAATACCGCTGGCAACTGTGCATAGTGTTATGAGGAAAACACTCTGCATGTACCCTTATTTAACAAATTAAAACAATTTAACAAGAATTGAAGGCCATTTATTTGACTGAAGCCTCAACTTATTTTATAAGACCATTCTCTGATGAGATGAACCAGGACAATGAAATAGCAAATGTTCTGAATCATGATCCTTATGACCATAAGAACAAACCTCACTAAAAGCAAGTACAACTCTTAACTAAATAGCTATTTAAATTACTATGCCTAGTCAAAAACTGAGTTACTTTAAAATTAGAATAAAAATGTTTATTTTGAAGTCTGTGAAAAATATTAGGGAAAAATTTCTTTGTGCATTAAAATTTATACGCATCAAAATCTGAAAACATAGAAATCTATACTCATCAAGATTACTTTCAGTGTAAGTTACAATTGATATTGAAATTCTGTCTGAAGGATGTGGAAAAGAAGACAAAGGAAGCTTTCCATTTCAGGAATTTATAACAGAATTAGATGTAATATCCCTAGTATTTTGTACAATTTACAGTTTTATAATGAATTAATGGCAATCCAGAAAGAGGAAAAAGAGCATCACAACTAATGGTCTTACAACCATCCACAATTCTAAGAAGAAATCTTCTCTGGTTTCTTCTTAACTGCTTACAATTTATTTTCTTACTTAAAGATTATCCCCATGCACTTGAAGTGTAAGTGAAAATTGGTTATATTACTGCCTGAAATTTTCCTCAAAGTTCATACATAAAAAGTTCAGGAGACAGGAGGTTCTTGCAGTCTGCTCTGCGGAGGCCACTTTTGGGGACCAGGCCCACTTGTCGGGTCTGAGTACGGGCTCTTCTCTGGAGAAGGCAGCTTGTCAAGACCGGGTACAATCAGCCTCTCTCGGCGACGGGTGCAACTTGCATGGCATAGCCTTCTTCTTCACTGGGAATTGAAGACGACAGCTCAACGATCCTTGGCTAATGTCTTCTTCACAGCAGGAGCTGCTGTGGACTTCGACTAGCTGCCCATGACATTCTGCTCTCTGCACCGGGTTTTCTTCTTTCTTACAGCGAGCAGCAAGCTGCTTATTTGGGCTCCTGCCCAGGAACGAACTGCCTACACTGGCCCTGCTTTCCTGTTTTTATTGCAGTCTGGCGCCTCCTTCTGGGTTCTGGAGCAGTCAGTTCTTTAATAGGGAGGCAGGTTCAGACCAGTCGACTCTTCAGGAGGGAAGTTGGCCTTTTTAATAATAATATTACCTATTTATAAATCATCTTTATAACATTTAGTTGTAACCCAGAGGCATTTTTACAAACTCTCAACAAAAGAACTAAAATTTTCTCTCAATTATTTCATAAATATGAAATGATTTTTCAAATGAAACTCCCAAATATTTTTTTGGTTTAACTTTCTCAATAATATCAGGGTCCAAGGATAACTGAATTTTAAATCTTCTCTTTAATTTTTGTGCACCAAAATAACTACTTTTCCAGAATTAAATTTTAATTTGAACAATGTAGACAATAAAAATTTAGACAATTAAGGATATCTTGTGACATAGTACAAGCTATCAACAATGTTTTAAGTTGTATAACTAGCAGTAAATCACCAGCAAAACCAATTTTAAAACAGCACCTAAATTGTGACAATTTAAAAAGCAAATCGTTCATAATAATATTCCAAAGGCAATGGCCCAAAAATACAACACTGTGGACATAAAACAAAAAAAACGATGGTTGTAGAGGCACGGGAAGGTCATATTAAACAGCTGGATATATGGCGTCTGAAATGGATGAGCATACAGCACCACCTGTGGTTGAAATATGAGCTAATTTTTTTTTAATCAATTTGCCTGCCCATAAGGTGGTCACAGTTGAAATGTGGGTGCTTTCATACTGATAGTTTTCATTCTATAGGGTGTCAAACCAGCTCTATAACACTAGAGTTGTATGAACTCTGCAATGCATGAGGGAAGAAGGCACTCCCTACAATACCTTTTAATGTGTGTGTGGCCATCATTGTAGCCCAAGATAAAGCGGGACTTATCCAAAACACGACATGTTGCCAATCAGCACACCATTGTCTGCATTCACAAGCCCATTATAGCCTGATTCATCGATGGTTCAGGGTCAAAGGAATCAGCTGCCAACGGTGTCAAATTGTGGAGGCAGACAATGCCACACCTATTGCAGTGATTCCCTTCACTGTTGTGCTAACACTTGTGATGACGCTGAACAATCCGTCACTGCCATGCAATTAGAACTTGTTTTAATTTTGTATAACTAGCAGTAAATCATCAGCAAAACCAATTTTAAAACAACACCTAAATTGTGACAATTTAAAAAGCAAATCATTCATAATAATATTCCAAAGGCAACGGCCCAAAAATAGAACCTTGTGGGCATTCTTTTGCCAGGGAATATTTTTTTAGTAATATTACCAAGAGTAAGTTGTGATGTACATTCTTGCAAAAAGTCTTTTAATAAATAAAATATATTTTGTGGAATATTAGATTTTATAAGTAGATACATAATCCCTAGCCACATCAGACATTATCAAATGTCCCTTGAATATCTAAAAATGACATAACAGTAAAAATCGTTTCTGTTACTATTATTAAGAATATCACTCAAATATACCAAACAATCTTCAGTAGATTTCTGAAGAGTAAAACCAAACTGATCCTATAAACTAAAACTCATCTTGAATGAAAATAAATACAGTATCCTGTAATAATCTTCTATATTCATCATACTTCACAAATTCTCCTTTACAATTTTATTTAAAATTGGTTTTGTTTATTATTATTTCAATAATATATTATTTGTATTTTAATAATGAATTGTGTAACATCTGTCACACGGAACGTACTATGTTCTATGATTGTTATGATGCGCATGGTTAGACTTCAATTTTCATGATTGTTTAAATTTTTATTCCGAAATATTTTTGGAGGAAGAAATGGTGTATTTCTTTCTTTTTCTTTTTTGTCAACTTGAGGAAGAAAACCTTATAAAATATTGTAAAGGATGATGAATAAAGAAGATTATTACAACAAACTAATCCTCATTCAAAAAACTTTTGTCTCTCCAGTGCCAACTTAATCTATTCATTATAAGCATTCTCAAGATGCTTACTCAGTTGTGGCTTGTAAACAAATTTATGAATTTCACTGAAAATTACTAGACTTATTTTTCGATGGAAATTTAAGTTTATTTATCATTTTAGCACAAAAATTTACTGATGAAGATGTATTTGATGATGATGATTCCTCAGCAAGTAATGATGACGAATTGCAGGAAGCAGAAGAAAATGAAGCTGATAAAGAACAGGTAGATAAAATGAAAAAGCTATTTTAGAAATAACCAATTTAATAAAGTTTCTAAATACTTCTTCACATAATTGAGTTATTGATTTCTTTAAGTGTATAGCATGTTGTGTTAAACATTTATTCATCATTTCTGTTAAAGAAATTATCCCAAAAATTTAAAGTCAGTTTGGAAAAGTAACTGGTATCTCGCCATCTTCAATTACAATGCTTTGTAGGGTTTGATAAGAAACAACGAAATATAGAATCTTCCTTTATAGACCTAGAGTAACGGCACTTCAAAGTGAAATTTTATCTATTCTTGGTTTATAAAAATGCAACTCATTCTATCCCTAATTAATAAAGATTCATTCAAGCATTATTGTAAAGATCTTGAATAGAACTTTCAGGTGCATATAACTCCTGATTTAATTTGTGAAATTGAAAATTTGACATTTTACCTTAAATAGCAATGCATACCTATCCATTAATTTTCATGAAGTTGTCATGAAATGGCGGTGTAATATACTTATCATGTTGGGCTGTGCATGGGGTTATGAGATATTTTTAAATTAAACCACATGAATTTTTCCTTTTCTGAGTGGAAAGTAACATATTCTGTGAATGAAGACAACTTGCATTTAGAGTAATTATAAATAAATTTAAATATTACATAGTTTATTAACTGTAAAATCAATTGAGTTGAATATTTAATAAATAAGATGGAAAAAATCGGAAAACTCCCATCATGCACCAAAAGTTTTCCACCTAATTATTCTGCACATTAAAATACATTTATTATGATTTAATAAATAAGCTTTATTTAATGAAAGTTAAAGCTTAATTTCTTTTAGATCTTGCTAGTTTTCTGCATGATTTTCATTATATACTTAATCATAAGTTCTAATAGAGTTAGCTGAAATATGCCTAGTTATAATTGTGTGATGAATAATATTTTTTCCAAAAACTTTTTATTAATCCTTTTAATACTAATTGGCATAAAAATAAAATGAACCCTATGTCAGTTTCAAATTATTTTGTACTCTTGTATGAGAAAATTACAAAATATCTGACATAAATAGGAAAGACCGTCATAACTTGCTGGATTAGAAAGAAAGATAAAAACTCAATTTGAAAATTTCCCCAATAACTTAAGTTTGTTTTTAAATATTGGCACCTCATCAATTTTAAGAAACTTTATTCTTATGGCATACTGAAGTTTCTGTAATATGTACACTCATGTTTGTGAAAAATGCAACACCATGAAGGAAACATGCAAATGAAGTAAAACTTATAGGAAATGTAAAGCAGGGTATCATATGCAAATGATTAAAATTTGGGAATGATTGTGCATGCCCAGACTCAGCAGCGCCCTTTGAACTGTCGTATAAGAGCATATAAGTTATGGACTGTTGTGGATCTACACAAGTAGTTTTTCATCGTCAGTGAACTGTACACGTCCCTACTGGAGTCAGTATGCCTCGTCGATGTCAAAGGGTGCCTTTGTAACAGTAAGCTATGGAGTTTGAACGGGGCCAAGTAAAGCTTGCATGAAGAAGGATTTTCATACTGCAAAATTGCTGCTTGTAAGGGGCATAATGCCACAACAGTGATGCGAGTGTGAAAGTTCAGGGTTCAGATTCTTCTTGGAGTGTTAGCACAATGTTGGAACAATGTAACTCGTCTGGTTCGACGGTGTCTGCTGCATAGTGGACTGCGTGCATGCATTCCTTTGCAGAGGATTCCTTTGGGCCTGAACCATCGATGCCTCAGGCTACAATGGGCTCACGAACACCCTCACTGACGTGCAGATTGGTACCATGTCGTGTTTTTGGAAGAGTCTAGCTTCAACTTGGATTACAATGATGGCCACATACCCATTAGACGATATCAAGGTGAGCACCATCTTCCAGACTTCGTTGTCCAGCGTCATACTGCACGATCAATAGGCGAAGGTTTGGGGAGCAATTGGGTATCATAGGCAATCTCGGCTGCTATGAATTATGGGCACTCAACAGCAACCGCTATATCAGGGAAGTTGTGGAGGCTGAAGTTATACCCTTCCTTCAGCACACTCCTGGAGTCATATTCCAACAAGACAACGCCCGACCACATGTTGCCATAAATGTCCAGGCCGTCTTCAAAGCAAGGCAGATAATCTTTCTTCCCTGGCCTGCATATTAGGTATTATAATTTGCCGTGACAACAAAGCAAACAACTAGCACAATAATTTTGACTTTTGAAATTATTCTTTTACATTACCAAAATCTGTGAAAAGATGGATACCCAACTTAGTGTTGGACTTTTGAGATGTTATATCTGTCAGAGACGTGATCATGGGATCAGTTGCATGTGGAGGCAAGTCCACCTATCCCAAGTATGGAGAACTTTCACATGGTACAGATCCTTGTACTTTACCTAGTAAGTGCACCAATTGCTTTGATGATAATCCTGCTTACTCCTAGGTATGTCCTCACTGGAAGGAAGAAAAAGAGATAAAGACTGTCCGTGTCAAATACTCTTTATTTCATATCCTGAGGCAAGGAAGATAATTGCAATAGTCATCAAATAAGACCTTTGCATCTGTTGTTCCATCAAAGTCTACCTCTTCCATCTCCCGCTAGACTGACATCACATGTCTTCCTCATGAGTCTTTCTCTGCTCTCATTAAAACCCTTGCCACTCCTACTAAACAAGTTTTAGCACAATCTGTTTCAGAATCAACAGTTTTGTTTTTACTGGTGTCTTCGGCTCTAGCTGTTACCTCAGGTGGTCTAAATTTTTCACAGAAGAAACCATCTGTGCCTAAACGCTGTGCCTTTTATTCTCACATTCACTATCTCGAGGCTTTCAGAGACATTTCTCTCTGGGACAGGGTTGTGAGGAAAATATGAAGGACATCTCGACGATTCTTCTATATATGGGCCAACATCTGCTACCTTCACACTAACATTCAATTTCTTAATTTTAATTTCAACTGTGCCTTTCATCGACTGGAACTCTAGAGGACTTCACTCCCACATCTACGACGTTAAGGCCCTACTTTACACTTGCCATCCTGTGTTTATTTAACTTGACATTAAGCGATATTTCCTGAACCCAACCAAACACTCGCTGGGCTCAAACTTCCTGTACATCTCAACATAAATTTCTGGACTTCATTTTTGACAAAAAACGGAATTTTCAGCAACACATGCAGTACCTTAGGAAAATGTGTATTCTAAAATTAAATTGATTAAAAGTGCCCTAGTGAAGCCATTGATCTTTCTAACACCATTAATAATATCATCAATGAAGTTAACAATATTAACCTAACCACCTTAGGGACACTAATTCTACAAACATCTACACAGTTCCCACTGCATTGTAAACCTTGGTGGAATCATGAATGCCCTTCTGCACAGAAAGCCTAGAATGTTTTTGACATTTTCTTATGTCTTCCAATCTTTTACCTTTCAATAGAGCATGAGCTTTTGTTCGACATATCCAATCAACAAACCCAGAAAAAGTTCTAACAATATTATGTATCTTTATCACAAGTAAAATTTCTTCAAAGACCATCTGGGATACAATTCATAAGATACATATGCTACTCTTCTTAATCCTTTCAAATACTAAAAGAAAATGGTACTGAAAGAGGTAGTCTCTCAGAGCAAGTTAAAGTACTTGGTCTAGCATTTGCCCAGAACTCAAGTTCTGTTACTTTATCACGTGATTTCCAAGTCGTTAAACAATGAAGTGAAGCTATTCCATTAAGGTTTTCTTCTGCCAATAGCGGATAGGGATAAAGAAGGTTCTGATAAGTCTGTATTTTCACTAAGACCACACAAATGAATCCATTGTGCCCCCTCGTAACAAACCATGACCATGTCAATGGTTAATCCTCAAAACTGGGATGAGAATGAAAAGGTCATGAAAAGTTCTGTGGACTTGCAAAAAGATAAGATGACCTTGATGTTGAAAGTGGAGATAATATCTGTGGTGAGACAAATCTAATCAAAGATCTCCCATCTGTTCCTTGCCAAAGCTTGGCAGTGACATAAAATGTGTTCATGAGTTTCCTGATTCGTTCCTAAGTAATTGTTTTCCTAGATCAAAGAAGAAATGTAACAATGGTTCTGGGCCAATAGGAAGTGAAGAAGAACCCTTCTTGGCCAACAGATCCGCCTTCTCGTTTCCATCAATGCCAAGATGCCCAGGAACCCAGTACAAATTAACCAAATTTTTCTGGCCAGACAAGTTAAGGCTTCCCTACAATCAGCAATAAGCTCTGCTGTGCAAACAGGGCTGCTCAAAGCATGCAACGCAGCCTGAATACCTGAGCGGATAAAAATTGTCCTATTGACATAATGATGGTTGATGTTTTCGTGAGCACAAGAAAGAATAAATTTTTCTCTGCCTGAAAAAATAGTGCAATATACACTAGGAGCATGAGAAAACTCTACTCTTGGTCTTATTCTGTATGTACTGGCTCCCATTTTGTTACCTATCTTGGAGCCATCAATAAACCAAAAAGTGCTCCAAGGAAGTAAAAGGTCATGTCCCTTAGTGATCCATTCCTCCCTCCTGGAATAATGGACAATAAAGTTACGTATCATGTTTAAACGAAAAGACAGAACAGTTCTGAGGGAAGATATAAGACAAAGGTTCTGTGCCTCTATCCAGATACTGGAAGTAATACCGTTTGCCTTGATTTACCAACCTGAAGGCGGTATTTCTGGTTTGATGCTTGATACAGAGGTGGCAAATCCAAGAGAGCCTCTAAAGCTGCAGTAGGTGCCGTTTTAATAGCTCTGGTGATACCCATACAGGCCAGATGTTGAATTCTGCTTAATAGCGTCCTAATTTTCTTTAGCCTGGTTCTGGTCCACCAAACAATGCCTGCATAACAAAATGCATGTCTAATAAGGGTTATGTAGAGCCAATAGATAACTTTTGATTGAAGAACCTGTGAACTGCCAAAATTTTTTCTGCTCATCCAAAAGGAGGCAATGGTCTTTTTGATTTTTGATTCTAAATGCTCTTTCCAGGTCAATTTAGAGTCAAGAGTTACTCCAAGATACTTGACACTATTGGACAGATCAATTTGCTTGTTAACAGGTTTAAAGTCAATATTTTCCCTATCTTTCTCTTCTTAGTAAAGTTTACAATTGTAGCCTTGCTCGGATTTAATTTTGAGACCTATGTTATAACACCAGCCCTGTACACAGTTAAGAGTCCTTTCCATAAGCTCAAAAATTGTACCGGTATTATGGCATTGATGAGAATAGCAAGGTCATCAGCATAGGCTTAAGAGGAGAAACCAAGTTCCTGCAGTTCCATGATAACGAAGTCCATTACCAAACACCAGAACAATGGTGAGATAACCCTTCCCTGTGAACATCCTTCATAGTCTGATTTGTGGTAGTGTTCCCAGAAAGGTGTACACAAATAGTACGAGATGAAAGCATGTTCCTGATCCATCTAACAATACATGGGTCTTCACCATGCAGTTCGACTGCATAACAAATGGAGTCATAAGATGTATGTCCAGATACATAGAGAATTCTCTATCCTGTGTACCAGATGGTATAAGACTGTTTCAGTAGATACGCCTATTGCGTGCAGTGAAGAGGATGTTTTCAAAGAGAAACACCTCTTATATACCGATTTGCCAGTTTCTCTCTCTAGGGCTTTTAAAAGAAAGGAAGAGAGACTAATTGGTCTGAAAGATTTGGCAGAGATAAAGTCAGACCCTCCTGCCTTAGGAATAAAAACAACTCTTGTCTTCCTCCAGTTCATAGGAATGTAATCTAGCACCAGGCAAAAGCGATAAATGTATACATGGGGAGATGCAAAAATCTCCATCCCATTTAAAAGTAGGTCTGGGAAAATCCCATCTTCTCCTGCAGCTTTGAAAGGTTTCAAGCTAGCAATAGCTTGCTTAACCTTTTCATAAGAAACAATATTTTCGGCAAGAGGAAAATCCTTGCCAAGAGTTGCATGTTGTGAAATGACATCATTATTATCGTCCTTGTGGGGTTTCGGTGTTCAATGCTGAACTGTATGCCATTTTTGTGGCTTTAAAATATGCATTCAAAGAAAAGTTATTAAAAATTCTCATCTACAGTGATTCTGAGAGTGCCCTGCAGTCACACCCTGAAAGTTCATCCTGTTGTTTTATCCATTTTAGGTTTATTACAGTGGTTTAAACGTTGTATTATTATTTTCTTCTGGATTCCAGATCACATCGGAATTGTTCCCAATGAGCTCATTGATTCTCTTGCCAAGTCAGCTGCCGCTGCAAAAGATCTCCATTTCTCATATAATTATTCGTTCTCAATTGAGAGCTGCCCGGCAACAACAGTAGGTTGAGCTTCATAGTAAAAACAAACTTCATCTTATTAGCCCTGTTTTATGCTCTCCTAAAAAAAAAAAAAAAAAAAAAAAAATATATATATTAACAGGGAAGATGTTCTTTTGGCCTGTCTCTGAATTGGACATACCAGACTAGCACATCAATATTTACTGCTTAAGGATAAGCCTATGTGTGCTACATGCAACATTGTTTTAACCATTCATCGTATTATAATTGAATGTCCTGCTTTTAATCAACATTGTCGTCACAGTTTTTATCCTCTTTTTAAATTTAATGTTCCATTCCACATTTCCTTTCATTTCAAACCAATATCTTTTACCAATCTCGCCAGCTTTAAGATTCATTCATCTTTGGGGCAATAAAAATTTCAGATTTTAATTGGTGATTTTTATATGCTTTTATACAATATTCTTACATTTGTCTTGATTTTAACCCTTCTATTCTTGTTCTTTATTTTCTTTTTTTGTGGTCTTTTGTATGAATGTTGTTCAATAGAAGGATAGTCTTGATTTTATCCATATGTAATTTTTATCTATTTATACTTTTACCTTTCTTGGCACACTACACCAAAGATGCTTTTGTGCATTAAAATCAAACAACTCTGATTATTACTCTTTAGAAGAGAAAAATTCTATATGTATTTTTAATTGGTTTGCAGTGTAATTGTAAAGATTTAGTTGCATATCTCCAAAGCATTGTATAACTTATGGAGTTGACCCTAGTGATAGAGATGGATAATTTCTATCACGTTTCATTTTCCAATTATTTCATCATTAACATTCATGTTTTTTCTCAATTTTTCTGATATTGTTTTCTGAAGATTGTAAATGTTAGATGCTGAAGTATTAATGAGGGGTTGTTAAATTTATTTGCAATGTAAATTCTGTGTTATATATATTTCTATATGATTCTGCTTAATGCTTGAAAACTAAAGAGTTGTATAACAAACATATGGGAACATTAATGGTAGCAAAAAATAAATAAATAAATAAATAAATTATCAATTTTCTAAGGAGTGTTATTCAAATGAATTAACAAATCTTATTCAATTCCTTCATCAGAAACTATTTTCAAGAAATAATTAAATATCTATTTGATAAGGGTATACAGTGAAAAGTTAGAATTTTTAAATTAAAAATTCTATAAAAAATTAAAAAAAAAAATTATTAAAAGTGTGGTGGTTTTTTTTTACTTTATTAGAAACTTGGCTAATAATGAGAATTCAGATTATAAAAATATAAATTTTATGACTATTTTGAATTACAAAAAGGAATGACAAGACTTGCTATTATAGAATTCAGAAGAGAATTTCTGAATGAATATCTTTTGATAAGAAGTTGCGTGTCAATTTAATTGAGAAATGTTCATTCCCTAATCGCATGGTTGTTGGGTAAAATAGTTTGAAAAGTTTGCAATTGCAATACTATCATAATGTTGTT
>JAFIDM010009631.1:200234660-200306421 GCA_023159025.1 Thereuonema tuberculata
AAATAGCGGGGATATATTAACAGTTTATTTATCCTCAGTTATAAAAAAAAAACAGCTAAACTAGAAGAAGGAGATCCATTAAATATGAAATAAAAGTAAACTACGAAAGTCGCCCAGTCCCGAGATTCCTGCAGCAAAATGCAATACTAATATTGGAGGGGGGGATCTAATTTCACATATAAATCCATAAATAGTGTGGACAAGCTGTGCTAGGAAATGGATTATTAATATTAAATATGCATATTTCTGACTTAAAGATAAAATTCTTCAGTTAGAACACTTAACAAGAAAAGCCTTAAAATCTGCTCTTCATACTATCGCAGTTATTCACATAATTAATACAATTTCTTATATGGAGTAGCAAATAGCATATTTGCAAATAATTGAAAGTTTAACAGTAATGTAGATTTGATCAGGCTGCAGTAAATTTGATAATCGCACCTAAAAGTTTTATTGTGAACTTAAGGAATATCATAATCAAAGATAACAAATGAAAGATATATTTAAACTTTTCTTTATAAAGCTGGGTTGTATTTCTATTTTGAAAGTTAATTAACTGAGAAAAGATTGAAAATTATATGTTGCTTATATTGCTTTTTTTAGGATAATGAAATAGCAAAAACACTCATAGCAGTTTCCACCAGCCCTGTATATTATTGGCTCAGCCTATATAAAACTTTTGAATCTGCATTTTTCTAAATTTCATGTAATCTAACTACCTTTCTTCCATCATCTATTAATTGAAAAATTGAAAGTTGCACATATGTTTTGTTTCCTAGGCCTTCAGATAGTTAAGATGCATAATCCAAATCTGTTATTACCTGTAGTTTTTCTAATACTTAACTTTTCTTTTAAACTAACTTAAAAATTTAATTATATTATGTTTCCTTGTTTTCAGACCCATCTCACTCAATGGGAAATGAACTATAATAAAGATAAAATTTACTTTGAGAGGAAAGAACTTTGCAAATCTTTGGGTGGTAACCCTGTACCCGTCCTTACCATTACTTCCAGGAGCATATCAAGTTTAAATAATCGTCCTTACATATTTCTCTCAGCACGTGTTCATCCTGGGGAAAGTAATTCAAGTTGGGTAATGAAAGGTATGTTTTTCTTTTTTGAAATTTTATTATAGTATTGTTAATGTTCTTAAAGGTTTATAAGGTATTTTCCATTTTTGTTAGTATGACTTACACACTCCGTATTACTCTTATTTACCAGTCTATTGCTATCTTAGCAATTATGTGACAATAATAATAATAATATAAGCAGTCCAGAGCAAAGCACACTTGTTCCCAACAAAATCTAATTGATTTGTCTTAATTAGCTTACATTATGAAAAGTCGTTGCTCTTTTTAGGTATCATCACACAGTATATGCTAACCTTTGACCATTTCCTAAAGATAGTTGTCCTGTTTTATTTTTTATTTATATTTATTATACTTTTCTCCCTTTAGCATTCCTGGAATTCTTTTTAATAGAACTTTTTTTTAATCAAAGAATGCTTTAGCCAAATTTGATGCTGCCCATTCTGAAAAAGACAGTTTTAGTTTCAGTTTGTGGTAAGGTTTTAAAAAGCATTGTTTCATTAGTTCTTTTTTCATTGTATATGAAGTTGCCAATGTTATTGGTTTAGTCAGCCCCTTTTTATCTTGTTCTCCATTAAAACATTGCTTATTCCATATTAAAACAGCAATGCTTCAAGGCTGATACTTTTTTTTTTGTGCATATGCAGACGATATTGCCATTGTGGCAAGAGATGTAAACACCTTAAAAGAAATATATGAAATAATGGAGGCAGACGGCACAAAAATAGGACTTACTGTTAATGAAAATAAGACTAAATATATGGTAATGTCCAATTCAATAGCTAGAAGAACACCATGTGACTTGAAGACACATAATAAATGCTTTATTATGTGTTAATAATATGAGACAATGTATACAAGAAAGGATACAAGCAGGAAATAGGGCCTTTTATGCGAACTCAAAGGTATTTAAGAATTCCCTAATTAAAAGAAATACAAAACTAAAGGTATACTATACTCTAGTGAGACCTGTTGTCACATATGGATCTGAAATGTGGACAATGACGGAAGCAGATATTTACAAACTAAGGACTTTCAAAAGAAAAATTCTGTGAAAAATTTATAGGCCTGAAAGAGAGACAGAAGGTTGGAGAGTAAGATATAATCATGAATTGCAAGAGCTTATTCAAGGAAAGGATATAGGGAAATTCATTAAATCAAAAAGAATACGTTGGCTAGGACATTTGGAAAGGATGGAAGATAATAGGATACTCAAACGTATTATGAATGCTAGATTGCATTCCACCAGAAGGAGAGGCAGACCAAGAAACAGATGGCTGGACAATGTGCTGGCTGATCTTAAGGTGATGGAGATCCGAGGATGGAAGACGAAAGCTGAGAACCCAAGGATATGGAGGAAGATTGTTGAGGAGGCCAAGGCCCACCAAGGGCTGTAGTGCCAAAGAAGAAGAAGAAGAATGTTATCCAATGCCTTAGATCAGCGGTTCCCAACCTTTTTCAGCTGGCGACCCACCTTTCCTTATCGGAATACCTCCACATATATAGGAATAGAAGAATATAGAATAAAACCATATTTGTATCGTATCCCTTACTTAAATATGATCGATTTTCGATTTTTCTGATCTTTTCTGATGGTTTATTCGATGGTTTCTGATAGTTTTAGGATCAAGTTGATCACCCAGGGGACCAACTGTGTTTCAGATGGACATAACTTTTTTACATATTCACGACAATTGGCTACAATTACCAAGCATCGATTGGTCAACATAGTGATTAGTGGAACGGCTTTTTTTTTTTTTTTTTTGCTCCTTAAAAAGGTTGTTCCTTGTTATGCTCTCCCACACTGATGTTGGCTTATTAATAAGCCGAAACTAGTCTGGACTATTTTTAACGTGTTTTTAGTTTTAAATTTTTTAATTTTAATTCTTTTTAGTGTATTATGTGTGTTGGCAGGAACTTTGAACTTTTTAAAATTTTCTTTACGCACGTTAAGTTATTTATTTTTATTTATTTTAAATAATTAAAATTTATTATAATTAATAATTTTGTGTAATTTGTAGATTTTTACTTTTCATTTTCAAAATGGAATGCAAAATTAAGTAGAAAAAAAATTAAAGAAATATCCTTCAGTAACAAAAAAAACAACCTTGATATCCTTAAATCTAATCTATTCAATCACATCAACTTTTCTCAACAAATAATTTTTCTACAGGAATGCAGACAGAAGATAAATAAAAACCCATCTATAAGAGATGTAGAATGTGATGAAAAATTGCAAGTCTAGACCCTTGTAAACACTATTGCAATATTATATTCAGTAGTTAATACTATATTTAATACAAGCAAAAAGACCCGTACTTTGTTAGGGTTATAAAAAACAAATGTCCTGATGTGGATGATAAAGAAATTGCAATTGCGAGATCACTACAAAACTTTCACGGTTGGTATAAAAAAAATAAATAAATAAATAAATAAATAAATAACTCAAAAGGTCTGATCTCATTACAAATCTATATCTATCCCCAAAACCCTGTAGATGTATCCTTCAACCATGTTTGCCCATCCACTCACCACCCTCCTGTGTATACCCATAGTTCCAGGAGATATGAATTTTGTAACTCGAGATTCCTAGATATGAAATTAATATTGAGATCGGAGAATATAAGACTTCCCACCAATTTCTACCCTTCTCCCTTCAGTTTACATCCCTAGTTCCAGGTTATTCGAATTTTGTAATGTCATAACCTTATCACTTCAAACCTTTCCTAGTTCGTAAAATATCATCTGATCATTTACAAATCTATATCTATCTCGAAAACCCCATTGCTATTATGCACAACAATATTTTAGTTCCAATTGTTGCACAACAGTATTTGTGTCACCACCAGATACATATGTGGCACTATTCACAGATTTCACCCCTGGGGGTGTTGTGTCCAGGTTCCTAGGTAGCCCGTTTTTTCCACAGGGTCCTAAACAGTAATTCTGCAAAGTTTGGCCCAGATAGGTCAAAGGGCCTAGGAGTGTATAGCGAACAAACAAACAAACAAACCAACAAACATCCTCCTTTATATATTATTATTATAGAAGATTAATAAAAAAAAAAGTAAATATAATGGATAATTAACATCTGTAAAATAACTAATTTAAAATCAAGAAACATACATATATGAAATTTAAAAATTTGTAAAAGAAAAAAAAAAAATTATAATATACCAGGTCTACCGGCTTAAATCTGCTGTTTGCTCATAGAAGTGTAACTGGCATTTAAAATGACTATCGAACCGCCGAATTGATAAGTTTCATGCGTTTGACATCCTTCAACAATAAGCAGTGCACAACAATAGCAATTTCAAAGAAAAAATTAATTTTTTCCTGCGTTAATCGTGTCGAGTTTTGTGCCAAAAAAGGAGCATATGCGGGGAGCTCTGCTTTTCTGTTTCAATCTCAAGAAATCAGCGGTCGAATCGCACCAAATGGTTGTGAAGGCCTATGGCAACCGTGCTCTATCGGAAACAACATGCAGAGACTGGTTTCGTTGGTTCAAAGACGGCAATTTTGATGTTACCGACAAGGAGCGTGAAAATCGGCCTAAAAAATTTGAGGACAGTGAACTGCAAGCACTATTGGACGAGGATGACACGCAATCGCAAAAAATGCTTGCCGAGTAATTGGATGTTGCTCATTAAACCATTTCCGATTGCCTATGTGCCATGGGAAAGGTCCAAAAGATCGAGAAATGGGTCCCACAAAAATTGACCGATCGGCAGATGGAGCGACGCCAAAACACATGTGAAATTTTGCTTGCCAGACAAAAAAGAAAGTCCTTTCTGCATCAGATCGTCACTGGAGATGAAAAGTGGATCTATTTCGAGAATCCTAAATGCAAAAAGTCGTGGGTTGACCCTGGCCAACCATCAGCATCGTCCGCAAGACCCAATCGCTTCGGACAGAAGACGATGCTGTTTGGTGGGATCAGGAGGGTGTCGTCTACTATGAGTTGCTGAAACCAGGGGAAACTGTCAATGCCCATCACTACCAACAACAACTGATCAAATTGGACCATGCTCTTTGTGAAAAAAGGCCGGAATATCAGAAAAGACATGACAAGCTGATTTTTCTCCATGACAATGCACCATCACATGAGTCAACAATGGTCCGCAACTACTTGGAGGCACTCAACTGGGAACTGTTACCCCATGCCGCTAACTCACCAGACCTGGCACCTTCTGACTACCACTTGTTTTCGTCAATGGGCCTCTCGCTTGCTGAGGAGCAATTCAATTCCTATGAAGACGTCCAAAAATGGCTTGATACGTGGTTTGCCTCAAAAGGGAGGGAATTTTTTTGGCAAGGTATCCACAAATTGCCCGAGAGATGGGGAAAATGTGTAGTTAGCGAGGGCCAGTACTTGAATAAACCATTTTTTTCACTTTCTATTGAAAAATGTTTTTTTTGTTACCTAAAAAACAGCGGATTTAAGCCAGTAGACCTGGTTTTCTGAACATATTCATGTATCTTTATTTTTTTAATATAAATTTTAATTTAAACTTTAATTTTTGTAAATGTGGGTCTTTTGACTTTCATAAATTAAAATTAAAAGATCTAATACTATATTTTTTAAATAGTTTCAAGCATTATAATAATAATAAGCTGATTCTGATTATCATATAATCTAATTTTCTTATTTATTTTATTTTAAAGGAAGCATTGATTTACTTCTCAGTGATAAGCCTATAGCTCAATCATTAAGAGATCTGTTTATTTTTAAAATTGTGCCAATGTTGAATCCAGATGGTGTCATAAATGGTTGGTAAGTATCATTTGAAACATTTGTTTCTTAGTTAATTTTTAGTAAAAGTTGTTTTGTTTTGTTTAGTTTTTTTTTTTTTTCATTTTACTTAACCATCCTTATATAAAAGACTAATGAAATATCCAGATTGCCAGGTAATTTTTCATTTTTCCCAATGACCTAGAAATCTGAAATTTAGATATGTTAGAGGAACTAGTGATCTAGGACAGAAAAATCAGGCAATCAGGAATTCCATCCCCAAGAAATAAAAAAGACAAAAATCTTTATGTAAAATCATTAGAAATGAAACCATTAACACTCACTTTCAGCAGTTAGTTTCTTTTGATGTCTTATACTCCATGATAGTCACAGCATAAGTTAACCAACAGAATTTTTGAATATGTTATTTGATTGATTAACTGATAAATTGTATATAGGCAACTTAATATAAGAATTTTCGGATTTAATTGACTTTAAGCAAATAAAAAATTTGAGGTAGATCCTTTTTTGTTTGATGTCTGTTATTTAGAATCTGCCAGGCAATCAAGAATGTCATTCCATTTCCCAGGAATAGAAATGGGGAGAAGGAAAATTAAAGACTAATGTGTATGTCTTGCAACTCAGAAAACTGGAATTGAGAGACTATGGAACTGATGTGCAATAATAAGGCAAATAAATTCCACCAAAGGGATAGAAAAGGAGAGAGAATTTGAAAATTTCAAAATGTTCTCAAATTTAATGGATTGCTTAGTAAAGTTTTGTTTGAATGAAAATTGATATCTGACAAGTGAGAGTTTTGGGGGTCTCAGATTATTAACTTGATGATAATTTCTTAAGATTCAAATTAGTGGATATTATTTGGTAATTTTAATATTTTTTGTTTTAGTTCAGTTTAATAATTAGGAGGATTTGAGATAAAAATAAGACTCATAAAATATTAATTGCTATTATTACTTTCTCCATACAATGGCAATGGGGAAGCATAGTAATCATGCAAGCAACATGTACTGTTTTTTTTTTTTCTAATTCACTGTTCACTAGAAATACCAGAAGGTTTCAGGGCCCAGTTGTGCTTAGCCTTACTATATTGCCTATGCATACAAATTCTCTCCAGTTCATTGATTCTCACTCCACATAGACTGTGAATGTATGCATGAGTGAAATCCTACTAGTAAAAATTCACCATGCTATATTCCGGGATTCCATGCATTAATTTTTTTACAAGAATTTCTTTGTTTGATAAACAGCCTTTTTGCTTCTTAACTCAATGGGAGGATAAAAGATCCTGGGATTTCAAGAACCCCTGCTTTTTTTTTTTTCATTTGCTAACATTGGTCATAGAATGAGGAAGCCTCCAACAGTGCAAGGCTTTGCCAAAGAATGTTAATATTTTTCTCAGAAGTTTTTCTAATGGCAGTCTGAGGCTGCAAGGCCCACACTATATCCAAATCCACAGTAGAAACAACACATTCTATCCAGAAAGCAATGTACAACTAATCATTTTAACTTTTTAAAATTAATATGTAAAATAGAACATTAATCAAACAAAATATTTATGTCTCAATTTTAATGGAAAGCGTCATTTGCTCCCTAGAATAAAAGTAGACTGTTTTTCAAGTGATGTCATCTTAGAGTGTAGGTATGTGTGTGAAGATGTTACTGAGAATTTTATGAGCACAACAATTAAAAAAAATAACCGATCTCCACCAACCGTCACATTGAAGAGATTAACTAAACTATTTGATTAGGTTTTTGGAAGGGCCACTTTATGTATGAACCAAAACACTGAAACAATAATATTTCGAGAAATAATTAATTGAACTTCACCAATTTTATATTTAAGACTTTGGTGCTATTATCTAAATCTGATTAGATTTTGGAATACATAAACCCATTCTAAGGCCACTGTACATAAGGGTCAAAACACTGAAACATAAATACCTTAAAGAAAAATGCATTGATAACATCAAACTTTATAAATAATTTTGTTAATAAGAAGGTTTTACGTGCATGAAATGTAACTTGAAAAATGGAAAACAGTGTATAGTCATTTGTTTTTATGCTTTGAGCTATCATCGATGGAAACCTGGGACAGCTGTTTTGTCATTATTAGGACTCATCAGCCAGATTTCTCCTCGATGATAAGCTCAGAAAGCATGAAAGGCTATGGATTCTTCTCCCACTCCCAGAAGTGGATCCCACAAAAGCAAACAACAATAGGAAAATTGCTGTAACCAGTACAGCATAAACATCTTATCCTGCTAAGCACTGGGCACAAAAGACATTTATTAAAAGGACAACAGAAATACAAAGATGAAATATTAATAAATAAGAAGGTTTTACATGCATGAAATGTAATATGAAAAATGGAAATCAATGAGATGCACAATTGTTTGCTTTCATGATATCCTTCTTATTTATTAATATTTCACTTTTGGTATTTGTGTTGTCCTTTTAATAAATGCTTTTTGTGCCCAGCACTTAGCAGACTGAGGTGCTTATGCTGTACTGTTTACAGTGATTTTTCTATTAACTTTTATGAGATCCCACTTCTGGGAATGGGGGAGAAGGCTTTTCACTTTCTTTTTTTTCCATAGCCTGTCATACTTTCAGAGCTTATCATTTATCATCAAGGATAAATCTGATTGATGAGTCTTAACAAGGACAAAAACACCTGTCCCAGATTCCCGTCTTTGTTAGCTCAAAGCGTGAAAGCAAATGATTGTGCAACTTATTGTTTTCCGTTTTTCATATCAAACTTTATATTTGAGAGTGAAACATTATTGCTCTGATTTTGGTGTTTATAGCTCTTGTTTTTGGACACTTCAAAATAAGGCATATATACTGTGCCCTTAAGTAACGCAAAGAATAATGTACTAATTTATATGAAATTTCATGTTTGAAAATTTAGTGTTATTCTATATATCATATTAAATTATGGTTTACACAAATCCATTATAAGGGCTATAGTTTTCATTAAGGGCAAAATATAAAGCCCTTCAACAATTCAAAGAATAATGCACTGATTTATATCAAATTTTATTTAAGAGTTTTAACCTTACTGCTTTTTTATTCTTTTAAATTGTTGGATTTTACTGAATAAATACACATTTTAAGGTTTGTTTTTCTTAAGGCTCCAGAAGTATTTCCTTTTGCTCAACTATGATATAAATTAATTTTAGGATTTTAGCTTGTCTACGTGTTATTGTTAAGAGCTATTTTATTTAGGGCCAAAACTTTCTGACTGATTAAAATGATTTACAGTTCCTTAGTATAGATAAAGTTCTTTTACTATCTATAATTGTTCTTGTTACATTATTATTTCTTCCAATTCAGTAATAAGAATTCAAATACCTTAAATTTCATATTGAATACCAATTCCATTCTTTTTTTATCCAAACAATTTTGTTCTAATTTCATCTGTATTTTGATAATAGATGTTTTCTGAAATTGAAGAATAGAAGGGAAGGGAATTTTTTTTTTTTTTTTTTTCCCTTTTTGCCTTTCTCTCTTTGAGGAGGGCTAACTTTGAATATAATTTTGTTTTAAGTTTGTAAGTTATTGTAGTAACAGACGAAGTCTTTGTTTGATACCTTGTTCTGACTTTTTTGGAGTACAATTATGCCAAGTGTGCTCACTTATAGGCAGCCTGTTATAACAATCTTCTGTTTTGAATGATATATTTTTAATGTTCTTCTAAGTTTACAATTGAGAAGTGATTAAAAGTCATGTTTGTAAATGAGTATTGCTATTGACATTGCAGTGATTATGTACAAACTTTTGAAATAGATGTGAACCTAATTGCTGCACTTTTTTATATTTAGGAATGAGCATTTGTTCTCTAATCAGAAGTTAGAATAATTTTAGCCTAGATTTGTTCATTTTTTCCAAGAAAGCATTAAACATTCTATTTACTATTCATAAATAATTGTAGTTTATTCTAGATGTCTGATGCTGTAAGTACATAATGCATGCATTGAATTGTAATATTAAAAAAATTAGCAGACATTGGTATTTTTAATTTTTTTAATTAATTGTTTAATTTTTTATAGAGTAAATATTGATGTTTATATTATACTTTATTAATAGCCACCGTTGTGATCTTGCTGCTGAAGACTTAAATCGCTGCTGGTCACAACCTTGCCCTATTCTTCATCCTTCTATATTTCATACAAAAGCTCTCCTTCAGTTCTTGGTATCCATTTCAAAGAGCCCTTTGGTAATTAGACTTATAATAAAATGTTACTATTCTTATAAATGTAATTAATAATAACAGTTTAATATGATAATTTATATTTTATTAAGTTCTTCAGAAATATTTCAGAAACATTAATTCCCAGATATCAAACACCAATTCAAAGAATCATTAACAATTCTGTGGAGCACTATTGGTAGCTTTATACAAATTGAGTAAGGATTTGTTTATAAGTCACAAAAGGTGATGCTATTGATGTGCAACAAACTTAGTAATGCCAGGCTTTTGAGAAATCATGTTTAAATCTTGTTGTGAGCCTGAAATTTTAAATTTTATTATAAATTAAACGTCATTGGGATTTCTAATTATTGGCCTTTGATACTATGTAATTAAGATTGTATCTTTCAGAAATTCTTGCTTACACATGAAATAATGATATAATTCAATCACTTCACTAAGCCTAAAACTGCTCCACTCTTTATACTCTGTAGCATATCATATCCTATACAACAATGACACAATGTTTAGTTGCTTCTTAAGGCCAATAAATGAAGATTCACAGATTACTATAGTTTTGTATAGGAACTGTGCATGTGACTGGTGGCGGCAATTTTAGAAACTTGATTGGGATTGCTTCAAAAGTAGTGACGAAGGGTTACATATACTGGCTGTGCAGAAATTTTAAGTAATGGGTAAAAGCAACATTAATTGCTGCGTTGTTGGATGTAATAATATGGAAAATATTCACTTTTATTCCTTCCCAGAAAGACTGTATGAACAAGTGAAAAAGAAACAATGGATTTCAAAATAAAAATTGAATCAATATATTTTTATATCCCTCACTATCTCTGCTAAAAATAACATAAATTAATCACACTCACCATATTATAATTTATTATGCATGACAAATTTATTTTCCATTAATTATCATTTGTGTGTTGAATACACAAATAAGATATTGAAATGAGGTGATATCTATTAACAGTTAACAACAATTTTTAGCAGAGTGATTCTTGAAAACATCGTGAAAGGAATAAATATATTAAAATAGCTAGATATGTTATATAATTTGTAGCAATCATTAATTCATATTAGGTCAGCAGGTTGAAGTAGTTATTACAAAGCGGAAAAAATGTATCTATATAAATTTCTAGTAATGGATAATAAGTTGTTGGAATGCTTGCATTTCCTAGATTTCCAAAATTGTGTAAGTTTTGAAGTTTTACGAATAATTTATTTCATTTTTGTAGGCAAATGTACAGTAACAGGCTATATAAATAGTGTAGTAAAAGTTTTGTTTGTTTTTTGTTTTTTTCCAAGGCTTCGGCAATATTTTTTTTATCTACAGTAAGATATTCTTTTTTCTTTTTTTTCTTTTCAGTTCTGATAATTACATTTAAAAATTTACTCTTGGTTTTTCAATGTTTGTTAGCACAAATATTTATACATTCATTTCTTAATTTATTTATTTTGTTGTGTTGTTCTTTTTTTTAATACAGTGAAACCTCTCTGAGCGGCCACCCCACAGTACCGAGAATATTTGGCCGCTCAGAGGGGGGTGGCCGCTCTGAAGGGTTTTATTTACTATTATAAGATAATTGCTATAATGCGTAATATAAACAAGTCTGACATATATTCCTTATTTAAAATAAAATTTAAAACTTATCTAAAGAGAAAATAGTACAGTACTTTATTTCATGCTTTCTTACATTTTTTTAAAAAAAGCTACAATTAAAGCATGGAGTGAGTAGAATTTCCCGAAAAATGAAATGGGCGATCCCACTTGGTGGCCGTTTAGAGGGGTCGGATGGCCGCTGATACAGGTTATTTTAACATTAGGTCTATGAGTCGAAAAATCCGTGCCATGAAAAATTGCCCGTTTAGAAGGGTTGCCGCTATACAGGGGTGGCCGCTCGGAGAAGTTTCACTGTATATCTTTCCTGTACTGTTTGCCAACACTCCATACAGAAATTTTTGCTAAGTTTTCATTACTGTTGTTTATTTTTTAGTAAGAGTTTTCACAGGTATTATGCTCTATTTGGCTCACTAGCAAGCAAATGTTAATAATTAAATAAATAAAATTGAAAGGTATAACACACACCTCCAGTTATTTATGACCTTACTGAATAAATCTTAGTTCATGAAATAAGGTTTAGTATAATTTTGTAGGCTGATAGAAAGTTAACTTTTAGATACTCCAGTTATACTGATGATGATAAAATATAATTTTGGCTATCTAATATTTTTGATGTTTCACAGTATCTCTTATTTTTTTATTTAACTAACTGAAGTGTTTACTAGATCTTCCAATAATACAAACTATATTACTAAAAATCTTGCCGCCACCTCAAATGCAAAACTGAACATATATCTCAATTTTTACATTAAAACTAGATTTAAAGTTATTACAAAATCCAACATTTAAATAATTATATCTCTTTCAAATTATTTTTTAGGCCAAATAGTTCCACTTGATAGCTTATCTTGTTATTCATTAACAAATTTCAATTTATTTCAAAAGATAGTAGAAGTCATGGGGAAAGAATAGGTATATGATCGAAAAGTAAATATGGTGGGTGTGCTAGCTATAAAAGTTTGACTATTATAGTCAATGACACTATAGTCGATATCGGCAAATCATGTACGGCCCCTGTTACCCAGCAATTAAGTGTCCTCATCAATAGACTATTAAATTGTCACTTCTGTTGTATTGGAATAACAGTATTCACATGTCATTAAATCAAATTGAATTGTTGCTTACAGATGTGACTTCTTTTTCTTTCTTTTTTTAGAAGTGGGGAGGGAAGGGTCATATGAATCTTGAACAAAGTCGTTGAATTAACAGTGATAAAAGACATCCAAGCACTGTCTTTATCAAGCATCGTATATTATTACGAAAATATATATATGTTTACTGTGGATAAATGATTTGATAAACATTTCTTTGATTTGATAAACATTAAAATATACTTTGAAAAATTTAAATTAAATTGAAAATACTAATTGATTGTATTAAAAAGATATTAGTTGTGTATAAAAACTGTTTTTCATATGATTTGGTAATTTAACAAATAAAAATGCTGATGTTAAAATTTGACATTCAATACTGTAAGTATTGAAATCTCCTCTACACTTCTTTTAAGAAATTGTTTCTAGAAACATAACTAAGCAACTGTTGAATACAGACCAACTTAACTGAAACGCATCATATCTCTTGCAAATTTGCCAAGTTGCAAGTTATTACTTTTTAAAAATTATCAGGAAAAACAAATTTCCTGTAAGCTATAGCTAGAGGAGTATAATTTTGTTAACATTAAGATTATTATTAATTTCTTTTGTCTTTTGTAAAAGTTGAATTCAGCACAAAAATATTTAATTTTTCAGTAATGAGAAATTAGTTTTAATTAGTAAAACACTAATTCCTTTCATTATTATTCTAATTAAATATAATTAAAACTCATAACTTTGATTAAATATATTAACAAATATGTTTCTCGAAACTATATGACTTGTGTAGAATACAATAATAATAAAGTCAGTCATTCCAATCAGGAACATAGGTCGTCTACAAATCGTTTCCATCCAAGCACTGTCTTTATCAAGCAGCATATATTATTACGAAAAAAAAAATGTTTACTGTGGATAAATGAAAGATTGGACTATCTTTGATTTGATAAACATTAAAATATACTTTGAAAAATTTAAATTAAAAAAATAAAGCCAGAATTTCTTAAAAAGTAAATGATAAGTCAAAATCTGAGTGTATACACGAAAAAAAGAAAAACAAAAATGTTTATTGGTACAGTAGAGGAATCCACATTTTGAATGTGTTTACAGAATTGATTTTTTAACTTCATGAAACATTTAACAACTGCTTCAGAATTGGCTGGCAGTCTGTCACTTTTACTCATTTTAAAAATTGTCGATCTAAAGATTTTTTTCTTTTTGGCAGTTTATATCATAGTTTTCTTCCTTTTAAATATTGATGATTCATTTCTTTTTTTTTTTTTTTTTCTTTCTTTTTAAAATAGCCTAACTAAATAGCAAAATTAAAGTTATTAATGGTGTAGAGTCATTTTAATTATAACTATTTAATAATTTCTTAGACTATTTTGATATTTTTATATTTTAGGTTTACTGTGATTATCATGGGCATTCCCGAAGAAAAAACATATTCTTATATGGTTGTTGCAATAAACAGTCTTGGTTAGACGATGATAAGCTTCAACCAGAAGACAGAGATTTTGAGGTATGATAAGTTTATTTTGTTTCTCATTTTTAGATTAAAAAAAAAAAAAAAAAAATCATCAGAATCTCTGAAAATATATTGCAGTCTCTGTGTGAATTTTCAGCCTTTATATAAAGATTATTACTTACTTTTGTGCTGCTTGATAGTTAAAAGTATGCTTTATTTATTTATTTATTTATTTATTTATTTATTTATTTATTTATTTATTTATTTATTTATTTATTTATTTATTTATTTATTCAGTTTACTAATTGAAATTATATGTATCATCATCAAGATTGTCAGAATGTTTTATAAATAAAATCAAAGATTCAGTTAGGAAAGCATTGTAGAAATTCTTTTCAAATACTGACAATTAGTTACACTGTATCCACAAAATCAGAATATTAGAAAGACCGATTAGAATGTACTCATTTTGAGGGTTCAGTGTAGCTTTGTGGTAATAATTAATGATTACATTAACGGGCAGTGGAATAGTTGTATACGAAGTTATTTATTAATGACTCAATCCATTCATTGATTGCTATATGTATTACAAATAAACAAATGGTGGATTGTGGATTAGTCATCTAAGCACTATTCATGTATGCCCAAAGTTAATATGCAGATTTGGGATGAACTGTTACCACTGCTGCATGCTCTGTTTAACCAAATTCCATCCATTTTGGATAGGCTAAAAATCAGGGATATTGCTAATAATGGAAAAATAGACACTTTGTTTACATCAGGTGTTTTGTTTCAGAGTTCGATATTGCTTTGTCCAGCTAATATGATATTTGGGGCATTGTTCAGAATTCCATCTTTTTTATTTTTTTTTTTATTTGTTGTAAAAAAAAATTCAAAAAGGTGGAATTATTTTCAAACTTTTAAAACCAATGCCATACAGGTGGGTTTCAGGAAGATAAGGTTACATAGGACAGACCATAAGGAAATGGGAACATTTCCCTCTCCTCTGCTTTTAACATAATTTTTAAACTTTTGCATGACTTTATTGGGTTTGAAGATTAGGTCAAGGAAGGGTCAGGAGGACATAGAAGGTTCGCAATAAAAAACATTTTGTCTAGAAGATTCTTAGTAATCTAATTGTTAGATATCACAAGAGCTATTTTTCAGTATAAAACTTTTTATCTTCAGAATACTTAGACATTGTAGCAGTTTGTAAATGGAATTACTGTGTCAATAAAAAGATCCAGGTTTTAAACTTCACATACCGGTATCAAAAAGGAGGACATATTACTCTTCAAACATCAAAAAGGAGGACAAACCAACTCCACTTTTTTTCTTGTGTCTGTGTAGAAGAATAAATATTTACTCCTTTGTTTGAATAATTATATGCCTTTTATTATTAGCTTTATACTTTCAAATTTATACTTCAAAGGATAATAATATTGAAATGTAACATACTTTTTTATGTATTTCAGTGCTGTATCTTCTTTTTTTATTTTTTTTATTCTGAAGTTTGTAATTTTAAACTGTAAAGTTTCATTTTGATGTGAAGATGTAACTTTTATGCTTTACAAAGATGTGGCTCTGAAAGATTTTGAAAATTTGCTTCTAATTTAGTGTTTCATATTTATTTAACTAATAGGTGTTATACATGAGTCTTCTATTAAATACATTTTAAATAAATATCTCCATATTTTACTTATGTGAGTAAAAATAATGAAAATAATTTTGTTAAAGATTTTGCCTAGATTGCTACAAACCATAGCACCAGCATTTAGTTTGGAACACTGTTCATTTGCTGTTGAAAAATCACGAGAATCCACTGCTCGAGTTACAGTATGGCGTGAATTGGGCATTAAAAGAAGTTATACAATGGAAAGTACTTATTGTGGCTGTGATCAAGGTCCTTACAAAGTAAGTATTTTAAAATGTTTTGTGAGGTTTTTAAATAATTTAAAAAATTCTGTTTTCATCTGCTAATTTATTTAATAATAGTATTCTTTATTTGATTTTTTTATATCAACATTGACAAAACTTACATAAGTGTGAGTTTCAAATGTTTGTTCAGCAATGAATTGTCATATCCATGTGTAATATCCTTAACTTCAGGATCTTTCACATTTTTCTTGCATTTTTTTAATAATTCACTTTGCTGTCTTATTATTTTTAAAATTTTTTTTAATCTTAAAATATATATAATTAGTTAAAAAAAATTCTAAAATAAATCTTATTCTCGCTTTTAATGGAAATTTAAATCTCTCTATTCCACTTGTATTTTGTTTTGATACCTCTCTGGCAACTATTCCCATGGTGATAATTTCTGAAACATTCTGTTTCTCCAAATTGCTATTCTGTGCTCTTCAGATGATACTTGTTTTGAAGACTCTAAGCATGAAATGAAAACTTAAGAAAAAATATACTTTTTTTTTCAGTTTATTTCAACAATTTGTTTCCTTAATGATACTCTTTGAGAAAAGCTGTTGCTTTTTTTTTCTTTTTATCATAGAAAATCAGTCAGTATTGTGATATGGTTAGAGCAATTTAATATCCATTCCTAAGTTTTCTCTGATAAGGTGATTTTGCATTTCCATTAATTTACATGCTGACGGTTATGAATTTATTTTCATCATCATCAAAGTATGGGCTGATGATTCTAATTGTTTATGAAAGCCAAAGTAGAATTAAATAAACATCGAGAGAATTTTACTGAAATACAGTTGTCCCTTCCAGATAGGATTCACTTATCTTTTTGAACTGATTGATCGGATCAAAGCATGAGCTGTGTGATTTTGGTGTTAATTTTTTGTTGTTAAATGAATAAATGCATAATTTTTTTATGTATTGACTCAATCATTCATTAATTTATCCAATCATTCTCTAGGGACTTCATATAGGAATTACTCATTTAGAAGAAATGGGCAAGAAATTTGCTCAGGCTTTAAGTCATTTACATCCAGTCCAGTCTTACAGCCATTCGTCTTATCTTAACAATATTTCCCAAGAAGAAATCAGGTAAATGAGACCTGCATTACTAGTTTCTCTGTTGCTCTTAAAAAAAAATAGCTTTGTTTAAAAAATTAGTTCTGTAAAATATATTATTCAAGCAAATTAGAATGAAGATAATAACTATTTTATACAACTGCAGTAGTATTCTATAGGAATACATGGAATCACATTAAAATAAACAGTGTTAATAAGTTGTACAGAATTTCACACTGACCCAATCTAATTTTTACTTCTCCATATTATAGTAATTGGAAAGTATAGTAATCATGCAAGTACAAAACATTTTTTGTAATATATCTAGTAATTTCAATTTCTTAATACTCATATATAACTTATAATTGATCCAGCCATATAGCAGTAATGAAGGAGATAGACAAGGAAAAGGATGTGGATACATTGATGGCAGTGTTTTATTAAAAATGTAATAAAGGGGGGATATGAATGTCAATAGGGATGGTTTCCTTTATGCGCTGCAGCATGGATGTTACTGATAAGCAGTCCTTGAGAACATCAAAGACCAGTTGTTTTGGATCTATCAAACTTCATTGGACTGTTTTTAGCAAGATCTGCAGAATAAAAGATAAAACAGGCAGATGATATGTAATTTAAATATAAAGCAAGCAAACAAACAAAAAGGAAATGAAGAAACTCAAGAAAACAGGTTAAAAATTTTCAAAATAAAGAATTTGAAAATTATTAACCTCTGTCAATTGCTGACAGATAATTTCAGTACCAGACTTATTATATTGACTTATTTATATCTACAGGATATATTAAGTTTCAAAAATTATATCTAAACTTTGGCTATTTAATTGCATTATAGTATGAGTTAATAATAATATTTACATATTATGTAAAGCATTGAAGATGTCTTCTCTTAGACAACCATATGAAAAAAACCTTATTTCAGTCATTCACTTGTGATCATCATCCTTCACCAACAAAGCTGTGCAGGAAGGATCGGAGAAACTTTTACTCTTTCATTACTTAATCTGAATTTTAGGATAAAGTGAAGACTATCTTAAAACCTTCAGTGTTTATGTATATATATATATAACAAATTTTACTC
Organism: Thereuonema tuberculata; assembly: GCA_023159025.1. Lineage (NCBI taxonomy): Eukaryota > Metazoa > Arthropoda > Chilopoda > Scutigeromorpha > Scutigeridae > Thereuonema > Thereuonema tuberculata. Next base: position 200,252,967 of record JAFIDM010009631.1, read on the forward strand.
TTTTAAAAAATAGTTACACAGTGTAAACGTTCACCCAAACAAACACAAAAAATCACGTTTAATCACTGGCATTTTCTTAGGCAAGACGGGCCTCAACCAGGGGCCTAAGAATAAATACATTCATTTATATATGAATGTAGAGGGTGATCCAATATTCCCTGTTCAAGCTATTTAAATCCTTATTCACTCTTTCATTCTATGCAGATATTTTAATATTTTTTTCCATGTTCTTTTGAACATTCTTTTCCAGATTGTCAGTTAAGAATAATTAATAATCATTTACATGTGCTCCCATGATCTACTCATCAAGCAAATTTCGGGTCTGTCGGATACATCCTTCCTGGTGTTGTACTTTTAATAGCCAGCAGTGTATAGCGAAGCAAATTCAAAATAAGCAGTACAATTGACAGATGTATCAGAAAAATATAGTCCTTTGATTGATCTGCAGTTACTGCTATTTTTATGATATGAGGATACTGCTGTGCAGTTTCCACATAGAAAGTGGAAATTGTACAATAAACAATTAAGCTATTAAGATGGTAAAAAACACATACCTTGCATAATTAAATCATGCTTCTGTCATAATTTAATGATAGAAAATTGCTGCAAAAGAGCTTTATAAGTGGCCTTGCTTATGACCAAATCACTATCAGCAAGTTCTACATCCTGACTTAAGTTGCTTGAATTCCAAATCATTTTTCATTATTTTTTTGGAACTATAGAATATGCAATACCTAAATCAGAAGATTTTTTTTTCCAAGTTAGTTTCATTGGTAATCTCCACATTTAAGAATATCCACAAGTGATATTGTTAGGGGCCACCCACCCCTCTAAGGAATCACCTCGTCTAGCCTTGCGTCCCGGTTTCAAGTCGAACAGTCCAATGGTGAAAACGAGGCACTATTCAGCCTTATATAGAGACACAGAGCAAAGCTTAGGCAGATCGTTTCGGGGCAGGAGCCCAGGGAAGAAGCAGCTCAGTTCATTCAGTAGTAAGGAGCCGCAAGGAGTCTCTCCAGCCGGAGTAGAGTGCAGAGGATTCGGCAATTGCAGAGACTCAGGAAGAAGAGAAGTTTTTGATTCAGTAGCCGAGAGCTACGAATATGTCAGTGGGAGTGAAGCAGTGAATCTTGACTTACCTGAGGCAGTGTTCCAGCGACGTTCGTGATAAGAAGAGCGACTATGGAGAAGTTATCCATAGCCATTGAGAACTTACCTGAGGCTGAAGCATTCCAGAGATGTTCGTGATAAGAAGAGCGACTACGGAGAAGTTAACCATAGCCGTTAAGGACTAACTTAAGCTGAAGGAGTACACTGTGGATGTTTCTAGGGGAAAGGCTAGCACAATTGTTATAAGTTGCAGTACTTTTCATTGATAATAAAGGAAATAAAGACTCATTCAGACTCTGGTGAATCTAACATTCACTGTGGTGAAGACGTTTCTTGCAATAAGAACCCCAAGCAAGTGGGCATTTGTGGGACGACAAGTCAGATGCCACACCAGCTCGCCTTCTTTCGACTCACCGATGCACTGCTCGGTAGCAATATGATGCTGAATAATTAGAATACTGAAAATCAAGAGCACTTATTTTCAAAAAGGCCTTTTTTTCCAATGCCTGATATCATGCAGTGAAGGAGGTTTCTCAAACCTTTGTGAAAATTTTGTCGGTATATCTTCAAAACTTATTCCTTATACAGTAATGAATTCAAGCACACCTATCAGTGTGTTTTCTATTGTATACTCACTAGTAATACTACTGAACTTAGGAAAGCTATACAAAAACATAATTAAAAGAAATTAATTGCATGGGGACCTTGAGGTCACTCTGTTTATAATTTAATATACACAGTCACATCCTCCTGAGCATTCCTGGTTTCTGTCTATGCCTGGACAACAACATTATCCAATTTCTCCTTTATTAGTGGTCCCTAGATTACAGCTTGCCTGTAAAACATAAGGGGCCACTCTTGCTTTTATGCTTGCTGGATGTCACACTCTGTAGTGGCCAAACAGTTAGAGATATTAGAATAAAACCTTCACCATTGCTTTCAGCATCAAAAAGTAGGTGACCACGTCCAAAAAATCAGACATCTAGGACCACTCCCTGACCGGATGTGGGGGGGGGGTCAAAAGTCGGTGCTTCAATATGTTTTTCTTTTATCATATCTCAGCAACCGTTTGTCTGGCAAATAGGTGACCACCACCAATGTGTTCAGAAGGGTCGATATTGTGGGGATGTCTATCGCCGTTTTCCTCTTTATCAGAAGCGACCACTTTTGACCCCCTTACTTCCGGTTTGCTGAAAGCATCCATTAGGTTCATTGTAAATGCTGGTTAGGTTCACTCTACGTTTGTTTATAAAATTGTGCATATTATGGGCCCCCTTTGCTTTTGACACTGTCTAAAAGCATTAATTATCTTGTATTTAATTCATAGCATTCAGATTCCTAGAATGTGACTGCCTTGATAATATTTTGAGTTTCTTCTAATTCTCTTCTTTCAGTAATATGGCAGTTGTTCATAAAGCGGAATTATAATATAACTGTTTCTTTTGCTACATACAGTGATCAGTTATTGTGCTTTCTTGATTCTGTCAAAGTATCTCTGCCATACCACGATTTGACTTCTCAGTGCACCAAATTTTTCATCAACACAGGACTCCAGACCAGAGGTGACAAGCTCAAATAGGAATGAAACCACTAAACGTTATATGAAGATCAGTGTAGGCCATACACTGGTTTTAAATATTTATATTTATTTCGTAGCAATACATGCATACAAATCAGATAAGAATTATAGATAAAAAGATGTATGATAAAAAGAAACATTTATGTTTTAAAATCAAAAGGATTCAAAATCATTACAAAGGATATTCCAGCAAATAGATTTAAAATTAAGTTAATATTGTTTGCTAGAAACATCTTTGGCAACTTTTGGTAAAAACTGTTTTATCAATATTGAGTACAAGCTAAAAAAAAATAAAATGATAGAATTAAAAAAAAAACATACAAAACATAATGCGATACTTGTCGTAATATTCATTTGTTCCCTACAATTTTAGGATTTTGTTTTCAAATGAAATGTTATCCATGTTTTATTGTATTTTTTTTATTTTGTTGAATATTTTCCAATTAAATTTTAATCTGGTTCAGGCTGCATTCGGGAGTGCTGTGTATCACATTCATTTTTAACACCTCTGTTGTAGAGCATCCCAATAAGACCAACATTGTTCCTTGTTTGAGGAGCTTCACTGGCTTTGACAATTGGAACTTTATTCATCAATTATACTGTCATTACAGAGTTGGTTTTTCAACCTTGTTAATTCGGTTTATGGAATATTACTCTATAGCAAATCTGTTATCAGAATCAACTTTTCACTATATTATCATGTGGATGTTATCATTTTTCCTAGTTAATTTCTCAGAGCAGCTCCATTCATTTCTGCAGTTATTATTTTTTAAAACCAACATTTATTTTTCTCTTTGATGTTGCAGAATGAAGATCTTCCATATTTAATACAATTTTTAAGTATATTTCTGCGTTCTTTCCCAATCAAGCAATAATTTCTCTCTCGTGTAAACTGAATTAACTGAATCGTGTAAGTGTAATTAGTTAAATAATTGATTTTAAAGTCAGTCTGTATCCAAGTTTCTCATTTCTACTTCTTAGTTGTATTTCAGTGAGATTTAAATTTAGATCTCTGATGATATTACTATTAATAACAGTGATAATTAAACATGTAGATCTAATACAAGGTATTTCCTAAGTTTTGTTTCAATTTCAAGTGTAAATAATCATTTCATAGCAAATCACTCATTCCTATGGGATGAATATTATTTTTTTTTTAATTTTTTTTTTTTAAATTTACAAAACATAGCTAGTGTTCCACAAGTGTATCAAAAGGCTTACAGAAGTAAGTTCAAATCGCATAACTAATGTTCTCTGAAACAATATTAAACTAATAGTTACAAAGTATATAACAATAGAAATAGTTTAACAGAAACAAATATAAGACAACTTAGAAAACACATTCCGAAATAAAATTATTAAGTCAATAAATACATCTTTACATTTTAACAAGTTCTAATAAATTAACAAGAATTGAAGGTCATTTAATTGAATGAAGCATCAACTTATTTTATAAGACCATTCTCTGATGAGATAAACCAGGACAATGCAGTAGCAAATGTTCTGGATCATGATCCTTTTGACCACAAGAACAAACCTCGCTAAAAGCAAGTACAAATCTAACTAAATAGCTTTTTAATTACTATGCCCAATCAAAAACTGAGTTATTTTAAAATTAGCATAAAAATTTAAAATATTTTGAAGTTTGTGAAAAATAATGAGGAAAAATTTCTTTGGCCATTGAAATTTATACAAAGATGTGAAAAACAGAAATCTATACCCATCAAGATTACTTTCAGTATAAGTGACAACTGATACTGAAATTCTATTGAAGGATTTGGAAGAGAAGACAGAAGAAGTTTTCCATTTCAGGAATTTATAACAGAATTAGATGTATTATCCCTAGTATTTTGTACAATTTACAGTTTTATAATGAATTAATGGCAATCCAGAAAGAGCAAAAAGAGCATCACAACTAATGGTCTTACAACCATCCACAATTCTAAGAAGAAATCTTCTCTGGATTCTTAACTGCTTACAATTTATTTTCTTACTTAAAGATTTTCCCCATGCACTTGAAGTGTAAGTGAAAATTGGCAATATTAACCTATTTATAAATCATCTTTATGGCATTCAGTTGTAACCCAAAGACATTTTTAGAACCCTGTACAATTAAACCCTGAACTAAAATTTTCTCACAATTATATATTTCACAAATATGAAATATGGCTTTTCCACTGAAACTCCCAAATATTTCATTTATTTACCTCCAACATAACACCCAAATATTTCATTTGTATAACTTCCTCAATAAGATCAGAGCCCAGGGATAACTGAATTTTAAAATCTTCTCTTCATTTTTTGTGCACTATCATAAATTTACTTTTTGCAGAATTAAATTATAACTTGAACAATTTAGGCAATTCAAAATTAAAACTAAGGATATTGTGTGACATGGTACAAGCTACTGACAGTTTTTTTAAGCTGTATAATTAACAGTAAATCATCAGCAAAAGCAATTTTCGGTTAAAGTTCAAAATTTGGTACCCAGCACAAGGATACATTGCTGGCTACCTTGTTACCACTTCCCTGCGAGGGCGAAAATAGTTAACTTAGTATGAGCTCAAGCTCAAGCACCCGAGTGAAGTGTGTGTGCCGAATAGCTGTAGATTAGGTAAAATAAGGAAACACGACACTCCAGGATGTTTATATTGGAAACATTTTGAAGGTACTATGTCCCACAGATGGTTCCTTAACTGCCATCCTGGAAATAGTTCAATGTCGGTGGGTGCCATATTCTGAACTTTAACCCAATTTTAAAACAATTGCTAAATTGTGACAATTTAAAAAGCAAATAATTCATAATAATATTCCAAAGGAAAGGTTCAGAAACAGAAACTTGCAGACATTCTTTTGCCAGGAAATTTTTTTTAGTAATATTACCAAGAGTGAGTTGTGCTGTACATTCTTACAAAAAATCTTTTAATAAATAAAATATATTTTGTGGAATATTAGATTTCATAATTAAATACATAATCCCTGACCACCAAGCATTATCGTACGCCCTTCAATATCTAAAAATAACATAATAGTAAAAAAGCGTTTCTGTTTACTCTTATTTAGAATATCACAAAAGTATACCTCCTACACCTCAGATTTACAGTTTGAATCCATACCCTAAATCAGTGGTCGGCAACCTTTTGTTGTAAAAGGGCCAAATATGTTATGTGGGGATTACTGCGGGCCGCACTTGGGTCAAAAAGGAAAATCTTATTTTAACAATCAAAAAAAAAAAAAAAAAATCTTAACAACCCAAAAAAAAAAAACGGAAAATCTCATTTTAACAATCAAAAAAACAAAAAACAAAAAAAAACAGAAAAAAAAAAACCGGAACATCTTAATTTAACAAGCAAAAAAAAAAAAAAATCTTCCAAAACGCCCCGCGGGCCACACCAAAACGCTTCATGGGCCGCGGGTTGCCGACCGCTGCCCTAAATAAATCTTTAGGATTCTTACATAACAAAACGTGTGGAATCTTATTTAGATCATAATCAATATCAAGTGATTGCTCTAAATAGTAAGATAATAAAACAATATAAAACTCCAAAAGAAACATCAACAGTAACCATATTATAGTCAGTATATTTTAGATAAAAAAAAAATGCAGTTACAAGTCTGAACGAATAACTGCAGCTTTAATTGCCGAATCACGATCAGAAAACACTTTGTGATATGTTTGAAACCCAGGAAGTTGTCCCTTAAAACAGTATGGTTCCTGAATGAGAGCCATATCCATGGTACCAACTTTCATGTTCAAATAAATTGCTACGCCACAGTTTTAGATTTATGCAAATTGAGTGAAACATTTAAAAAAAAACTCCTTTGATATCCTAGTAGTCAGATCAGTCATTAGAAATTCTTGATGCAATTGATTTAGAAATACTAATTTTAATAATAAAATTAACACTTTTAGATTACATAAATATTACCACCAAATGTTTTACAGTAGCAATAGCATTTACCAAAACATGGTGGAATTTATTTATTTTTATATTATGGCTATTTTGCAATCTCTTAAGAGTAACACTTTCCAATATTGTATACAGTCAAATTTAATCATTTGATCTATTTTACAGAGTTACTAGCAACACTGATGGTGATCTGATTGAAGAAGAAGCACCAGTGTTTAGTGAAGATGACAGCGATGAAGAGGTAGAAAATGAAGATCAATTAACTCCTTCAAAATAGTTCATAGGACTGTACTAACACAATATAAAATTGTATTTTAGAGCATAAGATTAAATTGATATAGTTAGTTAATATTAACAGTTAGTAATAATGTAGGAAGCTTCTTTCAATTATCCATATGAATGGAAGCATATAGGTAACTTTTTTTTTTTTTTTTTTAGTTTTTTTTTTGCTTCTGGATTCACTGATTTCATCAGCTAGCATGGCAACAATTATTTTTACATTAACAAGGAAACATTCGCAGAGAATCTAATTCTCAAATTTCTAGTCTTTCATTGTTTTACAAAATTACTTACCATTTCACTTACAGATTTGTTATATTTACTGTACATATATTTTATTTAATGTTGTGGTTTGTGTACAGGAATCTTTTCTTTTATGTTAGTTTAAATTGTTGTGTTGGTAAACTGAATGTTTGTAGTTAAAGTATTTGTTCATTGTTTATTTTAATGTAAATTATATATTGTAAAATGTAAGTAATTCTGTTAACAATTGTATGTATATAAATACGGATCTCAATATTGTTAATTTTTATAAAAAAAAAGTATATATTTACACACACATAACATATATATATAGTTGCTTATTTCTGTGGGATTTAAAGGAGATTAATGTTTGCTTTCATTGAGGCTTTTTATTTTTATTTAATAAAGATCTACTAATAATCAAAATATAACTTAAATTATTTATATTATTTTTGTAAATATTTTTAAAAAGCATTTTAGATCTTTGTTTTGCTTTTATATGTATTATATTTACCTTTAATGTCTCTTATAGAGTCAAATCCTACCGTATTTTCAGAGAGCTTCAAATGCAAACTGTGAATTTCTCAATTCACAAAATTACTTTTAAAGATATTCTTAGAATATCAAATTAAGGATTCCCAGTAATAGTATGTTCCCATGTGCATATTACTAAAAATGATGAGTTTCTGGGACCTAACCTACATCATGAAGGTAAGAGGAATGAGGCTTTTCTCATACCGTATTAGGTTTGGAGGGAGAAGAGGAACAAACGAATAAATACATTAAAGAATGCAGACTCTCAGGTCTATTCCATCTACTTGTCATTACTAATTATGATCTTGAATGTATCGCTCATTCTTACATCTGCTTACTCTAGGTACTTATTTCTCTGCTGCTCTTTGCTCCTAAACTCTTGATGATTCCCAACATGAGATGTGAAGGATCTCATCCTTTCTCATTCCCTTTATGAGCTGGATTAATTCCCAGGAATTCTTCATTTTAATTACCAGATATCTTACAGAGAACTAAGAAAAGGAAATAAACAACAAAACAATAGGATATTTTGTGTAAAGTATATTTATCAACCCTATCATCAATTTTCCTAATTAATTCAAACAATTTTTTTTTCTTATGAACTCCACCAAAAATAACAAGATAACGTAACTCATTTATATTGAAATGGCAACATACTTCTTTCTAAAATATTTGCATAAGTAGTGTTATGAATGTTTTGAATTTTTAATCCATTTTAAGTAATTAAAAAGAAAATTGGTCAGAATTAATAGAAAATGAACTACTATTTTGATATTGTTACGTCAGAAACCATGATATCAGAGTTAATAAGTTGAATGTAGAACAGTCTATAGTAATTGTGGGAATCCTAATCCAAATGCAAAATTAGCATGTGATGCTTGTTTCTTCATTATCCATTTACTGGAGTACACATATCTGTCATTTGTAGTATTAAGGTAGTTTAATCTATCTTTCTCCCTTGAGTTGCTACTATTTTTATTTCTGCAGAATTTATTGACAGTGTCATTACAATACTCTTTTAATGTATTTTAAAATGTGAGGAGTCATTACATCTTTATAAATGGCAAAATAATTTTTGTTGAAATATGTTTTGCTATAATGATATTAAATTATTATAATGTATGTTCTGTGCTTATTCATTTCTTAGTTAGATACATCAATTTTCTTCGTGTTTTCTTTATTAATAAGTATCTTCCTTGCCTTTTAGGAATTCCTTTAAAGAATTTTGCTCAGTATATTTAGATAGAGGAACTTAGTAGTCTATATAGTAATATTGTTAGTCAGACATTTTTTGTTTTTTATATACAAATGCCTTTTTTTTTTCTTACAAATCTTTCTATTTCCCTCCATTATTCATTTTTCAACAATGCAGTATACATAAAATGGTACTTGAATATTTATTTTTATTATTAATCTTAAATTTAGAGAATATGTATTGGTTTCTAAAAGCTAGTAAATCAAAAATTTAAGTAGTTGAAAAACAGATGATATGATTCACAATATAAAATTACTTAAAACGAGAAAATTTTAACTGATATTATATCAACATTTTAATTTGATGTGTAAAGTTGATATAATTAAATCCTACTGCTATCAAATAGCATATTTCACATGCTTGTGGTAGAGATGGAGGAATTGCTGATATGGTTTATTCAATTATAATTCATTGATCTTACAAAACAACAAAATGCAGTGTTGTGTTTTGATTCAGGAAATTTGTTACTGAAAGGCATTATAATCAAAATTTAGCATTATCAGTGGCATCTAAATTTGGCCAAAGAATCTTATCCCTGTACTTGTGATCTATATACAGTATGTTCCCATTTCAACAATATGAAATTGTCCAAAATAATTGGAATGCTGTTCTTGGCAGCTGCATTAACAGTATGATACTGATGTCACACTAGTGTGATTATTGTTATTATTCAATTATGAAATGTGACTTTCATTTATTTTATGCAATATTTGCCTTATTTCAAAAAAAGTAAATATTCTTTTATGTATATTATCGTATATAAATTTTAAAGAAATTGAGGAATTGTTTGTAACTTAACATTTGGACATCAGTACATATTGTATCATAGCTTATTTTTCTTTCTGCTTTTCATCTATCAAAATATCATTTTGAATGAAAAGAATATTCATTTACAAATCTGAATAATAGATTTGCCATTTTCAAAATGCTCATTATATATATTTTTTTTCTTTTTTATAATAATTTAAATAAAGTGAGTTTTTGTTGAATGGAATTAATATTGAAGGTGATCTCGTTGCCAAATCTTTTTCTATTTTTCTACCTCAAACTGACTTTTTTTTTATACAAGTACTGGGATAATGTATCCCTGTAAAATGAGGATTTTTGTTTCCCCTTTGATAAATTACAGCAATAAGTTAATTATTTTAGGTTTAGCTCCTAAAATCAGTTTTTCAGTTATAGATTTTTGTTTCAAATTTAAAAATGTGCAAGTGGAATAATTATCGTTGTTTGTAAATTTGTAACTCTAATGCTGTGTTGTAAATATAATTGAAATACTTTCTCATGACTTGAAACCCATTAAGTATTAGCTAACATAAATATTCAATTTTTTGTGACTTCTATGTAGAAAGTAGAAATTTTCATTGCTAACTTAAACTCTGTTTTTGAGTTAGTAGATAATTTATTAAAATTGTCTAGGTGCTTCTGGTTCAATCCTAATTAGGGATATTATTTATTGTTTCCCTAGGAAGAATTATTTATTTATTTTTTTTCAGGCAAACCCAGTGTTTTGCCTAGCCCTAGTGTTATGAAGGCAGTGCTCTTAGGTGGAGTTAAAAGACAGAACCTTAAACCTTTAACTTGTTTTTTTTTTTTTTTTTTTAGACGAAGTTAATGCATTATTCTTTAGTAAAAATTTCCATATCTTGCAACAACTTTAGCCTCAGTACTCATAATTATCATTTTTGGATAGTAAAATAGACAAATACTATCAAGAATGATACAACAAATTGTCTTTCAGTTTGATTTCATTCATCTATATGTTCTTCTGTCAGCTAGTGCATCATGGTTACTTCTTTGAAACTTCTGTTGATTAGTCATTCCAAAAGACATATGATAATCTATTTTTGTTAGAAAAGATCAAACTAGCAATATTTGCTTTTAATTTTGTTTAGTTACAAATTTTGGTACTAATTTTCATAAATAAAATATTTAACTGCAATCATTATGCTGTTTGAAAGTACCATATCAAATTTATAAACAATAAGTAATAATAAGGCATTTCATATGTATAATATCTGAACTAATTTAAGTATTAAGTAGATGTTTAAATATCATCAAATAATCGTTTTTCTTAAATAACTTTAAGAAAATTAATATTATATAATATCAAAAATGGAAAATTTTGTAAAATCCTCAGTTAATTAGAAAATTGAAATTAATAAGATGATTTAGGTTTTTATTCATTTATTTATTTTTTTAATTCTAATTTGTTTATTTATTATGATAACTGGAAGTTTATCTAAAAAATTTGCAATAATTTAATTTTCAAAAAATAAAAAAAGTTATAATTTTGGATTTTTTTTTTTAATTTTCACAAATATTCATGAGATCTATTTTGTTTTCGTTAAACATCATAATCTGCCATCATCGACAACAGATGATATTCACATCTGTTTGAATGAGCTAATATTTTTTAACTTTTGAATTGTTTTGATAATATCATAAAGCTTATAATCCATGTTTGTTTTAAATTGTCTAAATTGGATTCTGTAATTTCTGTATTCTGCAAAATTACAACAAATTAATCTCATTGCTGAACTTCAGTATAGCATTTAATTAATGCAATTAAATTTAATTACAACATCAATATGTTTGTGTTATAATGAGCTCTAATCTGATTTTAATATGACAACACTTATTTTATTAGTAATTTTATTCGTGCTTTTAACCTGTCATACTACTATATTTCTTAGCAGTCTCTTTTTCTTCTGATATGCTGATATTGTTTATTTTGGTTGATGTTACAATAATTGAAACTTTATTGAGAATTTCTTGTGCATTTCTCCATTTAACCTTAAAAAAATGAAATTTGTGATCCTAATTGAGTTTCACAATAATTACTATCGAACTTGGCTTTTTTAAATGAACAACAAATTATAATAAAATATAAATATTGAAATTTACTTGATTCAAAATGAGCATCAAATATTTATAAAACTGTGATATAAACAAAATAAAGAAATGAGCTAAAACAATGTGAATGGCTTGTTTAATTTGAATAATTTTAATATTGTAGATGAATTCCTGTTGCTGAAAGATCATTTCAATAGGTTGATTTTTTATATGAAACTTACAACTAATAAACATCACAGATGATATTTGGTTAGAAAATATCCTCATCACTTTATTTTAATTTTTTTAATAACCCACAATTTAATTGAAAGCATTAATGTATGTATTATGCAAACACCAAATCAGTCACCAAAAGAAAAAAAAGTACTATGTAGACTCTTAAATGGAAAAAATATCTTGAGTCTAATGTTTTTCAGTTATTTAGTGGAGAACATCTGTACATTGTTATTTTTGACAATAAAGGCTGTGTTCAAAATACTGAACTTATCATTTAGATACTATGTGGAGTTTCTTGTCTGTTTCTGTTTAAGTAATTTTAATAATGTTGTAAATTTTCCGTAATTTCATTTTCTGATTATGAGAATACTTTGTGATTATTGAAATCATTCTGGTCATCGTTTTGAAACATCCATAACACTGTGTAAAATATTGACAACGGATATGAAGCAAAAAAAAATATGTAACATTGGAGTTAATTCATTTAAGAGTTTTCACAAGTTATGGCTAGTTTATTATTATTATTATTATTTGTTTGGGCAAGACATATACATTTCATATAGCTGTTAAAGAGTTTTTCCTTATCCTAAGTTTCAGTATTTCTAAATAACTACACATTTACAGAAATTATTTTAACTTATTATCCTAGTACTTTTGAGGAAATGAGTTCAGTAACAGTTTTGTATTTGTAACTGTCATGTCTGATGCAATCATTTTTTGTAGTTATTTTTAATACGATCAAATAAGTCATATTTTTGCTTAGATTACACCAGTAAACCTTAGAAGCATTTTCATTTTAAGATGATTGATTTTTAAGTAACTCTTGTTTGAATTAAATCTTAGAAGTTCTAATTTTAATTGCAAATGCCATTTTGACTATTCTTTTGAATAGTTTTAAGATATTGAACTTGTAAAGTGTAGTTTCAGAGTCTTTCAAACATAGTCATGTTTTCATGCACATTAATATTTTTCTGCATGTTTAATCAAGTACGTTAATATTTTAAACAAAAATGGTTGCATTTTGTTTTAATGTCTATACTGTTTATATTTGTTGTTTTCTAATTGAAATCTTGTCTGTTTTGAAGGTTAGGACTTGCATATTTCTAATCAATATTTATTGATGATAATTAGTTTCAAATTTAGTTTTACTGATAAGTTGTTGTTTTTTTAACAGTATAAAGTTTTTAAATAGTCAGAAGAATGACTAAAATTTATTTTTTTAAATACTTTTTTTTAATATTTTAAATAGTAGAACTGCAGTAATCTAAAATGATATGATCTGCTTAGTTTCTGAAATTCTGACTTTTGAAACAATGATTAAGTCTGCAAAGTAACTTAATAACTTATGAATATATATATGGAACAATTTCTACTTTAAATAACATAAGGATTTTTTTCCCCCTCAATTCGCTTTATAAGTTAATTTAGAGAGTTAATACTCTCTTTCTCTAGTGTTAAACACTTTAAATTTAGTAACTTATTTTTATTTTAATTTCAAAATCTTTTTTTTTTATTTATTTACATGACTGTGGATTACCTTGACTGTCAGATTAAAACGTTTTGGATTTCTAAAGTTCTACAATATTTACTCTTACTACTTTTTGCTTATAGCCATTTTTACTTTAGAAACTTTAAAATGAGTGCTAGGATTTATTTTGCATTATATTTTAGAATTTTAAGCATTTTTAATCAGTTGCCATCTTCCTTGCAAAGTTTTGGACTTCTGATATATTTTTTCTTCTGTCTCAAAGAATAAAAACACAAGAACTATTTATTTATTTATTTATTTATTTATTTATTTATTTATTTATTTATTTATTTTTTAACATTTTGATTACTAACATTCTAATATAGACATCTCAGATATGCAACTAATTCTATCAGAGTAGGGGAAGGTGTTGTACTTTTGACCAGTTTTCACTAAATGAATTTTTTGTAATCAAGTAAATCCTTATCTGAATGGATACATGTGATCTTCACACATCTTGCCATCAACTGCATGTGTTTTATATATTATATTATAAGTATTTTATTTTTATTTTACAAAAAAACTATACCTTGTGGTCAAAGGTACAACTACGTGTTGTACCTTTGACCGGAGGGTATTGTACCTTTGACCAGGTGATAGTAGAAACTGACAGTTAGATACAGGTTATTTAAATAACATTTTTATTCAGAAATGTATACATTTGGCAAATAGAGTATATATGCAATTCAAAGTAGAATAATAAAACATGAAATAAATTCAAATGGCTTAAGTAGCCTACTCCTGCCCGTTTACTCTACATTATACAATGAAAAATCGATGTCTATCTCCAAAAAATAGACATTCTTTTAGTCGAGCTGTGCCGCCAGCTGTGTTTGGATTTGGTAGCCTGGCCACAATTTCTTGTAGTTCTATGTCGTAGAGCTGGTTATCTTCTTGGATGAATTTTGCCAACTTCGGTAGTTTTTTCAAATATTTAACTTTAAAATAATCACATGCTGCTTCATTTATTTAGGCCACAAAGTATTTCTTGTTTTTTTTTGTTGTCAGCTTGACAAAGACATAACTTTCTTCAACTAAATCTTCTTTTTCAAAGTTTAATTCCTTCTCCAACTCATGGCATTCATCTGAAAGATCGAAAACACTTTCCCCTGATGAATATTCAACATCAGACTCAAAGTCGTGGACAAACAATCGATTGTTTACTTTCTTTGGATAAGATTTGATAAAATAAGATTTGGTAAAAAAATAAAAATTTAGCAAAAAATATTTAAATTTCCATCTTACGTAATGCTAAAATGACTAAGTAAAAACATTTACATATTATTAAGTAATGTTGTACCTTTGACCTGGTCAGAGGAACAACACCCTGCTATGGTCAAAGGTACAACATCAGTCCAACTTGCCTTTCACGCCATGCCTACAATTTTTAGGTTAATCCAGTCGTCTTAAAAGTCCTAACAATTAATCTATAGGCATATATGTAATACTCATTATTGTTAAAATAACAATCAAAAGAAACCAAACAATGTTATTAAATGGAAAAATATTTTTCACTCCTTGCAAGTCAAAGATCTAACTGCCACTGAAGGTTTTAAGGTGCAAATAGTGGGAATGTTATACATTAAACAGAAAATCTTTTAAAGTATGCTGAAAGATGACAGCACTAGCAAGGGTGGTCAAAGGTACAACACCTTCCCCTAAATATTTTTTTTTTTTACAGATATTAAATCTGTAAGCAGTTGGTAATTGTATGTCATTATTTCTTTTGGCAATATTTTTTTATCCTATTTTTATAGATATTGTTGAAGGTTGTTTTAAATTCATAATATCTTCTTAAAATGTAAATATACAGAGTTTTAAAAACCCTCTGTCCAGTGTTGATCAATATCTCAATAGTTTATTAGGAAATAAAGCTGTCAGATTGTTTTCAACTAAAGCAAAGATTTTGGAAGAATATGAAGGATTGTTTTTAAATATCAATAGCATATAAAAAGTTATATCATTTCAGTGATATAACTACTAATAATCTAGTTGTTGTAATTGCTAAATAGTCAGTCATGGGATAAATAGGAAAAACTTGAGAAAATAATCCCTAGTTTTGAGACACTTACAAAAAAAATTAAATATGTATTTTATTGAGCCCTTGTTTTACGATTTTCTTTTATTTGATATTGTACCTGTGCAAGTTAATGTACTTATTCTAACTTAGATAATAAATAGAAATGAAATAAAGACTTTGTTATTATTATTATTATTATTATTAACATATTTTTTTTTTTTTTTTCCATTTCCAACAGTTTTTAAATTATTTCAGTCACTTTTCAGGCATAAATATTTTCAGAGAAATGTAAAGTCTTAAGGATATCCAATTCCTGTCGATTATGACTACATTTTTTACAAGTAATATTTTTTTTTTAATAAAGAATGAATGAAATTACTAACATTAGCTGTTAGAAATTTAATTATAAAATTAATAATAGAAATAATTGACCAAATTAGTATTTACATGGGTCCCACCAAGTTGGAAACAACAGTTTAAAACTACATTTAATACTGAGATATAAGAAAATTATTGGAAACAATTAAGGTATTACAATTATTTATTTTTTTAATTCTTTATTTTCATTAGCAAAATATACCTAAAGAAATTAAATATAAATACACAACTAGTTTTCAGGTCATTTACTATGAATTTAGTTCTATTAAATATGATGATGAGAAAAAAAAATGGTGGTAAAAATCTTTAGCTACGTAAAAAAAAATCAACACAATATTCAGGGAAACAAATTGTTCCAGTTGGTGAGAACCCTTTAATTTAATGGCTCGTACTCATTTCTAGTCAGTTTGTTTATTTTATGTTGGCTTATTTAACTTAATTTTAAAACTAATTTAATAATGTACTTTAAAAAAATCTTTAAATAAAAATGACACAAAAAGCTTTTCATTTTTTACTATTTTCATTTTTTTTTTTAGTTATTTATAAATTATTTAAAATTGTGATTAACAATGTAGTGTTTTTTGGCTTCTTTGCTTAATCAGAAGCTTTAAATTTATGTGGAAAAAAATAATAAAGAAATAAAAATAAAAATTAGAATTTTCTTTGACTTCATAGCACCCTTAGTGAAAAGTTTTTTTTTTTTTAGTTTTTTTTTTCGGGGGGGGGGGGGGGGGGGGTTATATGAGATTAAAGCCTAAAGTTTTTGGTACAGATAAATGGGGCCTCATGCATTTAAAGCTGCTTATTAAATAGAATCCTAGAGTTTTTAATGCATACTTATGTAAAAGTGACTCTGCAAATCCATACTTGCCTAGGGCATTGGCACAACTAAACTGGCTTCTGCCGATCTCTTTCTGCTAGTAAGCCTTGACATAGGGAACATATTCTGCTCTAGAACTGTCCTAATCAATGCAGTCTTGACTACTTTTTTTCCCCCATCTGAATATTTAGTACTTTTCAGCATAAAATCTTGACTTGTTTTGTTTAGGTATTTGATCTTATTGAAAGCCAAACTGACATTTCAACAGTTTTGATTGTTTTTATATCTCGATGTATTTGCATTTCATTCATCTTTAGACTATTTCTTTCCTTTCTATTATTGGTATCTGTTTCAATTCTTCCTTGATTGTAAGATTTCTAATCCTATCTTTCTCATTATCATCCTTAAATACTTCACTTCAGGGGCTGCAATTCTACTCACATGTCTGTCTAACATATTTGAAGTCTCTGTGCCATATAAGTAAGAATAGCTTTATAGATTTGAATTTTAGATTATTACTTAAATCTTTTTACCCTATTATCATATTATTGAATTTATTACAAACTTGATTTGCTTTTATAATACTATTGTATGTCTTCATCTAGTTTTCCATTTTCATTCAATGTTGTGCCTAAGTATTCAAAATTTTCTACTTGTTCCAATTTATTTTCCTTCCATCTGACATTAATTTTCTTTTTCTCCTCCTCCTCCAACTTTCATAACTTTACTTTTCTTTGCATTTACAGACATGTATTCTTGATGTATCCTTTCTTTCAGTGCTTTTTCCCATTCATTTACTGCATTTTGGAGATCTGTGATGTTACTTGTTTATTAATATGATGTCATAAGCAAATACCAGTAATTGTCCAAACACTGATCTAAGTTTCAATTTCCCACTTTATATTTTCTTGTTCTTCTTTTACAGTGTTTGATTATTTGATCCATACAGATATTAAAAAATAATGAGTTAAGATAAAAAAATATATGGATATTACCCGAAACTGTAGTCGGACTTTCCCTGTGACTCACTCCCTATTAGTGAACATTAGTAAGGGGTGGATCAGCCTTTCACATTTATCACAGCTGTAACTCTGCCGGGCAGACTTTTCTAACGGGTGCCTGTAATGGAAGATTGAAATGGCAGCCCATTCTTCCTGAAGAGCTGTAGCGAGAGCAGAACGTGATGTGGGACATTGGGGTCTGGAATGAAGTGCATTCTAATTCCTCTCATAGGTGTTCAATGAGGTTCAAGTCAGGACTCTGGACAGGCCAGTCCATTTCTGGAACTTGCTGTCCACAAACCATTCCCTCACAGACCTGGCTTTACGACACAAAGCTTTGTCGTGCTGATAGAGGCAATGGTCATCACTGAAAGTAGTCCTCTGCCATAGGCAGTACATAACTGGTCAAAATATCTTTGTACCCTTTTGCATTTATATTGCTGTGCAGTGGTACAAGAGGGCCACGTCCATTCCATGGAAAACATCCCAACACCAAAAATGCCACCTCCTCCAAACTTCACTGTTGGCACTACACATGATGACAGATATCATTTCCCTGGCATTCGCCAAACCCAAATCCTCCCATCAGACTCCCACATGGTATAGTGTGATTCATCACTCTACATCACATTTCCACTGTCCTTTACACTACTTCAGATGGCAGTTAGCGTTTACAGAGGAAAAGTTTGGTTTGTGAGCAGCCACTCAACTATGAAACTCTCAATGAACAGTTTTGGTGCTGGCTAGAGTGTTAGTACTACTGTGAAAGTTATGGATGATTATTTCAAATGATGTCTGGCTGTTTGCATGAACCACCTTCTTCAACACTCAATGATCTTGGTCTGTAGGTATAAGTGGTTTTGTTGTGGTTGCACCTTTCTGTTTCCACTTAACAATCATATCACCAACACTCGATTTCGGCAACTTTAGAAGGGTTGAAATGTCCCTCACAGACTAATTACTCAAGTGACAGCCAATGATCAGTCCACATTAAAAACTACTGAACTTTGCTGAGCAATCCATACTGCTTTTATTTCGTATCAGTTAACAACACATGACTCCCTGCTTCCTTTTATACCAGAAATGACGTCATCATGCCATCTAGGCTTAGTTCACTATTGCAAATGTGTGTCCGAATATTTTTGATCAGATAGTGTATCTCCTTGTTTTATATCTTTTTCCATTCTAAATACTTCAGTTTTTTGCCTATTTAATCTCCATATATGTTCTTGTATGTATTCTTACTTATTTTTATTAATTTCATTTCCACATTCTGTTTATTTAATGATTTCAAAATTTTATTCTGTGGAACAATATCAAATGTGACTTTAAAGTCTTAAAATGCTAGATACATATCTTTTCCTCTACTGTTGGCCTTATCGATATTGTTCTGAATGTGAATATGTTGTCCTATGTCTGACAGGATGTCTGAAATGAAGCTTGTTGTTCTAGTTTTCATTCAACTTCCTTTCTAAGTCTTTGATCTATTATTCTTCTGTACAATTTGAAAACAACTGATGATAAGCATATAGTTATGAAGATCTCACACTTTATGGTAATTTCTTTCTTATAGATGGGTATTATAATATTTTGTTCCAATCTTATCTTTCATTCCAAGCTTGCTGGAAGATCTTCAAAGCATTTCTTCAACTTGTTTCCACCATATTTTATGATTTTGGGTGTTATATCATTTGGTCCTTCTACTTTCTCTAGTTTCATTCTGTCAACGGCTATTTCAATTTAAATATGTTATTTCATTCTTTTTATTTATTTCGTCTTTCATTTATTACTTCTTCTACTTTATCATCTTCTTCTTCCTTATCAGTTTGCTCTTATAAGACTTTTCATAATATTTTTTTCCAAATATTTAGAATGTTAGTGTCAATTTTATTTTCCCTCTCAATCCTTTAATTATTGTCCAGAATTTCCTTGTACTGAAGTTGATTCTCTATTTCATTTCCAAAATCTTCCTATGTTTGTTATTTTGACTTCTGTTATTCATTTCTTGCTTCCATGTAGGCCTACAAGTTTTCTATTTCTTGATTTGGAAGAATTCTTATATACATTTTCTTCTGTTTCACCTTCGACTTCTTCACTTCACCATTTAGCTTTCGAATCGTTTTCTTATCGCAGATTTCTTCTGTTGTATTAACTATTATATCTCTGAAAATTTTCATTTATCTAAATTCCTAATATCAAATAATCTGGGCAAACAGAAATTAAAGTACAATCTCTGTAATTCAGGTTAATAAATCTTAATAAAGAAGGTCACTAAAGTTTAATTCAAACCGAAATTGGCTTAAAATGGGGTTTTCCATAATTTCAGTGTATTTTTGAATGTTTAAAATGGATTGTTATTTAAAGTGCAAAGCATGCTGGACTTTCCAAAGAATTTTTATTATATGTAGTAGAAAAATGAAGAAGTTTGATGTCTGTGGGATAGAAGGAACAATATTTTTGTGTTGCAGGATCTTACCAAGTACACAAGTGCACCATGAAGCAAAAAAAAAAAAAAGGTTGAGAAGCACTGATCTAGTCATTACCATTCATTATATGAGCTTAGGTGAATAGAACGGAAGTGCCTCATCATTTTATGTGCCTTTATGCAGGGTTCCATTTTCCTTTTTGTATTATAAGTTTTGTCTAAAAAATCTGGATGAGTTATAATTCTTGAATTAATTTTTGAGACTGTAGTTCCTAGGATTTTTAGAACTCCTGATAAATTAGCTCCACTTTCCTCTACCTCATTACTCTATATTGTCATTAGTTCGACAATTTGGATCCTCACATATACATGTTATTCTGTGCCATCTCAGTAGAGATGATTTTTTTCCCTGTTGCTGAGATGGTATTATCATTTATTCAAGTGATCAATCTACATAAGAAGGTTATTGCAAATTGGGGAATTAGACTGCATTGTAACCCCATGCACTATGTTAGTCCAGGTCATCTACTTTGCTGAATCCATTGTCTTTTCTGGAGCAGCTTTTTGTTCCTGATTGTTGGCTCTTTCAAGAACAAGGGTTAGGTCTTTTGCATTTCTTCATATGTTCATGAATTTATAAGATCAGATTTGTATTCTGTGAAAACAAAAGGATTTTTTTTAGTAATTTTTCTTGTTGCTTACTTTGGAGAATTTTTAAGTCCTCCACTGTGCTTTGTAGTAATTTTTCTAAAATAAAAAAAAATAAAAAAATCTTGGTTTTTAAATTATAAACTTTGTAATATGAAATTATATTTGTGTAAGAGTCCTATTATTATTCCCAACTAAAATTAGATATGACAAATCTTGTGATATTTGCTGTGATAATGAAATGACCTACAAGGGTGCTGAAGCACTAAAGAAAATTCTACATTTCTCTCTTTAGTGGTTAAAAGTATGAAATTGAAAAAAAAAAAAAAGCTAGTAAGATTTCTTAGTTGGAAATTAGTTTTTTTAATTTAAAACTAAAAGTTTTTCTTTGAATTATTTTCTTTATTGTTCTTGTTTTTAAACATAAATTTTAAAAGTACCTACTAAATTCTCATCTGAAATGTAGAACAATTGAAAACCTAGGAAATAATTAATTTTGATTGGGGACAAACTCTTTTCTTGGTAAATAACATAATGATAAATTTATTTTTCTTAATTTTTATTTTCTTAATTTCTTATATTTCCTTCAATAGTTTTTTTTATAAATAAATTGAGTAATTTATTAAATATTCTTTTAGATTTATTTACATTTTGCTGAAAGTATTTTAATTGATATAATTAAAGTTTAAATTTCTCTTTGTATTTTCTTTACATATACAGTGAATCTAATGAAATGCTTTTAAATTTCAAAAACTACTGCTCATCATACAGAAAATGTAAGTATGTTGTTTGTTTTGTTTTGGTTTTTTTAGTTTAAAAAATGAATATATATATTTTTTTTTAATAACAACTAGCAAACCTGTGATCATGGGATCTTGGATTCTGTTATAATTTTATCACTACTTGTGGTCGCAAACACTTTCTCACAACCCACAAGCTCGTCTCGGAGTCCTCATGTTTGTTCCAGTTGACTCACATAGATAAAAATGAAAATGTGAGCATCCTTAATACTATGCCTAACAATTGTCACCTTATTTATATTTCTGTGTCTTATGGTTTTGGAGGAGATAGGGCCAGAAAAAAAAAATCAACTTATATACATTTATAGATAAATTGATCTACATTTCATCATTAAAATCTACTTTTAATGCATCAGTTTTATATTTTAATAATCTTCCTAACTGTAAAATCTCACTGTGGACTAAGCATCTTCATAAAAAAATTTTAATTTACAGATATTATCTATTTTAATAAGTATTAAGGTATATTTTGTTTTCTAATCTAAGAAGTAATTGCAAAATGAAAACAAGCTTTTAGAATAAAGATCATTTCATATATGAATTTTCATGGAGAGAGGTTCATGAACAACGTTCATTCTTCTGTTTCAGACCCTCTGTACGTCTAAGAGTAAGAGAGGAAGGTGTAGGCTAAAGATAAGGGAAATAGTCAGTAGTGTATTTGTGTTGTCTTTGAAATTTTAAAAAAATAAAAATATGGGGAAGAGCAAATACTATAGTAGAAGAAAAAACATAATCATCTTTTAGCTTTTGGAAATCTCTTTTTAGTGTTAACTCACAAATTAGTTCAGCTTATATTCCACAGTTAATATAAAGCAAGATAATGCCAGTAGAGGAGGGCTAAATCGAAATACAGTATACTCTCAATATCTCGAACTTCGATATCTCGAAAACCTTGATATGTTGAAAAATTATTTTTCCCTTTGATATTACATATTCATCTAATGTTAATTTTAATTCTTATGTCGAAGAGTTTTCACTCAAAGCCTTGTTATGTTGAATATTTTTCGAAGTAAAAAATGAATTTTTCCGGAAAAACGCCGTTCATTTGTGTTGAAGCAAATAGAGGTATTTTTCCAAGAATCTCTCACACACTTCATTATCTCTCTTGAGGGGTCAGGGATGATTCTTTTCAATTTAATGTAATTATTTTCGACTACTTTTAAAAATTAAAATTATCATTGGTGTATTTAGACTTATTGTCAACTATCATTACATATTTATACTTACTCTCATCTACTAAGACTCTAATTTTTAGAATATTATTCCATATCTTGTGTTTTTACATGAATTTTTATGTTTTGGATATGACCTTGTTATCTCGAAAACTCGCTATCTTGAATTGTTTTTAGCATCCCTTCGACTTAGAGATATCGAGAGTACACTGTAGTTTTAAACTGAAATTTGTTGTGCCTCGTTTTGCCAAGAGTAGTAAATCACAATGCTGTATTTTCTTTTCATGTTAACAATACTTTTCAACCTTATTCAGCATAAGAATAAAAGATAAGTATTTGCTTATTTGGAAATCCTTGTCACAGTACCAACCAAATGTGAAACGTTTTCATGATTAGAAGCTGATTGAAAAAAAGGATTATTGGAAAATTGAATAAATGCTATACGAATGATATTCCTGTGGTATTGTTTCACATAAGCACCCATTGTGTCATGACTTCAAGGATATAGTGCAAAGCACTATCCTAATGTGTGGGCCCAGTAGCAGAGTGGGTTCGATCACCTGCCTCAGTGGAGAGCCGGGATTTTTCCATGCTCTACTCTCCTCTAAACTGGTATCCTGCCCTCTGTAGAATGGATACCCATTTTTTTCCCCAGGGGTTAAATGTGGACAGGCGTCAGGCTGACCACCCGACCTCAACTTAGTCCAGTTGGTCACAAAACGCCAGGAGCCTTACCTCCCAGACCCAAGAGCCACATAGGCCATTAGTGGGACACTTTTAACTGTCCTAATGTTCTTCGTATATGTTATCTACATAACCATGCCTTATAATTGTTATCATATTTTCTTTACTTGAGAAAGAGAAAGATTATAAAACTGTATAGGTCAGATATTGTTATCAAAATATCAGTTACACAGTTGGACAATTTTTACTCACACAAGTACCCTGACACTCAAAAATTAAAAACAATTGTGAATCACAGGAAAATATTTTGCACTATGCAAAGTGAATCATCATGAAAAGTATTCCTAACTTCTGCCAGAATGACCAAAGGCAAGTTATTCCTCAGCAGACATATTTCAACACCACAAGTATCACTCAGCACTAGACTGATCAAATCAGACATGGCTTAGCTGCAGGATAGAGTGCAAATTGTGCTGTTCTTTGATGCAACAGTGCCTTTTACCATTTGAATATGGCTCAGTGAACCCATATTGATGATGTTCTGCTGAACAGAATCATTGGGTGGCTTGAGGCTGGTCAAACCAAGATAGCAGTGTCCCAGCAACTGTATATGCCACAAAGCATCATTTCAAGGCTTTGTGAATGAAATGTCAATCAAGCTTCAGCACAGGACATCCAAGGATTATAACAGTTGAATAAGGCAATTATTTGTCACTAACTGTGGACAACACAGGAAGAGTTTAACAGGGGATCAATCTTTCAGCAGCAACAGAGGACTGCTTCCAGGCATACTATGTACAGACGATTGTGTGAGTATAGATTATAACTGGCAAGATGCATCCCATTGACTGCAGAACATTGAGCTTGGACAGAGGACCAATTGGACTGTGCTTTGTTTATGGACAAATCCAAATTCACTCTGCAGAGCGATTTCCAGTGTCTTCATCTGGAGAGAATCTCAGATTTGGTACAATCCTCAACATCTTAGAACAGGATTATTATGGTAGAGGTGGTAGTATGGTGTGAGATGGCATCATGTTGGGTTCATATATTCCTGTCCATGTGTTCGAACAGAAAACACTAGCATGCCAGATATATAGCAGTGTCATTCTGCAACAATATGCCTGGTGTGATGGAACCTGACTTTGTGTTTATGGATGACAGTGCACACCCTCAGAAAGCACCCTAATGAGTGACTATCTGGAAACAAAGAATATACAGTGCTTACAGTGGCCAGCTTAAACTTCCAATTTAGACCTGATTGAGCTTTATGAGACACACTCGAGAGATGTATTGCAGGATGTTGTCCACTGTCTACATCTCTGCAGGAGATCAGGTCAGCCTGCGTGCAAGATTGGACTCCATTTCACAAAAGCAGCTTGATGACAATGTGCTGTGCTGCATACATCACTGTGGTGGGCCACAGTGACATGTAACATGTTGAACATTTTCTGCACCAAGTATCAGACATGTTTGATATGACATGTGCATTGTTAATTAGCTCCATGGAGATGTTTTTTCTTTATTTTAACCACAGTGGCAGAGCCATTGCTGTTTGTTTATTTTTGTTTTATCTGAGTCATCATTTTGTTCTGTACATTACATATCTAGTGCAGTATGGCTAAGGTTGCAAATGATATTATCCTTAATTTTTGAGCAGAAATGTACATCTGCATCTGAATATGAATGTAAACATGTGTACATCTGAATTAAAAGAAGTCATGATGTAAACATGTGGTTTTTAACCAAAAGCCACGAGTTAAATTTTCAAGTAAATATACATAACGAATTGTTTATATTTTGCAGGTCTTAACACATTATTATTGTTATTGTTTCCTGGTAAATGGAGGTAAATAATTTTTGGAATAAATTTTAAAACAAATATGACATTGGCTGTAAGCAAATATGTGGCATTCAAGGCCTGATAAGAATTATGAGTGCTCCAGGTTGCAGGTGGTTTGACTGCTCACACTGAAGTCATTCCTTCCCGCTCAACTAAATCTTTATCCCCACTCCAGTTCTTCTTTTTCATCAATTGCCAATTGAATTATTACTAGTTTTAACAATTGAAGGGCTCAGAGAGATATAGTCATAAGCCACCATTTCGTCATTTTTGAGATTCTTATGTTACTACATTCTCTAAACCCATCTCTTTAAAGCCATAATAGATGGCAGTATGTGACAGATTGAAATTTTTGACTGTGCCATCTAAGTGACAATTCAAAAAATAGAAAAACAACATATAGTGACAAAAATAACATTCCATATACTACAGTATGTTTCATAACATATTGAAGTATCATTTAATATAAAAAGAATTTTTCCAGTTTGAATTGCAGATTTATAGATTTTTGTCAAAATTTTAAATTGCTAATAACTCAGAACTAAGTTAGAGTGGCTTATGACTATATATCTCTGACCCCTTCAATTATGATAATTGTATAGTGGTTAATGATTATTTTTGCAGTGTAACTTATATTTAAGTATCCATTTAAAAACTTACACAAAGTGCACAATTATTACATTATTAAAACAAAATAAATTTTATTATTTAAGTAATGTTTATAAAATACTGTAATAACTACTTGGATATAATATTCTTCTAAACTCATCAGCTTTAGAGTCAGACAAAACTTTGTTTCCTTTCTTTGGTGTCATTAACCCTCTTAACTACGGGTTCAAATTCTATGAATAATAATGAAAGTGAATTCAGTGTATCATGTTTGAGGCTCGATCTTAAGTAATTTTCACATGTTTTAAAGCCAAAACGATCTTTTGCTGCTTGTGTGTGTTATACACATTGTTGGATAGATCTCTAAAATAATAATTGGAAATAATAACATTTGGAAACATATCTTGTACTGAAAATTCTTTTAACAACTTGAGAAGTTTTCTGCAGCCTTTAGGTTGTTGCCTTTCGAACTCTCTTCCTCAAGAATTTCATTGTTGGCTTTCAAAAAATGAGCTAACAAATGCAGTCTTGAGTGAAGGAGTCATTCAAGTTCAAAGAGTATCAGTTTGTAAGTTTCTCTACTTTTTTCGAGAATTTGCACATTTGAAGTTTTGAAGGTGGGCTCTGCCCATTTTGTGTTTAAAGACATTATATTTTAGATAGCTTTCGAATCTTTTATTTAGTCGTTTGTCAGGCAGTGGTAATGAGCACACGAGAAAACCAAATGCAATTGTATTTTTATGTACTGCAAAAGAAATTTTATAATACAACTTTATTCAGGCAAGCGGCCATACAAGCCTGCATACAAGTTCATCATTGTCATTGATGCTTTTCACTTTGCTCTTTTATCTTTTCTTTAAAGTTCTTTCCTAAACTTAAACAAAACACTTTCAAATATAAAGTGAACAACACAAATCCTTTTTTTTTCCTCAAAAAAGTGGCAAAATGAGTGACCGATCTCATACAGCTGCCAAACACAAAATGGGCAGAGCCCACTAAATTTTATTGAGCTCAAAATAATGATAACTAACACTCTACTGCATAATTACCACATGACATTAAACATAACTAACTAAAAATGTATTAACAAAAAAAACAAAAGACATAAATAAATTTTTAAAAAAAATGAAATCCCTACCAGGCAGTGCCATCAACTTAAAATTTGCTTATTCTGTGATGATGATGATGATAATAATAGTAATAATAATAAGCACAAATAGCTTTTCGAAAACATGATCCCAAAGATCACAAAACAAATTTTCTCACAGTGGCAGACATATTAGGGCTTTTTACTTAAACCCGAGAGAGACAGACAGACAGATACCGACCAACCAAAATCTTAATAAATGTAACTCCCATACTTTTCGGACTCTGGGGTTCACTATAATTCGACATCCTGAACACTGTCTGCAAAGTTGAGGAACAGGCCAAAACGACCCCATACATCAGTTGTCCATCCAAACCTGTAGTTCCTCTCCGGATGTTATGGTCTGAGGGAATCCAGAGTAACTTTGTTAAAGTTACACAATGACCAATAAGGTCACCGCTTTCACTGTTCCTTTGAAGGTGAATTATCCTTAAGTCCCGAGCAGGATATGGTGCTCTCTCTTTAATCCTAAACCAAAAATCCCTATTGTTCTCTCTCAGATTTCGTAAATATTTGCCACAGATAAAGATTTCCAAAGATTCCACTACAGAATTTGCAACCAAAAAAGAAGTTTTTAAAGAATCCCAACACTACCCCTTTTAATTCACTCTCTACCTCAAATTCTTTCATTCTCTTCTCTGCTTTCTTTTCAACGGAATATTGCAACTTGTTCAAACTTCCCAATTCTCATCCACCCCTTTATTTTCTTACCTGAGAATGCTCCCCCCCCCAAAATCTGTTGCCCCAGGCTGCAGCCTGTTCAGTCTATTTGGTAATCAGGCCTTGTGGCATTAGTAGATGAAATAGTTTGTAATATTGCTGTAAGTGTTGGTAAGTTTGGATGAATGTAACATCTTTCCTGATAATTTTCATAACTAACTTTAAAACTGGCCTGATTTTTAAACATGATGTTATTTGATCTGAATCTTTAATCTCTAAATTGAAGAGAACTTCATTGAAGAGAGCTAAAACTAAGATGCTAATCAAAAACTAGTTAAAAGAAAAATAAGTATCAGAAAGCATGACAATTTAATCCAATTTCAATTCTAAATGTTAGTGATGTAGTAATTTGCAAATTTATTAATATATTCACTACTAAGCCATTTTTTTATGTTTTTTTGCTTCAGCCTACTGCAATTACATTACAGGATACTATTGAAAAACGTTTTTTTATATATATTCATTAATAAAATATTAATAACAACTCAATTACATTGTTTTTTGGCATGCCGTATATATACATCATTAGTCTATCAATAAGATTGTTTTAGTATATATTAATGATGGATAAATGGCGCTTGAACTAAAGTTGTGCATGTGACACATATACACATCAAGAGCCGGATTTAAAGACATCACATGACATGTATATATACATCATTAGAAGTGAACATGTTGATATTTGTAAATATTTTTCCTTCTAATATGAAAAGTGCTTAAAATTAATATATTACAAGACAATTATAGACTGTAAGATTGCTAAAAGAAGACTCTTAAAACTAAAATCTGCTGAAAGTGAGCTTAAAATAATTTCTAAAAGTTAAAGAAGGATATGCAGATGTTGTTGACAATTTTCCTCTGCCTTATTGATGTTCTCTTAACTTAATGAAATTTAGATATCTGTTTGTGAGAAATAGAATTTTTCCATTCCATGTAATGGAATTGAATTATTATTATGTAATTATTATTACATTGTATCATTATTATGTGAATGCTATAGTATTTACCAGTTATGTAACTTCACAACATGTCCCTCTTGTCTGCTACTAAAGATGAAGAACTTTAAGTTTAAGAACTAAACTAGTTTAGTTTCTGAGATCCCATATATGTCATAAATATTTATTAAATATTTATTTTAGATTTCTAAATATTTTTTTTTAATTTTTATGCATCAAAGAAACAATGAATAAATAATGAGTCAAAATTTATAAAAATGAAAATAACAAAGCCATGTTTTATAAATGGTTTGAGTGTTCAAAATAATAGCCTTTTCATTATATCGCTTGTGCGCTGCAATAGTGACACAACTCAAAAAATACAAATTTGGAATTAATGCACTCTTCAACATTGTGGATTGGTCTTCCTTCCAGCACCACCAGTGGCATATCATGTAGTTCAATATTCCACCAACAAAGGACGTTAATGAATTGTATGACATACACATTTCAATACAACGCTGAATCTTTGAACTTGATTATCTCAGAACTTGATGTTTTGAGTTGTGCCACTATTGCAGCCCACAAGCGATACATAATGCTTATAAAAGTAAAGTAATTCCTGAAAGCACTGTGGAAACTACTGCTAAGCAGTGTCATTCACTCGTTTTCATCAGTCTTGCAATTGCTTGTAGGTCTTCAAGGCATTACTGATGGTAAAGTAATGTGACTGCAACAATTCCACGAAGCAGAATAAGTCTACTAAGATTCTGAGGGCCCTTTTATGGACCACAAGATGGGGGCACTTCCATTGAGCCATGAGTGTGATGGTGATGTTTCTTGACAATTAAATTTTAATCATTTATATAAGTAATAGGAAAGGTAGCTGCATACAGAGTTTCATTAAAATTGGATGTTTCTTTCATGCACTTCAATTTGTTTGTCACAGAGTGTATAAGAAACATACATTTATTGGTAATATTTACATTTCAATTGTAACATCACATTAGTTACCAAATCTTGGTTCTTAAGAATGAGTTATACAGATCTTCCAAAATAATGTCTAAACTAAAGACTGGAAGTATATAAAGACCACAAACCTCTCCATGGATCAAGATCTAATTCAGTAATTGGTTGGATAATCTGTTTCCAATAAGGAAATTGTCTCATATGAGATGAGAACAGAATAGGTTTTTCATCAAATAGATATTAAGCAGGAAAAGGAGCTTTAAGAAAACTAGACCGCGCTCAGCATATTTCAAATGGCAGCCAAGTGTGAATTAATCTGCAAGCCACATGTATGCCTGACAATCACAAAAAAGTCACATTTTAATTATTTCACTATGATACTACTATAACAGCAGAAGAAAAATCTGAAACCTATCCTCAGATTAAAGATTAAATCAATTGGATATGAATGAAAAGCAGAATGGCATTTAAATAGCTAATGTTAGCCAGGGATGGGGAATATTGAAATTTTGATGGTAATGCAGAGACATGGAGCATTCATGTCTAAGTCTAAAGATATAAATAAAATTGCTAGTCTAACATTCTAGCCAAGCCAAAGGACAACTTGGAGAATACCACTGTCAAGAACAGAAGAGTGAGTCCACTAGAAAGAGAAAGGGAGAAATGGTGCAATACAGAGCTTAAAAAAATAACCTAACAAATCAAATAGCTAAGTCCATTGCTTGTATTAAAAAAAAGAAAGCACTACATTTGGGATGTGGACAAATCTTTGTTGGAAACAAAAAAATTTGCTTTCTGATTAATCCTGAGATTCTGAGTTGTTCCAACAAGGTAAATATTGTTGTGCAAAAGGTTGGAAGTCAAAATAACATCTCAAGAACTTCATTGCATGTCAAGTCATCATAGAGCAGACAAACTCAGAATTAAGGTATATTTCCACCCACCCCCCTTTTCTGGTTATTAGGGTATGCCTAGTTATCTGTAAGGCAGGTTTTAAGATTTTTTAGTATGGAATCTAGTATGAAAGTGGTAAGTTATCATTGTTTCATTTAGCTTGAAGTACATCTTGAAAAAAAAAAAAATAAACAAAAAAAATCAATGAAAGTCTTAAGTATTTGATCTAATTTAATGAGATGTTCTTGCAGTTTTACTCATCAAATTTTTGTGTCTTTAACAAATTTTCATTTTTTTTAAGTCTTTCTAAAGATAGATGTGGCCAAGCAAATATGGCTAATTACTATTTCTAAGATTTTTTTTTTTTTTTTTTTTTTAATAATTGATTTTTATTAGCTTGTTTTCAATATAGTGAAACTTGTAGAGATGTTGATCATTACTTTAATTTTATCTTCTTTATCTTTTCAATTCCATTTAAGAGAGTTATCAATCTAGGTTTTAAAGATAAGATCAATCAGTTCATTTTATGCGGCAATCATGAAAAATGCACACAAGTTTTCATAAACCAGAAAATTTGCTATTTTACATTAAAAAAAAAAAGCTTAACAACTTTACTTACACATGATGTTTAAATTACTTTATTTAGTTTCCAGAAAATAATTTATGAAGACATATTTATGGGTTCCTGTTTATTGTGATCTATTTCATCAGTTGAAGATAAATGAAAAACAGTCACTATTGTATATTCTTATCCTAGGTTGCATTTGAGGTTGTGAGTTTCTTTACGAGCAGCTACAAGTATCAGAATTAATGTAAGATAATATATCTGCTGCTCCTATACATTTCTTATCTCTTACTCCCTATAACATGATCCATATGTGATGATCAATTTACTCCTATTTTATACAATAGATTGATAATGGGAAATAACAAAGT
This sequence comes from Thereuonema tuberculata, assembly GCA_023159025.1. NCBI lineage: Eukaryota > Metazoa > Arthropoda > Chilopoda > Scutigeromorpha > Scutigeridae > Thereuonema > Thereuonema tuberculata. The sequence goes on from JAFIDM010009631.1 coordinate 200,284,479, forward strand.
GGAAAGATGATGGGGAAAGGGTTGTTCTATAGAGAATTAATTCTAATTTTGTTTTCTGAATCCCTTAAAAAATAAATCTTGAAATATAAAAATTAATTAAAATTGATATTTAACTATTTAAGTTCAAATTCTGTCAATAATTAAATATTAAAAAAATATCCGTTAATATATTTAAAATAAAAAAAAAGCTAATTGTAGAAAGTTGTCTTTCCTTGATTTGAAACTTAAAATTTGCAGTTTTGTTATCATTCTTTCAGTATGCATTTCTAATTTTGTGCAAAGTATTTATGCTAAATGTAAAGATAAGGTGGCATCATTTTAAATTTTGAGATAGGAAGAAACTTCATTAACAACTTAAAGAGAAACAGAAATAAAAAAAAAGATAAAAATAAGTGTTTATAAATGCTGGGGAAAATTGATACTTTTAGATTAGTTGAAAGCATTTTATAGTTATTAGTTATCATTTGGTATATTAATTGCATTAATTCATAATTACTACTTTTTTTTTTTATTGTAGTTCTCCACAATTGGGATATTACTTTATCTGTGACAATAGAAAATCAATGAATGAAGTTTTCATATTGTAGAATGGAAGATGTAATTTTTTTCAAAGGAGTTTGGACCTTCACAATTGGAATTTTTCTTATTTGGATATTTATAATCAGCATTGCTTAATAACAAGCAGGAACATAGTATGTTTTCATCAGGTTTCTAGAGATATTTTAAATTTGGGTCCTCAAGTACAGCATTCTTTATTTTCTGCCACTTTTTATAGTTCAAATCATTAAAAGATTGTATTGTATAAATATTGATTCAATTAACATTCAGTAGTTTTTGTCTTTGATAGTAGAACATTATTTCAAATCTCAGCACTTGCTAAAACTAATGAGCAGCTTCAGTTCAGTCATAAAATGTAGAAGAGAAATGGAAAATTGCTTGTTTTAGAAATAAGTAAATGAAACTATTGAGCTATATTAACTTTGGATTCCTTCTTTATTTAGAATTTAATTCTTTCTGGGCTTTACTCTAATTCTTTGGGCTTTACTCTAAAGCCCAAAATAAATTGTTAAATTATTTTTATTTAATTAATAAATTGACAAACTGAATTTTAACAAATGCAGTCGTTATCTCTTTTGAAGATATTTTCTTGGTTTTCAGTTATCGCATGTTGACATCTTTATTTAATCTACAATTAAACCAGTTGCACAAATTTATATAATTTGATGATATTGTTCAAATTTGTATTGTTGTTTGTTTTTAAACTCATTACTATTATTATTCTGTAAAGTTGGAAAAAATTACGTAAAATAAACTTCTAAACTACTCAATTCTTTTCCTATCAGTTACATGATTATTTTCCCATTTTTATAGCTTACTTTCAAAAGAAAGTGAGGATTATCATTTTGTGTTTTTCTCCTAATAACTTTTGAACTTCTGGATGATTTGTCTTAAAGACTTGGTTTGCAACATTTAATGGCAAGAGACATTCTAACTTTTAAATTTTAATTTTTTTCATGTTTGTCCCTGTGAAGAAATTAGAGCAAGAAGGTAACAAAAATTCTCAAAAAAGGCATGTCTTAATGGATATTAAGGGCTTATTGGAATCAGACAAGTAAATATTTGCAGATTTAATTTTTTTTTCTCAGAAAATGGGAAAAACAATTTACTGTTTATATTCAACAGATATTACCATTAAAAAAAAATAAACTGACACTTTTCATTGGTATTATTTTTATGACTATATATTACGTATGCACTGGTGGCCACTTTATTAGAGACACCCCTTATTCTAACTTAGACGGTCCAGTAGTGACACAAGGTGATGTAACAGCAACAAGTAGAATATAAAAATCATGCTCGGTATCAAGAGAACTGTGTATCTTGAAAGACAAAGGTAAGAAAGGTAAGACAAAAGATTTAAACGACTTCAAACAAGACATGATCGGGGGGGGGGAGACAATTAAGAGATCATTTCAAACTGGCAAGTAAGTACATCTTTCAGAACTACTATGCTTCTTGTCACCGGGTGAAAACTGCAAGTAAGCAATTATAAGTTACTATAGCTTCATTTCTACATTGGAGATTTTACAGTAATACTCTTGCATTTGTTACAGTTGAAAAAATGGTTAACAGAAGGTCAATTAGAACTTAGCTGGTTAGGGAACAGTCTTGATCTTAATCTTATAGAGAACTTTTGGCATGATGTAGCATCTGTAGTTGAGAAAAAAAAAAATAAGACCGACAGAGAACTTCAGGAAACCATAATTCATGTTTGGAACCATAATTAGGACTTGCCTAATTCAGAACTGATTTGGTCAAATGCGACATGCTGCCATCATCAATGCCTGAGATGGTTCAATAAATTATTAGAGTTTGCATTTGGTGACATTTTAATTTTTTTGCATTTAACATAAGCTGAAGCAACAGGAGGGCTTCTACTTAATTTGCTGCCTTAATTTTTGGAGTTAAACATACTTTCAATAATGCTGTTTTTTACAATTTTGGGACATTTGCACTGTGGTTCGAAATGTAAATCTAGATGGACAAAATTATTTCTTTCCTTTAAACTACTACTAATTGTTGCAGAAGCTAGGGTGCGAATTCATTGTTTTGAATTACTGTCATTAATTCAGTTCTTATCAAATGCAAAAAACAACCACTTCTCCTAACAGTAAGAAACAATAAAATATTACAAATTTTTTTAATACATATAAACTTAACCAACAATTTTAACTAGGTTCCAAATGCTGTTTGTCATTTAAGTTTTAAAATAAATATGTGAGTGAGTAATAAAATTTACTTCAGATTCCAAGATTATTTTTATTATTATTTAAAATTAAATCTATATTAATCACCTACTAATGGTTAATAAATACAAAATCTTACAAATATAGCATATTGCACACCTTTACATGGATTTTCTTAACCAATAGATTGCGATCAGGATCAAATATTCTTGGTTATTGTTCTGTTTGATAAGCTCCTGGAAAGCTTTTGACTGTTAACTTCCTTGAAAAGAAGGGCAAAAATACAGAAAAGACACATGTAGGTGCAAGATCTGATTGAAGCTCCTTCAGAGCCTTACTTTTCTCTACACAAATTCTACACTATGCCAAAAGAATTTCAGTTCTATCTTGATCTGTTTTTTGTTTGTTTTATAAGTTACTTTAAAGATTTGAAAAGAACAAAAATGGAATTTTTACAAATAGAATACTACTGGACAATTACTTAGTTGAAAGTCACGGGGGCATTGTTATCTTGGAACAGAGGTCTTTGCCAGCTAACAGTCTGCAGCATAGGATGGAGATGATTGCCCAGAATGCTGAGATAATGCATGCTGTTACCTTCCCATGCAAGAATACAAGTGATCCCAGACCATCCCAAGATATCGAACCCCACACCACCACATCGCCCCCTCCATGATTAACAGTAGGAAGGAGGCAGTCAACATGAAAGGCTTCTGCGGGCTTTCTCCATACATAAACACATCCAGCATAATAATGAAATAATGTAAAGGAAGATTCATCAGACCAAATGACATGTCTTCATTGCTGTTGAGTCTAGTGTCTATGCTTTGCAGTACCATTGCCATCGCTTCAACGCATTATGTGGGGTCACCAATGGTTTTGGAATAGCCTCTCTGCCATGAATGTTTGCATTATGCAGTTCCTGTTGGATAGTTTTGATTGATACGGGGTCCTGTAGATGGGTGTTCATCTCAGAGGTTATCTGGGACACTGCTGTCGGGTCACTATCCGCTTCAACACCCGACTATCCCTGTCGGTGAGCTTAGACTTTTCTGTTTCACAAATGCTCTGTTTCTGATGTCTTACCATGTTTCGTTTAGGCTGTCATAACAGTTGACACAGTGCTTCTTGCAACACTCACAAAGTTGGCTGTTTTTGTCACTGAAGCTCCAGCGAGGCACGCTCCAATGATCATGCCTCTTTCAAAGGTCGCACATAACGGCATTTCACAGCAAGCACAAGTTTCACATGCAACCCCATACGACTGCTGCTGATCGACTGATACCTCTGCCTTCATGGCCAGACGTCTATTCTAGACGGCGTGGCTCTGCTACGCACATGAAGTATGGCCCATTTTCATATGGGTGTTCATGTTATTGTGTCCATCCCTGTCTGTGTGTGTATATATATATATATATATATATATATATATATATATATATACATACACACACAGGGAGGCCCATTGAAAACGAAACAGCTGTGTTTGGTGTTATTTTTCAGCATTTCTGCACTAATTTAGGGCATTCGGTGACAATACATTGCTGTAAATTTTCTAAACAGATTGCTTAAATTTTACTTTTAAGTGACCACATTAAAAGAAATACAATGGCGATAAATCTGGCAGTCAGGAGGGCCATTCAATAACTCCTCTCCATCCAATCCATTGACCTGGAAACCTGCCAACAGGCACTGCATAATGCGGAGGAGCTCCATCCTGTAGGAATACCAACTGATCTTTGATGTACTGCTGATCATTCTCAATATCAGTTAACATTGGATTAATAGTGTCTTCTAATAAATATAAATGCAGGGTGATTATAATTAAAGTTCAACTTTCAACATGCTGTAAAAAAAGAACCACTGCTCAGAACAACCTGAAATTTGAACTGAATATACTCGAAGAAAGGGGAAATGGTATGACATAAGAAAAAAAAATAGTTCCATATGTTATTATTAAATGTTATTAATTTACATTATGACACTTTTAAGCGTCATAATGTAAATATGTTCGGCTACAAGTGACATTTGAATCGCAATATGACGGCTATGGCATATTTGCATGTTAAACCAACTGTGCTGTTCAAAGTGCATGAATGTATCGGATGTTTACTGAAGAAATGACTTCGAAATCATTCAACAGTTGTGGCACTGGTTAGTTTAAAGCCCATCCACCACGGCAAGATCGTACCACATCGGATGGAAAATAAAAATCGGTTTTTAATTGTCCGGAGGCCAAAAACCACATAAAAAGCAACAATGAAATCGGTTTTTAATTGTCCTGAGGCCAAAAACCACATAAAAAGCTACAATGAAATCGGTTTTTAATTGTCCTGAGGCCAAAAACCACATAAAAAGCAACAATGAAATCGGGTTGTAATTATCGCGAGACTTGCAAGACATGTTCAATATGCTGTCCACCATTTTCTGCCTCAAGTTGAAACCGAGAAACAGCATGTTGCACAACAGATCGGAGTGTCTCAGGGGTCACGTTGTGAATGTGTTGTACAATGCGTGCCTTCAATTCAGCTAAGTTTGCAATCGGACCACTAAACACAACATTTTTCAGATAACCCCACAGCCAGAAGTCACAAGGATTAAGATCAGGTGATCTTGATGGCCAGGCTGTTGGAAAATGACGGCTGATAAAGGTCCGTTTATACTAACCGACACGACACAGAGCGCTCTGCCTGGGGCATTTTGGGGAGAACTTGTTTCCTTAATTTTCAATGGGAGTGTTTATACTTTGCATACCCACAACCGGCGTCGGTGGTGGGGGTCTTCAACATTCTCAGAAAGAATGTTTGTCGGTTGTCGTTTGCCTCTGGCCTTGTCTTTGCAACCCGGTTGGACAGTATAAATTACTTTCAGTGTCCATGCAGTCATCAAAGACAACCTATTTTTTTCAATTTTAAGTCAAAAAATCTCACTGTTTAAACATTCTGCCATTAGATACATATTTTGATGAACATTAATGGATATCAAGATCCTTTAGATTTAATTTTTAAAAAAAAAAAAATTAAAAAAAGAATGAATGTTTAATTTTATAACTTAATACTAAAAGCTTTACACTTTGTTAAATTAACTTTATTGAGTATTTTATTTTATTTATTTAACTACTCCATAAGTATTTAATTATCTTATGGAGTAGTTTTAGTTTTGTTTTTGTTTTTTTGTATAATAAACATTTTTAAGTGTATTTTTTCCTTGCTTTATTTATATTTTGTAAACAAATAAAATTAAATATTCTATGTTAAACAAACTGCTAATTTTTCTTAAATCTTATTGATATCTTAAAGGCAGCATTCTGCTTCGTAATTTTAAGAAAAACATTAAAGACATATTGTAATATTCAAAAACACTGAAAAAAAAATAGTTGTTTGTCATCTATCAGTTGTTTATATAATGTCCAAAATTCTCTTTCTGCTTTCCTTTTATTTTTTTAATATCTATGGATTCTAAAACATATGATCCTTTTCTTTCGATTTTATTCTTCTAATTAAATTATAACACTAAGATCTTTTACCGTTGAGGTGCCACTCAACGGTGACAAGAAATTCTACCCAAACCCCTCACTTTAGCCAAGGTCATCGACTTCTGACGGTCAATATAAATACTCGTGTCTTTGCGTGTGAGGGGTAATAAAAAAAACCTGCTATGTGTCTTGTCGGTCAGTATAAATGGACCTTAATTCTATCATTTCTGAAATGCCTCTTGAGCAGCTACTTCACTGGCTTTGCAATGTGCGGATGTGCGCCATCTTGCATAAAAATGATGCTACCCACATATGCCTGCTGTTGAAGTGTTGGAATGACATGGTTATTCAAAAGACCCTCATAGCATTTACCATTGACTGTACAGGTAACAGTGACCCATCTCCTCGAAAAAAAATGGCCCTACGATAAATGCTGGCGTCAACCCGCACCACACAGTTATCTTTGCAGAATGAAGAGGTACTGATTCATGTGTGAACAGATTTTCTGTTGCCCATATTCTGCAATTCTGAGTATTAACATGTCCTTGGAGATGGAAATGGGCTTCTGTCCACAAAATGTTCCATGCCCATTCATTGTCCACTTCCATGCAAGCTAGAAATTCTAGAGCAAACCTTTCTCTTACTGGCAGGTCAGCAAGAAGGAACTCCTGAATATGGGGTAATTTTATATGGATAGCAAGGCAGGATGTTTTGTACAATTTTATGCACCGTGCTGACAGGCATGTCCAAAGTTTGGGCAATTCCCCATGCACTGCACGTTTGCACATCACCCCTCATCTCTTCCTGGACTGCTGGGGCCACATCTTCTACTGATGTTGATGAAATTGGTTTCCTCCCTCTGCCAGATTTCACTTCAAAAGAACCTGTGAATTTCTTCATCATTTTCTCCAGACCCTTGGCAGACATCGGACCACAGTCTTTTTTCATACCCTTTACTGTCCGGAACTTCTTCAGAGCTACTGGCACGCAGTCACCGTTCTTGTACAAGAGCTTCACAAGCAGAGCGTGATCCTTCATTGAGAGAGTCATGGCCAGCTTATCAGAAGCAATATGAGGAAAATCCATGTACCCCGTGGTTTTATAACAAATGCAATGTGTCATGAGCATGACACGTCTTGTATTTTGCATATTATGACGCTTAAAGCGCCATCTATTGCTAACATTTGAAACTATTTTTTTTCTTATGCCATACCATTTCCCCTTTCTTTGAGTATATTTAGTTCAAATTTCAGGTCGTTCTGAGCAGCGCTTCTTTTTTTACAGCATGTTGAAAGTTGAACTTTAATTATAATCACCCTGTATTACCAGATAAAGAATAAAGGACCTATGAGATGGTCACCAAAAATGCCAGCCCAAATTTTTTTGGATGTTCAGTATGGACTTCATGAAATATCATAGGGCTGTTCAAGTATTACATAAGCACATTTTTAATCATTTTAGACCCCCCCCCCCTTGTAAGCAAAAATAAGCAGATGCCAGAACCCCTGCCCCCTTATGCTTAGGTAAGATTTGCCAAATCATTAACAGTAAATACCACTGAATAATAAATTAAAACAGTCAAAATTACAATAATATTTAATCCTGAATTAAAATGTAATGAATTATATATAAAAGTATATAAGAATACTGAGGAGAAAGTATCTTGTGCACTGCACTGTCTCGCATTCATAAGCATTGCTCTGATCCTCCCACCTCCCTTGTCAGCAAAAATTAGCAAAGCTTGAACATCCCCCCCCCCCACTTTAATGCTTACTGCTGAAATAGAGGATATTCAATCAGGATTTCAGAAAGATAAGGGCACACGAGAAAGTATCTTCAACCTAAGGATGGTTTCTGAGAGAAACTTAGATTTGGGAAAGAAGATCTACTTGTGCTTTGTTGATTATGCCAAAGCATTTGACTCAATTGACCATAACCCTTTAATTCAATGCTTACAGGGTATAGGAATTGATGGAAAGGACTTAAAAATCATTATAAACTCATACTGGAACCAATTAGCAGCAGTGAGAATCGGTGGAGAAGAAACAGATCCCTTTGAAATTAAAAAGGGAGTAAGACAAGGTTGCGTTCTCTCCCCACTTCTGTATAATATATATAGTGAACAGATTTTTAGAGACCTAAATCAATTTGGAGGAATCAAGTTGGTAGGAAGGAACCTCAACAACTTAAGATACGCAGACGATACTGTACTTCTGGCAGATTCTGAGGAAAATTTACAGCTGTTGGTGAACGAGATAGAAAGAAGAAGTGCAGAACTTGGTCTACAGATTAATTATAAGAAGACAAAATGTATGGTAATTAAAAGAGGAAATGAGATGCAAGGATAGACATATGGATAAACAATAAAAAGCTAGAACAGGTTGACTCCTTCATTTACTTAGGACAGCTTTTCACAGAGGATGGGACCAGCACTAGAGAAATTAAAAGGAGAATTGAAATAGCTAGAAAGACTTTTATGGATATGAGAGCTACTCTGACATCAAGAGATATCTCCATTAATTTAAGGAAAAAATTGATGAAATGTTATATATGGACAACACTCCTTTATGGATCTGAGACCTGGACTCTCAGTAGAGAGACAGAAAGAAAATTGGAGAGTTTTGAGATGTGGATTTTGAGAAGAATGTTTAAAATTCCTTGGACAAGAAGAATGAGTAATGAGGAGGTATTGAGATTGGCTGAATACGAGAGATCCTTGATTAAGACCATAAGGGAAAGAAAAACGAAATACTTCGGTCACCTGATGAGACAAGATGATCTACAGAGGTTGATGCTGGAGGGAAAGTTGGATGGGAGAAGACCCAGAGGAAGCCAAGAAAGAATTGGTTTGGCAACATCAGAGAATGGACTGGCAGGAATTACCAGGAATGCTCCAGAATAGCAAGAGATAGAGAAAATTTTAGAGCCATGGTCGCCGACCTCCTGGATGGAGATCGCACGTGAAGAAGAAGAATACTTGGATGGTCCTATAGGATGAGAATTTGACCAATAGCAGTGATTGCAACAATTGACTGTACCATTTAAGAAGAAAGTACATTCGCCAGACAAGCATTAAAAACTTTTGCCACTAACTCCAAAACACACTTTCAATTAACATGCCTCTCTGAATGTTGTTGGTTGAACAACTGGGCTGTTTGATTGGCACAATCCTGGTTTCCAAATAATATCGCAATCATTTCCATCCTTTCTGCAATTGAGTAAACCGTAATTTTACATGTATAAATCAAATGTTTGCCACACAATAAGATGTGTTACTTGTCGCTGAAGTCCCACACAAGGTGCTGCAATAGTCTTTCTGTAACCAGTAATATCAGCAACCAGGTCTGCCTTAAAAATACTGTATTTCCATGAATGATATCACAGCATTCTTTACAGCTGCAGAAGGTACGACAAAGGTTTGCATTATTGTAAGGAAAGTACTGATCTTATTTTTCACAATTAATTCACTGACAGAAAATTACCTAATTAACACCATTCCCGTGTTTCCATCTGCAATATCTGAGCAACTAATTGTCCAAATTTCAAAAGACAACTACCTTTCAACATGATTTTTGCCAGCTTTTCAACGATGTACGAGGTGCATTCAAGTTATAACACCTCCGATTTTTTTTCTCAGCACTGGAAACAGATAGAAACATGCGGTTTGTTTTAAAATAAGCGGGCACTCTTTGTCATTGCGAGACAGAGATGGCAGCTTTGTACGGCAAACAGAACCTTAGCAGCAGCGTCGAGAGTGAGCGACAGTTTGTGATACTGAAAATGGCGACGTTTTCATTACAAGATCAGCATGTTATCATTCGTTTTCTCCATTTGTGTGGTGTGACACTGATTGAAATTTATCGCCAGATGAGTGAGACATGTGGTGAAGGTGTCATGGATGTGTCTAATGTGCGGCGTGGGTGCGACAGTTGAAAGAAGGCAGAACGTCGTATGACGAGAAAACCATGACAATTTTGGCCTCGCAGAAGCCTGTCTGGCGACATGATCGAGCGAGTGGAGAAATTGGTTCTGGAGGATCGTCGATCTGTCCCACACTCATTCCCCCTTATTTTAAAACAAACCGCATGTTTCTATCTGTTTCCAGTGCTGAGAAAAAAAATCGGAGGTGTTATAACTTGAATGCACCTCGTATTACTTTACCACTCTTTCCATTTAAAATTTTAGGGATAGTTGTCATTGAACTAAACCATAACAAATATTTATTGATGTGTAGCAGAGGAGGAAACTTAATGTGTAGAACAAATCGTATGGAATAAGAAACTTGAGTCAATGTTTAAATTAAAGTTGATTTAGTAAAACAATACAACAATTAAACCACAGATCTTACATAGGGAATAATATGGCTCACCAGGATAAGATGAAATATGATTAATGTCCACTTAACAGAACATGGAAGGTGTTTTTTCTTAATACCAACCGAAATATCAAATACATACACCACAATCTTCTGTAAAAATTAAATACTCCTTAATTTCTAATGGTTGGCTTAAAATGCTATAGATGATAGCTAATTAATCATTATTATTATTTAGTGTTATTTTTCATTTAAATGTAATCAAAACAAATTTAGAGGAGGGAGAATAGAATTTCTTCTGCTCTATTAATGTCCTGAAGAAGTCTTTCGCAAAGAAAGATGAAATATAGACAGAAAATAACGGAGTGTTTAAATTTTACAGAAGATTATGGTGTATGGATGGTGTTTCTTCATCTTGGTTCCAATTTGTTCCAAATATCATATTCGAACACCAAGCGATCAGTGGGCCTATTCAGTCATCGATGAGCTCTGTCTTTGTAATTCAAACTTGACCAAATCCTCTACAGCTTATGGATCCTTTCACTTGAAACCGGCCAGAAATAATGTCTTTCTTCCTTGAATTTCAACCTATAATTCTCATCAGGAACTTCCTGGTTTCAGGTCAAAATAGCATTAACTGGATCTGCTAATCCTTGGTATACTTGAAATAACACTTGTATTTGGACTGGAACATTGTACCACAAAATTAGGCTTTGTAACTTAACTTTATACAGTCTCTTACTTGACAAAAAATCACAGACTTTACTTCAGTCGAACTTAGAACTTTTCATGACTCGACTGCACTTAAAACTTTTGTACTTAATTTACTAAGAAACTTGATCACAGCTGAATAACACAGGCACAGACTAGCAACAATCTGTTTCTGTGAGATACAATACATGCTGTGATTTCACCATTAGCTATTGTTGCTAATAATCTCAATCTTGCCTGACAAACTCTTTCACTTTTCAAAATTATCAGTGTGTCTTTTAATAATACACTAGAATTCAACCACAATAGTCTACACCCAGCTTAGAAAATGAACTGCAGCAATTAAAAATACTTGAGCGATTTCCAAAACAATGTGCAGAAATAACACCAAACATGGCTGTTCCGTTTTTGGTATATAGTATGAAATCTCAAGTACTTGAGAAATTTTAAAAACTTCTATATAACTTTACAGTTCCTAACTACATATATTCTTATTTTATTATTTTACTTTAATATTTAGTGCAGTTTTCGCTTCTCTGCGACATATCCTTATAGTTTCTTTTTAGTAGCACATTAATGTAATGGAACTAAGAAATAGTTTCATTTTATTAATTAAGATTCTCTCAAAAATTTTATTTATATATGAATCAAAAAACATTTTTTTTTTTTTTTTTTTATGAATCCCTTACAAAAAATGTAAATCCTGCTATTTGGACAGCTCTACTTAGTCATCAGGATTCCATATAAATAGGACATAGACATTGTTATACATTCATTGTTTTTCTTGAATGAAAAGCTGATGTGGATATTCTTCTATTGTTAGCAATATATTAATTGCTGACCATAGTTTGTAGCCACAACAAAAAAGACCCTCCATTCCTGATATACTCACTTCAGTTATTGTAATCTTCATTTTTTCAGCTTTCACTGGGAGAATAATTAAAAAAAAAAAGCTAAATTATGCTGTAGAAGCTGCAACGTTAATAGTTATCAAAGAAGACTATTTGATTGGTTATGTGTATCAGAAAGCATGGTTCACTTAATGGTGAATTGGAAATTTACCAAAAGAAACCATCTGAAATTGTTTAATGTCATATCCATAACCAAAAATGCATTCAAAATTTTGGCATTTTCCCCTTTAATGGGACAAATACAGTTCTTATAATGTTACTGCAATCAACTTTTTGGTAAGCATAATGACAAAATCATGAAAATATTCTTTCAAGGCATGTCAAATTATTCCTTGAGATACACTGAATGATTGATTTAAATTAATTATTTATTGATTTAAACTTATCTTCATAACATTTTAATTATACAAATTCTCTCTCTCTCTGTGGCATTTAGAAATGCAAGCATTATCTGCACATTTCAATATATTTTCACAAGCAACTTATCAGAAAGTTGCCATGCTAAAAGCAGAATCTACTTTATAAATTCTTCTTTAACATATCCTGTAAATAAGTATCATACAAATTTATAATAAAAACAGCTTCTTTAAATTTCATTATATTTCATCCCTCTTAGCAAGGGACTTCATCAGATGATAATAGAGGACAAGAAACTATTCTTCTTCATCTACCATTTCTTTAGGATTACAAATAAGAACTAAAATAAACATTTTCATATTCAATAACATCGTTATTAATAATGATGCTTTGTAAATAATAACAATTCTCGCATTTCATGCTCATCAGCATCATTAACATTAAAAAAAAAAATATTATTATTTTAATTGAGTAAAAGTTCTGCCAACAAGAAAAAAAAAAAAAACATTAAAAAATCAAAATCGATTTTGTTTGGACTTGCCAAATATCATCTGATGAAGAATATAATACACGTCCAGTCTTTATAGGTGAAGAGACAGTTCCAACCAATGAACATTCAGATGTAAATGAGGTATATCCATATTTGCAATAGGAAGTCCATGTTGTCTGTATATCTGCCAGTTTTTTAATTGGTGAATATTGAATAATATTCATACCTCCCTATTGCAAATATGGATATACCTTATTCACATCTAGATGTTCATTGCTTTGGAACTGTGTCTTCGCCTATAAAGACTGCATCTTGTGTTATATTCTTCACCAGATGACGTTTGTAAAGTCCAAACGAAATCAATTGTGATTTTTTAATATATTTTTATTTTATTTACTTATTTTTTTTTCATAGTTAAGTGTTGACAGAACTTTTTCTCAATCAAAATATACCTCGCTCATGCTAAACTTTTATTCAATACTTAAAATTATTATTATTATTATTAAAAAAATTATTAAAAAAAATTATTAAAAAGTAAAATTTCTGATTGGGCAGACCACTATGAAGCAGGACACAACCCAGACCCAACTGTCAAAATTGAATGTGAAATTTCTAAAGAAAAAGAGACTCATGATTGAATAGTGTTTGATTAATTGGAAAAAATGTATTACTAAGGATAAGTTTCTTAAAATGAGTGGTGTATCGTGGATATGTTAAAGAATTTACGAAAAAATAAGTTTTTTGTTTTTTTTTTTTTTGCCAATTAGCAAGAAATGTGAGAATTATTATTTATGAAGCATCATTATTAATAACAATGTTTATTTGTTAACTTGAATATGAAAATGTTTATTTTAGTTCTTATTTGTAATCCTAAAGAAATGGTAGAGGAAGAAGAATAGTTCCTTGTCCTCTGGTACCACCAGAATCTACTTATCTACTTAAGACTCTCAAGGCACCTTATCAGAAAGTTGCCATGCTAAAAGCAGAATCTACTTGTCCAGTTTAATCTATTCAGATATTTAGACCAGGCTGCAATGCTGTTAATTCCAATTTTTAGAAAATAAATTATTCAAGTGCATGAATTCAATCTGCAACTCTTTACCTTTTTTCTCTTAGAAGTGTTAAGTTTGACTAAATGTTATGCAAAAGCCTCTGGAGCGGCTTCACGTCTCTGATGCGCAACACCCTCTAATCAATAACCAGAAATTAATTAAAGCAATAACAAAACTATTCCCCTCAGTTGTGGCTCAATAAGTTAGGATTGAAAAAGACACTTACTCAGTGTGTAGATGGCTCTTCGTTTCACTGGATTGGAATAGATTTCATTCCGGTGTAGTTGATTCAGCATGCACTCCACCAACAGGGCTTTGGGATAATTTCAGCTAAAGTTCCAGTTAACCTTCAGAAAACTGTAGCTTTGTAGGACTATGGTTCAACGCCACTTGTTCTTGTCGTAATTGTAGATTGCATGGTTACCTACAGCATTCATGCAGTAGTTATTGAGCATCGTGCCAAACAGCTAGACTGTCTTTCTCCCATGTTTTCTGAGTCTCGAACCCAGAAGCACTGATTCTCGTATACAGCGTCACCATGCACGCAACGACCAAAGTCCACTGTCACTCACACATGTCCAATTTTCTAATCCCATCATTAAGCCACAACAGCCTCTGACTGCAAAACAAAAACCTTTACATAAATTATATAAAGATACAGGATAAAGATCCTTTCTTTTTTTCAAGTCATACTTAATGGAATTAGCAACAGCAGCATCAAAATTAGAACTTTTGGATCTTAGAAATAAAATTAATTTTTCTTTAGTGTTGCTTTTCTCCCATCATTAAGGTGCAACTTGGATAGGAAGCAATCAATTAGTAATAAAAATATATTTCCCATAAAACGATTTTGTGAACTCAATCTTTAAACTATTGTTGCAAAATAAAGTTTTGCAACAACAAGAAAAAGATCTTGTTTTGCATCTGTAACACTAATAACTCAATATGGGTTTGTTATTTGACTTTCTTTTTCCATTATCATTTATCATTTTTAAAATATATGAAAAAAGATGTTAAAAAATATAAAGTAAAACTATTAACTTCAAATGTTATGTAATTTTCAAAATCAAATGATATTTTTATTACCAACAATTTTTTACACACGCTATAATGAGCTGACAAATTACCGTATTATCTCCTGTATTATTATTTTTCTTTTTCTTTCTATCTACATTTTAACTGAATCATTACTGACTATAAACCACAGTGCAGATCAGAATGATTTTCATATGATTCTACAAACTAGTTTATTTGATTGATGAAATGGTTGGGGTTTTTTTTTTTTTTTTTATCAATACAAAATTTTTACTGTCTGGATGGATTTAATAAACAGAAATTAGGTCTTGTGATAACCAATGAAATGTACAGGGAGAAATTAGAAAAGGTGAAAATTAGGAACAACTAAGACTATAGAAATTGTGAAGACGAATAATGAACAATAGCTCAAAAACATCAAAAAAGAAAAAGAAAAAGTTATTTTTTTATCATCGCAATCATTATTTATTTGCTTACTGAAATGCTTTTAATTCCAATATCTTTTGAAATATTTCTAAAAACTTAAAAAAAAAGAAAAACCTATAATATTTATGAGAGATAATACGGTACAACAAATATTGCACTAATACAGCTTAAACAAATTTGCTCTTAGGATAAACTAGTTAAACTTCTATAAAAGCAACCTAGTTAAATGTAAACTGCAATATAATATCAGGAATCAAGCAATCTCACAATATATATTTGGAGAACAACAAAAAATTAATGATAAAATTCAAAGTCTTATTTTAAACAATTTTATATTTAACTGATTTTTTTGTTTTTTAATTGAATGCAAAATTATTTTTTTATTATTATAATTATTTTCTTTGAATTACCGAATTACAATTACTGTAATAAGATTTGGAACTTAAAAAAGTCTTTGAGTGGGAAAATGTCAGTAATAAAAAAAAAAAAAAAAAAAAAAAAAAAACTAAATCATTCATTTAATTTTTTTTTTTTTTTTATACATCACAAGTAGTATAGTATGTTTTATCATGATGTACGTCTGGAACGCTGAAAGACTGCTCAAAATGATAGTTTGTCTTCTTGTTCTGCTTTTTCTTTGCATCTTTGTAATTTTTCTTCTCTCTCCTCTTTTCCTTTGTAGATTTTTCTCCATCTCCTGTGTAATAATCTTTATCTGTAGACCAATATTGGAAACTATCTTTTCCTCTCTTTAAAAACCAATCATTCTGATTCATTGTTTTGGATCTTTGGAAATCTCTGCCTTTGGCTCTGCGAACAAACCATTCATTATGAAATTCTGATCTTCGAATGCGATGCTGCTTTTCTCGGTCCCTGGCTCTATCAAAATACCAGTCATTCTGGTGTAATTGCTGGCGATAACCTTCTCTGCTTTTGCCTCTATAAAATATCCAGTTTTCTCTTAAAGGCTCTCTTTCAAAATACCAGTAACCACTTTCTTGTTCCCTGTCATCATCATCTACATATGATGTTATTGACTGGTTCTCTTTATTATGATGAACACTTTTTTTGTCTTTCTTATTTTTTACATCCTTTTTCTTGTTTGCTTTCTTATTACTATCTTTTTCAGAGTAATATTGTTTACCCTTTTGCTTTTCTTTTTCCATGGATGATTTAGCTTGATGAGGTTTTATGGGGTATTTCTTTGACTTATCTTTTTCGCTGGATTTGTTTGACTGCTGATGAAAAACCGCGTTATTTTCTTGTCCATCATCATCTTCTGTACTGTTAAGATCAGTATCTTCTTTGGCATCTGATTTGCTGCTTTCTTTGAAGAAACTAAATTTAGATTTAACATTAAACCAGTTCTGATCAAGTTTGACCACCAAGTTATTGAGTTTACTCATAAAATTTGAGGCTAATTTTTTAATGGATTTTTTTGATGGTTTCATAATTTTTTGACCAATAGCCTGAAATTTATGAACAGTTTTTTTCAAAACCTTGTTTAGCTTCTTGAAAAGATTCTTTGATGATTTCTTATCATCTGAAGTGCTGAAATTCTTCAGTTCTATCCATTTCTCTTGCAAGCTATTCTGAATTTGATTCAAAATGCTATCATTTATTAACATAATTCTTAACTCTTGTAACCAAGTTTTATTCAATTTCATTTCATCTTCTGAACCAAACACTGTTTTAAATTTATTTTCAAATGAAGTTATCTTCATATCTAATAAATTTAGAAGCTTTTCCATTGTGAAATTGGAAAAATGATAAGAAAACCAGGAGAAAATACCATGTTTTGAATTATTTCTGTTTTCCTCGTATCTAAAATCATGACACACATTTTTCCACTTTTTGGTTTCGTTTCTTTCTAATTCAATAGATTTCCTAAGTTTCTTAACTAGTGTCTGAAGGGAGATGATTTCTGAATTATTTCTAACTGAATATGCAGGAGGATTCATTAAAATAAATTTACTATTTTGGCCCTCTGAATTAATACTTAAAATATCTTTGGTTGGATTTTGGTTTTGAATTTTGACAGCTTCTATTTTTATGGCATCTTCCAAATGGCTAACTGTTGTCTGTTGTTCAAGGTGAGGCTTGCCATCCAAGGGTCGTCCATACCGAAGTCGTGCTATGACACGTCGCAGATCCTCATTTTCTAGTTGTAGTTGATTGATTTGCTGACGAAGGGAGCCAACTTCCAGTCTTATATTATTTTCTCCTGTAAAAGAAGGAATAAATTAGGTGAGGTTACTAGATAGGTTAAATAATTACAGTATATTGTATGACATAAAAATAGAAGTACCATAAAAGAAGCATCCAATTTAAGTGAAACTTGTACCCAACTACCTTTCCATTAGCTATACAAATGATTAAAGTTTAGTTGTCAAGAAATGTCACCATCACCCCCATGGCTGGACGGGACACTGCCCATCTTGTCGTCCAAATAAGGACCCTCGGAATCTTAGGAGACACATTCTGCTTTGTGGAACTGTTCAATTCAGGTAAGTTTATCATTAGTATGCCTTGACAATGAGCAATTGTAGGACTTTAAAGAGAGGTCACATCATGAGATTGCAATGATCCAAAGAAGCTGGCTAGTCATGCACACAAATCACTCACCATCTGATTCATAGTTATGCTTCTATGTGAAGGTGCTGGAATCGATGATTATATGAGAGCACTATTCATATCACCAAGGCTCATGAGTGACCCAACAACACCACTGCTAGAGACAACTGGTTTGTTGTGAGTCAAGCCCTAAATGTTTTGACAGCTTCACTCTTTACCATCCAGAGAGATGTGGCATCCTATATACAGCAACTGGTATCTACCTGCACCATTACTAGATGAACTGCAGGCACTAGGCTTCATTCCCATTGCCCCTTTTGAGGCCTGTCTTTAACAACCCTGCACCAAAGGCATTGTCTGGAGTGGGGCCGTGCCCAAGAGACATGGTCAGCTCTTGAATGGTCTTGTATTATGTTTAGTGATGAGTCCTGCTTCTGCCTTGCAGCTGGTGATCATCACATCCGTGTATGGAGAAGGGACAGACACCCAAATCCCAGCATTATTGTGCAGAAGCAAACAGCCATTACAGCTGGTATAATAGACATTCTTATTACAACAAATCCCCTCTCATAGTGATTCGAGAAACTTTAAATGCACAGCGATAAGTGCAGAGATCCTGCAACCCATTGTTTTACTCTTCATATCATGCCTGCCAGGAGCAACTTTCCAATAGGATAATGTATGTCCACACACTGCACACACAATGTCCGGCCACTTTATTAGGTACACCTACCTAGTAGTGTTTTGGGTCTCCTTTAACCCTCAAAACAGCCCAAATTTGTTGAGGCATGGATTCCACAAGATGCTGAAAACATTGTTAAGGTATTGTGTACCATGCAGACATGAGTGCGTCACGCAGTTCCTGAAGATTTGATGGAGGTGTAGGCCTGGAGCTAACAGACCATTCCAGTTCATCCCACAAATTTTCAATCGGGTTGAGATCCGGTGACTGAGCGGGCCACTGCAGCAAGGAAAAAGTCATTGTCATGACGTTCCTCAAACCATCCCATAGTGATGCGGACTTTGTCCACCAGCGCATTATCCTGCTGGAAATAGCCATCTGCATAAGGATAAACTGTTAACATGTATGGTTGCATTTGGTCAGCTATGATGTTTAGGTACACTCTAGCATCCTGACGGGCCTCCAGAGGTATCAGTGGACCCAACGTGTGCCAGGAAAACATCCCCACACCATGACACTGTCCCCACCGGCTTGAAGAGTTGTTGTGAGACACGATGGGTCCAGACATTCATGCGCACATCAGGGGTGTACCTAATGAAGTGGCCAGACAGTGTATTTCCTAGCAGTGCCTCCAAGTAATTCAAACTCTTCCTTGGTCAGCCAGTCCTTCAGACTTGTCCCTAATCGAGCATATCTGTAACATACTAGGAAGTCAATTGCATCCATCATCTAACATCCAGCATTTGGAAGAGCAATTACAGCAAGTTTAGTGTGATGTGCCATAAAGCATCAGGACTTACTCCATGCCACGTCACATATTAGCGTGCATAGTAGCCAGAGGTGGCTCAACACAGTACTAATAATGTAATAATGCTGCTGCTATTGTTCAATAATAATTTGTTTTTTAGCATCCCATTTGGGAGATAGTGTGTTTGTCCTGTACATCCATCCGTATCTGTCCTCCCCCAAACAATTCCCAAACTGAAGGTCGGATCGGCAAACAGACTTCACCATCATGCTCAGAGGCCCAAACACTAAAGGAATGGGGTATTTATTTCTGCCTATCCAGAAAAATGCAGACATAGTTGACTGTTTGTTTCCGCAAGTTTGGGAATATTTTGTTCGACCACTACTGACCTGATCAACTTGAAATTTGGATATGCTTTACTTTATAGTGTCTAGTATACAATCTACATAGACACTATCTATAACAGTTTGTGGACACAGTTGACTGTTAATGGAAACATTCGACTGTGTCTGCATTTTTCAGGATAGGCAGATAGAAAACAATACTCATTGTATAGTAGACATGATTGTGGTCAGCAATGATTAACGCGCACATCTGCCCTGGAGGAAGAGGTCATACAATGAAATGAATGCAAGTCCACGTACAAGTACATGAGCTACTGCACATCACCTTGCTCTCTCTCAATCCAGCATGTGGTGAGTATTGCACGAGAAGTGGTTACATTCCTTTCACATGCAACCGGCCCAGTCATATGGTAAACATATGGCTAATAAACATGTTGTCTACCTTATTTGTTGTCTTTTATTTCTGAACCTTAGTGTGCCTTCTAGCACATTCGGTTGGCATTTCCCAACATACATTCCACTATGAATAAGGTTTGTTTTTGTATTCCTGACCTACCTTAAAAGTTTGTATAAGGAATTTTTGAATCACCCTGTATATGTATAAACATATATAAAAATATAAAATATCTGATAAATAATACATAACATATAATACATTTTTTTAATTGTTAGCATGGTACTTTGTATTTTCTAGTATAAATTTGTGATTATTATCAGTTACATGCATTTCTGACTTTTGATTAAAAAAAAAAATGCAATTTTCATAATTTTTTAAAAATTTAATTTTACATATTTTCAGTTCAACTAATTTCTAACCATTTTCTGTAACAATTTTCAGTACTAGCTTTGCATTTTTTTTATTTCACAGAATTTCCATTCATACAAAACTGAGATTCTGGAAAGGATTTCATTTTTATAAGATGGTAATTGACCTTTCACAGATTCTGGTAAATGAGGCAGCAAATCTATTCCTGAAACTGAAAGTAATCAAGATTTTCAAATAAAAATTAATTAATATACAGTAATAACTTAATTACTTTTGGCTTCCTGGTCAACACTGCTTTCCTTTTCAAAATGCAGCTTATTTAACTCCAACTGAAGTTCTTCATTTTCTTTCAATAGTACTGCCATAGCTCTTTCTCCAGCTTCATCACTGTGCAGTTCTTCTGCTATATTTCCTTCAAGCCCATTCAGATCTTTGAAACGATAGTGAGATTCACCTTCCTAGATTAACAAGGGAAATTTTAATATTTTTATTATTATTTGAATTTTCAATCAATTAGAACTAAATTTTAAATTTCAGAATCTTTTAACATTACTTCATACAGATACAGGGAGATGGAAAAGGTATAATTATAATGTTTATATATAAATATCTTTAATATTTTCATTTATGCTCTTGATGTAGCCATATTCTAACAGGTTTCACTATATAAAATGTAGTATTGTAACTATCCTATCTAAATTAGTTTGGTACTACTTTAGTATTATTTTAGAGACTATAAGCAGAACTCTGATGCCTTATAGACCAGTGCTCCGCAACCTTTTCTCACCTACGGCACACTAAAGTTTTTCCTAGAATTCCGCGGCACATCAAAAACTAAAATATATAGATATATAATATATATATATATATACAAAGCATACTTCGCTTTGTATTATTTTTATTTATTTATTTATTTATTTTATTTATTTATTTATATTATTTATTTATAGTATTATTGTAGAAAAATTATTTAGTTATAATATTGTCTTATTTGACCGCGTAACACCTGTATCGGCTCACGGCACACCGGTTGCGGAGCACTGTTATAGACAATACGCTGCTTCTTCCTTTTCTAATTCTAAAACTTCTCTTTTTAGGATGATAATTGAAGTGAATTATAATAGTTTATAGAGAGCTTTTTAATTTCACTGATGTTTTTCTCAGCATGTATCCTAATTTGGTATATTTTAATTTCCAACATCAGAAATAGATGAAGAAGGACAAATTTCGATTGAAAAAGTGAAGATGTTGAATAAACTCTATAAAAATTATTATAAATCAGTACAAATAACAATATATCATCTGAATAG
>JAFIDM010009631.1:200306521-200375199 GCA_023159025.1 Thereuonema tuberculata
TTAATGTTACAGATCTTAGTATATATCAGTACTCATCAGTATATATCATCTGAATAGTTCGCGAAACTATCTAATCTGCTTGCCAAAGTGATATTTTAATAATTATTATTATTATTGACTGATTTGTTAGCTAATAAAATAAACAAGAATTTGTAACATTAGGTGCAGTCCAATAGATATAGTAGCATGGTTGTGGCCTATTCAGAACTTACGAACTCTCATTAAAATACACTATGTGATCAAAAATATCTAGACACCCCTCTGAAGTCTAGATGGTATCATTACTGGTATAAAAGGAACAGGGAGTCATGTGTTGTTAAATGATACGAAGTAATAGCAGAATGGGTCGATCAGCAGAGCTCAGTGACTTTGAATGCTGCAATGTGAACAATTATGTTCCACATTACATTAGTTTAGTGGTTTTAATAACGTGCTTTATTTGTTTTAAAACATAAACCAGTATTTAATTTAGGGATTAAATCACCTATTGAAATGGAAAATATTGGATCTTACTTATTTTGGTTTAGGTCATTCATTTCTGAAATTCAATTTTACTCCAAAAAGCAGTTTATCTTGGGTTTTTAATACAATGCAATATCCAAAATGTGGTCTTTCTTATAATTACTGGTTATAGCTTGCATGTGCCAACCAAGGTTATTGTTTTAAAATAAAAGACGCTGTGAACTTATGGCCGTTGTTATGATATGTATTAAGAAAAAGAAATAACCATGTGTTTTAAAAAAAGGAAAAAAAAAAATATCATTTCATTTTCAGTTCCTTGGGAGAAAGGCAGGATGATGGGGAGTTGAGGTCACTCCTCATTACGTCCCCAACATATTTTTTTTTCGTTTTAAATTTAAAATTCAGTTATATGTTAGTTTAAATGCCTTTGAATTAATTTACCCTTCAATACTAATCTAATTGATTTCAAAGCAGTAAAAAGGCAGACTAGCCAAAAAGAACATACAGAACCAGAAGGAAGAACAAGAGGCGGCAGAAAAGTAAGCTATTTGATCTACATCTACGAATGCTGAAGCAGGTACATCCCAACAAGGATATCACCGTAAGAGGCTATGTTATCTGAACAACTTCGTGAGCGGTGCATTTGAAAGCATTGCGTCCGAGTCTTTAGGCATGGTTCACTTCGACAAGGGGATGACTATCACCAGCTGATAAATCCAGACCGTTGTGCTTCAAGTAGCCATCAAGCTCCGTCTTGTTCTATCCCTTGTTACGAGAGAGTCTGTTGAGTCATTCGATTAAAATGTACAAATCAAATGCTGAAAATTCCCATTTCATCACTAACTTCAAATCCAAGAATATTCATTCAAAATGCATCCAGGTAGCGAGAATTAAGGTAAAATTAAGGTAATGTGTTCCAGGTTATTTAGTTACAAGGTTGTTCTGAAGAAAAAATTTCATAATCATTTACATAAAGAGACTATCAATAGAACTAGACAGAACTTAAAATTGCAAATGGCCAAATACTTAAACCTAACATGACAATTGTATTTGAATTAATTTCAAAGACCTTGATTTAACTCTGTTCAATTTTAATTAATAATTCAATTGAAGTTGCTTCTAAAGTTTTAAATTGGGGTTATTTTGTATTACTGTAATGTATTGCAAGTTTGATTAATTTATTAGTAATAATTCATCTTATTTAATTTAGATAGTGGACAAGACGTCTAGTATTAATAGCAGTAGTAGTTTAATTTTCATTTTTTTTTTCCCCTGTTTAAGTTTCACGACTTTAATTATAGATAGACTCTATAAATCTATTTTTGTTTTAGATGGTAAAATGCCTGTATCATAAGAGGGGAAGTCATATTTTAGAAAGTTCCTGATTTTAGGATATTGTTTGCTTTTAAATAAATGTTATTACTTACTGGTTGATCTTTATGTTTATTTCTTATTAAAAGAATCTGAATAACTTTAATTATTATTACTTCAGCTTCCACTGCAAAGATACTTTAACGAAGTTAGCGATGTTTCCGTATTAAGTTCTTTGAATTTATTTACCCTTTCTAACTTTTCTCCTCTCGATCCATGAAAAACAAACTAAAGAGGATAAAATAAAGAAAAGGAAAAGAACATTACAACATGGACTGGTCATTGGCTGCCTCTTGAGTAATAAGTATGTCAGGGGCATTTCAACCCTTCTAAACTTGCTGAAATCGACTGTTGGTGGCATGATTGTGAGGTGGAAATGGAAAAGCACAACCACAACAAAACAGCGAGAGATAGGCTGCATATACTGACAGATTGGGAGCGTAGAGTGTTGAAGAAGGTGGTTCATGCAAATAGCTAGACATCGATTGAAACAATCACCCATGACTTTCACAGTAGTACTAATACTGTAGCCAGCACCATGACTGTTAATCGAGAGGTCAAGGGAATGGGGTTTCATGGTCAAGCAGCTGCTCACAAACCAAACATTTCACCACTTCAGTGCCACCTGAAGTGGTGTAAAGAACAATGCCACTGGACAGTGGAGCAGTGGAAATGTGTGTGTGGAGTGATGAATCACACTATACTACATGGCAGTCCAATGGGAGGCTTATGTGGTGAATACTTTGGGAACAATATCTTCAATCATGAGTAGCAACAACAGTGAAGTTTGGAGGTGGCAGCATTACAGTGCGGGGTTGTTTTTCATGGAATGGACTTGGCCCTCTTCTACCACTGCACGGCAATGTAAATGCAGAAGGGTACAAAGACATTTTGACCAGTTACGTACTGCCTACTGTAGACGACACTTGGTGATGACCATTGCTTCCACCAGAATGACAACACTCCTTGTCATAGAGTGAGGTTTGGGAGGAAATGATTTGTGGACAGCAAGGTTCTGAAAATGGATTGGCCTACTGAGAGTTCTGACCTGAACCCCATCAAACACCTGTGGATAGAATTAGAACGTTAACTATGCTCCGAACCCAACATCCCATTTCACAACCTGCTCTGGCTACAACTCTTCAGGAAGAATGTGTTGCCATTTCCCCAGAGACATTCAGGCACCTGGTGGAAAGTCTCTCTGGCAGAACCATGGCTATGATAAATGTGAACATGCGGCATACTGATGTTCACTACTGGGGAGTGTGTCACTGGGAAAGCCTGACTACGGTTTTGGATAGGTGTCCGGATATTTCTGATCACATTGTGTATCCGTACTTAAGAATAATGAAAAGTATTTGGTGTCAATATGAAGGTCAGTTATTAGAAGAAAATAAAAATAGCAAATTTAATGCATTTAAAATCTTGTCTTTGAATTGAATTTTTAAAATGAGCAAAATTTCCACACAAAAAATGGTCAAAACCTTGTCATTCAGAAAAATCTAGTTTAGCAGAGCAAAAAAAAAAATTCTTTTTCATAGCAAATCATATGGCTTATTGCTTCAGACCACTCAGATATAAAACTAATAATCACCTATTAGTACATGTCTTTTTTAATAGTGATCTATAAAATAGATAAATACAATAGAATAGATCCATAGAGAAATGAAAATTTCAGATTTGCAAATCTGGTAATTATAAATTTTATTTTACTATGTAGTTGTTATATTCTATTATACTTCAAAGTGCTAAAACAGAAATTATATGCTAATGTATAAAAAGAAGTAGGATCTTGTAAATGATTATAATGAATGCAAATCTTTGGGTAATTTTGGTATTTACAAAACAATAGCCATGTTGGTCAGAGTGAGTATAATCATTCAATCAATTAAATAAAAAGCAATAATTCTCTCAAAAACAATCAAGAAGTTGAAACAGTAAAAAAAAAAAAAAAAAATTAAAAATTTTAAGATCATTTTTGATTTTAATTCCAATTATCACTCTTAGTTGGTTGATTGAAGAACAATGATCAACATAAAACATTTTCATAAAGTTGAATCTGTATAATGAATTAACGGATTTTGTTAATTCAGTTAATAGTTACAATGAATTGAATATTTTACATAGTACTATAAAAAAATAATATACTACATAAAAACATTGCTTTCTTAATTACTGTATTAGAGTACTATCTTCTCCCAATGTATCTTAAGTCTATCAAAACACCATAAAAAAAAATAACAAATAATAATAATAATAATACTATGAATTTTAATCTCTTCTATCACAAAAGTCATTTGAATTTAAGTAGGCAATTAAAACTTTACTGAGTTTGTCTACCTGTATATTGACATTATTTTCCAGATTATTCTGCTGTTGTAAGCACATAATCAATTCATCTTGCAAGGCTTTGAGTTTAGTCACTTGACTCTGATGAATGTGATGTTGATGAATCCACTGGCTTGACCAACCTATCATACATATTTATGTGAAGAAATTTTGTTAATGACAATTAGATAATATTTTATAAGTAGTTGTTTTTTTCACTTGTATTTATGAATGCAATAGAGTTATATTATTTTGATAAATATCTGTATTCTAATTAGTAACTGACTGTAAATTCTTGAAAGAATTGGGGATTCTGATTTCTTAAGATTTTCTTTTTCTAAAGCATTTGAGTTCAAAAAAAAAAAAAATTTTAAAAATCTAAGTTTTTTAGTATCTTCAAGGAAAGGGAAAGTAAAAAAAAAGGTACCTATGTAAACATTAATTCAAGCTGAGTTTTAGGAATTAATGACAAATCCTTATAAAAAACTTAATTTTAAGTAATACTTAATAAAAATTCTTCACTTAATTCTTCCACTTACAGGGTGGTCATAGTAAAGTATCCTATTGAGAGCTTTATGTAGCTCCAACTAATAAGCAGAATGCTATCAAAATTATAAAGTAGAATATTTCAGAAATGGAGAGAAGGATTCCGTGAAATAAAATGTTAGTTCCAAAATCTGCAAATAGGGTGAAATATGGCACTGTACTGTCTGTCTACCATGAGAAAAGCTCCAGAAAAAAAGAAAAAATCTAAGCTTATTAATTGCCATAGAAACGGCCTCGTCCCATTTACCAACGGGGGTGCTTGAAAAAATGCATTTAACCAAGAAATCAGTTGTTTCCTCATTAAACATAAAAGAAACCATTTTAATAGTTGATGCATATTTTAAATATGCTTTTTATTAGTTTATCCAATTTTAATGTGGAGTTGACTTATTTTAAAAATCTGAATTTCTGTTTTTAATTTTGCTAGGTTTATTTTGTTTTATAGTAGCCATGTCCGTGCATTTATTTGTTCGAAAATAAATGGTATTTTAAAAATTAAATAATTATTAAATATACTGTAAATAAACATTTCAACTATAAAAATGGTTTATTATATGTTTAATGATGAAAATTTTAGTTAATATTAGACTAAAAAAAAAGTAAAATTATGTAATAATTTGTATAAGTTTTTAATATTTAGGAAAACAAATAAATCACTTTGATAAGTAACTTTGAATATTTGTTTTCACAAATTAAATATAATAGCAACATCATTTTTTTTTGCCCCTAAATCCTAAAAAACCTGAAACAACAGATTTGTAACTGAAACAACTGATTTTTTGGTTAAATGCATTTTTTCAGGTACCCCCATTGGAAAATGGGGCGAGGCCATTTCTGTGGCAATTAATAAGCTTAGATTTTTTTTTCTGGAGTTTTTCTCATGGTAGACTGACAGTACATGAGGAAATGCATGACAACGTATAACCAATCATGGCATTAAAATGAATAACTAAGATAAGACTAAGATGAAATTTGAAATTTTAATTTTTGCTCTTTACAAAACCTGAGAAACTAAACTAACTTACTAGAAGAAATGCTGTCAAAGCTCCAAACTCGCAGTTGCCAATAATGAAGCTGATTTTCAATGGGATTTCTATTGGGAGCAATTTCATTCGATATACAGTATGCTCGACTGCAGATTGAAACATTTTATGAGTGATATTCCGCACATGCTGTGATACATTGTCCTTTAAGAAGCCAGATTAGGAATACTTCATCAATAGACACTGGCCCTGAGATAATTCCACAGCGAAAAATCACAGTGTAAGGTTAATTTTAAAGTGACTAATGACTTCTTTCGATAAAGTGATGTTGTAACAGCTGCTGTATTGGTTGCACGATATGAAGAGAAGCCCCGTCTTGCATGAAAATTGTTTAATCCAGGCATCTTTTTGCTGAAGTTCAGGAATAATGAAACTGTACAGCATATGTTGATATCTTTGTGATGTAATACAACAGAACAGAATGCTCCTGATGGGTGCAATTCCTTGAAAAAGAATGGCCCTAGGAAGAAATTTGAAGTAACCCTACATCAAGCAGTGAATTTTGGTGAGTGTAATGGGATTTCTTGAATAAGATTTGGTGCTTCTAAATGCCATATGAGGCAGTTTTGAGTGCTGAGAGTCCTATTGAGGTAAAAATGGATCTCTTCTCCTCACAGAGTATTCCATGGCCAGGCATCAACCACTTCCATTCTGGCAAAAATGTTAAGAGCAAATGGCAGTTGTTTTTCAGGATCATCTCCTTGCAGCTGCTAATGGCTGCTGATCTTGTATGGAAAATAGTGAATTAATTTCAGAAGAAGTTTCCACAGTGGAATAACTGACATCTAATTGCCTTGATATTCCCAATGCTCTGCTAGCATTATCCATCGATCGATCACTGTAGCAATTGTTAAGTGTCAAGAAAAAAATTACTGCAAAAAAAAAAATAATCCCTAGAATTTTTGTATAAAAATGTTAATTGAAAAATTATTTTTGATAGAACAATGAGATTTTAGCAGCTTTCATTTTCCACAGTTGAAAGTCATTCGAGAGTTAGTCAAATTAGGCAGATCTTACACTGTCTACGATCAGCTTGGAACGTCAGATCAGATCAGATAAGAAAAATTCAGAAGCCATGCATTTAAATGTAACTCCACACACTGCTTGGGCTCAGATCAAAACATGTCAGAATTTTTCGCTCAACGAGCAATTTTGTTATGAAGGGGTGCATATGCGCAGGAGACTGCCTCTCAGCTGTTGTTCACCCACTACATAGAATTATCACAACTTTCACACCTTGTTAGATGTTGTCTCATACATTTTGAAGTGGATTTCATTTGCTATGTTTTTAGATGAAAAGCTTATTGTTATGGTTGAACAATATCCAGTATTCTACAACCTCAGTAACAAAGATTATTATAATATTTCAATGAAGGAAATTATTTGGGAGGAAATATCAATAAATTTGAATGAAAATGGTAATTAAAATCATTTCTTATTGAATCATTAAATATATACAAGTGATTGAACAGAATAAAACCATTAAAATTAAATGTAAATTGTGTTTGACTGGGCTTGACTGGTATTCTGTTCTGAGTGGAATGGATGCAGTGTGTAGGAAACTGCCTGATCTGAGCTGATCTGATGTAGTGTGCAACCTAACCTGCCTTAAAAACCAATTGGGTCCAATAGTTTCATGGCTTCAGACAATTATATTAAAAATGGATACTTTAAATTTCATCTGAGTTTTAGTGTGACAATGTGCAGCAATATTTAAATTACTGCACATAAAGAGTTTAAATACATGTAATGGCTAATTCCCTTTAATAAAAATTATATGATAGTAAAATATATAATCTCAATTTTCAATTATTCTTAACCTTCTTCTAGGATCAAATACATGGATGACTGTTTCTTGCTTGCAATATTTAGGTATCATATCGCTAAAGACTGATTTATTTTGGAGATTCTTGATATTTGGATATACATGGAAACCCATAAGCATTAGTTTTTCTCAACCCCATATGAAAATAAAAATAACATTGGAGTAGGGGTGGGGGCTTCCATGCTTTTGTTTCTTAAAATGTAATAAAACATTCAAAGCTTATGTAATGCTTTTATCACTTTTGTAATTTTTCAATCAACTTTAAAAAAGTCAAATTTCTTTCAAATTAATTCTAATTCATTTGCATATTTAACAGATTTCTGGCAGTCACAGAGACAAATCGATGAAAAAAAACCAAAGGAGTATTAAATATTTATTCCAGTGGTAATTTTGACTTCAAGTTAAACAAACAAAAAAAGATTCAATTACAATATTCTTTTCTGTTATATTATTGTTTCTATTATGGTGCTTATTGAGAAATGTATTAACGGAGGCAGACTATAATTAATTTTATTTTTCTATTTCTAAACTACCAATTACTTTCTTTTTTTCTTTCTTGGAAATGAAAGATAATACTTTAAAATTCTGTATTTTCTTTGAAAATAAAAAAGAAAGATAGTGCTTGCATTTACATTATAATTATAAATATTACTTATTATAGCTACAAAGCAAAGAAATAATTAATTTTAAATAGCATACTAAAGTTCAAAATCACATCAGATAAGTAATTACTGTAAATGCTAAAAACTTACCAAGGAAATGGCCTATACCCAGACCAATGACAGCAGTTAAGGAAAGAACCAACAACAGATTTAATGATAAATTCAGACGTCTGTTTGGTACATGCCTATAAATACGTATCTGTTCCAAGTTTGACCG
This sequence comes from Thereuonema tuberculata, assembly GCA_023159025.1. Classification (NCBI taxonomy): domain Eukaryota; kingdom Metazoa; phylum Arthropoda; class Chilopoda; order Scutigeromorpha; family Scutigeridae; genus Thereuonema; species Thereuonema tuberculata. The sequence continues at coordinate 200,314,976 of JAFIDM010009631.1, forward strand.
CTCTGATACTTCACATCCATTATGTAAATTATCAGAGTTATCTTCACTTATGACAGATACGCTGTCATTGCTAACTAAGCTTTCCAAGTCATCTGAAAATACAAACATCAGTTAAACCCAGATTTAGTTACTAAAGTCAAATGAATCACTTTCGAATATTAAAAATAGTTAAAAGGACTGAAACTAAAGGATTAAAATAATTCATTAAAGTTACTTTATTGAACTGAAATTTTAGCTCATTGTTCAGTGGCTTCCAGTTTAGAATAAGAAGAATGACTTAAAACTCCAAACCCTAGATGTTCATTTATAAATCACTTTAAAGTTTTAAATGTCAATAATTTTTAACTATCGTAATATTATCATTTTAGCCCATTATGATAATCACTTAAAAGGCAATAAAATTTTTAATAATAATACTAATTACCATAACGGCTTAAAAAGCTAAATTTTGAAGATTCAGTAAGAACTGAACTTTCAAATGAAAGTATTTCTCCATCTTCATCAATATGTTCTATATCACTGCTGGAACTTGTCGAAGCAGAAGGGATTGTATCTTCTGTCTCAAAATCTCTCTCATCTGGATGCATTTCATCGCTATTTACTTCAGAACTGCAATAAAAAAAAAGATGCTTTCAATTGTAATTATACAAAGTATGTTTTTGTTTTTAAGAATACATTAAGTTATAATTTATAAAAACAAATTTCCTTTATATAACATATTTGCTATAATATTTCATTACAACCTTCAAACATTTTCCTTATCTCTTTGTACAATCCCATATCATACATTTGTTAGTAATGGTTAAATAGTAAAGAAGGTATTATTCTTTCATCTCATTTGCAACTTCTAAGAAAAATTCACTAAAAAATCATTTGGATGATAAGCTTGAATTAAGGGCTGCATGAGATTGTAATTAAATGAAACTTGTTCTGGGATTAAAACTAACATTTCTTCTTACAACACAAGCTTATATTCTGAAAAAAATTAGGAAGAAATAGCTTCATTATAAAGGTGATAGAAGACACTATACACAAAACTGCTCTAAGCATGAACAGGGGCATAAATTAGACATTTTAAAAGGATAACAGATTTCCCACTGATGACTATAATAAACAAAAAGCAAAGAAATGATTCTTAATATCAAAAATGAAAGATTCTGAAGTTATGAGAAGAAATTAGTTCAAAGGAACATAATTATAATTGGCAAAATGCTGGATACACTTCTACAACGATTAAAATGGTGGAGATGAGATTACTAAATGCTTGATCCTTGAGATTTGTTAAAACTGCCCTGCTGTATATTAATCATTAAAGACACTTTGTAATTCATTTGGCCTTCTAGTTTTGAAATTATTTTATTCTTGATCAAGCTTTGTAATTCTTTAGGATGAACCTATTTCAAATCTTCTACATAAGCTGATATTTATTTATTTATTTATTTATTTATTTATTTATTTATTTATTTATTTATTTATTTATTTATTTATTTTTGTATATGCATTATTTCAAATTCACATAACAGTGTAGACATTTATTACTGATATTCCATGACAAATATATAAAAAAAATATTAATTTGCTCAGATCTTCATAAAATTTGATATACTTTCAGGGTTTGATAGAAACTGTAAAACATATTTATTTATTTATTTATTTATTTATGTCCTGTAGTTTCAGAATCAATTCTTGCAAATTTCAAAATGATATTTTGTCCAGCTTTGATTTACAAAAACACTTACAAATTGGGAACTAAAAGACACTGGAAAGAGAGGGAAAAAAAAATACATTTCATGATTTCTTATCAATCCTACAAACATACACTTTAAGAAAAAAAATCAGAAAATAGCAAAATGGCTGTGCTGATCTAACATGACATATGTGGAATGAAAATGACCTGTAATAGACTAGTAGTGCTTTCTGACTATCACAGACGACTCTAATAGCTTGGGCAATTTTACAATAATAAATAGGCACCCAAACACATATATTGATAATTTCATCCATTCAAGATTTAATCAAAAATTAAACTATAATAAATTTTAAAATTTTAATGTTAGTTTGCAAATGAAACTTACTTTTTTCTTTCCAAAGAAAGATTATTACTTTGAAGAGTGTTAGAGAAAGCAGATTCTTCATTTTCTTTTGAGATCTAATAGTTCAAGAAAGGACAAAATATTAATTACAACCTTCTTAAAAGTAAAGTTATTAATGTAACTTATGTCCTACATAATATAACATCAACTACTTAAAAAGTTCGATTGAAGTAATTCAAATATAGGAAAATTTAAAAGTAATAAAAAAAATGGTCAATTTACTCTCAAGATAAAATAAAGAAATTATGTTACATTTTTATAAAATTTTGGTGATGCTTAAACTAGCTTTCGAAAAGTTAGGCAAGGACCAAAATTTTATTAAGTTCTGTAATAATTTTTTCCATAAAATATAAAAATTTAATTATTTATTACTTTTAATATTTTTTGTATTTTTTTTTTTTTTCAACTTTTTGAGTCCTGCTTTTTTATTATGTTAAACCTTTGATAAAACTTTTCTTTTAACTCTAAGACTAATGGAATTAATAATAATTTTTGCAGCAATGCAACTTTGGACATTTATTATTTTTTTAATTAAAATAATACTAGGCATAATGCAAATGTTTTAAATTTAAACTTATTAAAATACAAAATAAGCTTAAAAATTATTTCATTTGCAATGAAAAATTTTAAATAATACTGTAATTATTAAAAAATTAAAAAAAAAAAACACCTTTTTTTTTTTTCAAAATTATAGATGTATCTTTTAAGAACAGTATTTAGTTTGAATCTCTATTGTTCAATTTCTGACTGGTCTATTTATTCTATTAATTAAAAATTCCATTTCTTTTAACCCCCCCCCCCCCCAAAAAAAAAGAAATTATCTATTCTTTTTTAATAGTTATATTTATTGTATCAAATTCATTATACCATATCGATATCCCCAATGAAAAACTTTGTAACTCAAAAAAACATATTTGAGTTACGATATGTTTGGACAAAATCCTTGATATCCTTGAATATCCAAAGGCTATCACATGCCTTGTAGTAGTTCCATATGGCAAACATACTTAGGGAGTCTTGTTTTGTTATTTTAAATCCCTATTTTTGGTAGATATTTAAACTTATTTTGATGTTCCTGAAAATTCCTGAAATTGAATTACAATTTTTTTCATTGGGGTACAAAACAATTTTGAAAAATATCTTTGAAGTAAATAATGCAAAAAACAATTTTAACGATGGAAAACAACTAGATACAATTGGCTAAAAATTTTCAAAATTACTAAATTAAAAATAATTTTGGTCAAAGATTGGAAAACCAAATTAAATATAAATTATTTAAATAAATTGGGAAATATATAATTTAGAAAAAATTCAAAAACATTAAACACAGAAAAAAATCAGTTAATATCCGATGTAATTGATGAAGAAATAACTCTTAATCTTAACTTAACTACACTTAATTTTTAAGTACTTATATCAAAGTATCAGTACCTATACCACAGGTATACCCAATAGGACTGGTAAACATTAAAAAAAAAAAACAAAAACAACAACAACTCATTTTATATTGTTTTTCTGACTCGTATTTCTTTTCTCTTGCACTCACCCCTCTCCTCCCCTCCTAATGGATTTGACTTCTTTTGTATCTCAGATTGTTCAATTATTTCTACTCTGTCTGTTATTATATCACTTGAAAATAGCAATTGCATCTATAATTAACGAAACATTGTATAATTTTTCAATTATAATTCTTACTAAAATTCTGTTTTATCAAGTTTATGTGATATTTCTATTATCTGAAAAAAAAAAAATCTACTGCTTTTCGTACTACCTTGAAAGAAGTGCCTACATTAGTACAATAAAACTGCCCGATGATATGGCCTCTCTAAAACTGTTGAGTTGTTCGTACTGACATCTAAGGCGTCTTTACGGCATGTTGATCGCTCACAGACCTCGTCTCATCACATTACAGTAAATGTGGACTGTGTGTGCCTTATAAGCTGCATGGCTTGCGATTGCAGCACTGCTAGGACGAGCGGCCATGCACAATCGCACCAAATGTTATTGGTTTGCACATCTACTCACACTGTAGCTATTTACTTACTTTCGCATTTATAGAATGATTTTTTTCTTGAGGTGCAAATTTTGATGTCAATAAGTGTACTTGCGATTTCTCCCACTGTCTTTTCTTACACAAAGTATTACTTTGAATGAGTTTGATAGCAGCTAACATTTTCATACTACTATTCACATACTATGTTATCAAGTACTATTCATGAACCATTTGTAGAAAATAACAGAACTAATATAAACATAAGAATAAGGTACGTATCTATGAAAACATGGAAGCTGTTGAATAAATTACGGGGAAAAGCTTTAGGAAGGACCTCATATTAAAGCTTTTATTACTTATTTTGACAAATGTTACAAATATTATCCATAGATGTTTCCCAAAATTTTAGGAAATATCTACAGTAAATATAAATTTAAATGCCATTTTTCACTCCATAGAATGATGTATTGCAAATATCATATTATGCCAATCTTTATGTAATATTTCAACCATTGACAAACTGGAGGGAGAGGTTGTAACTCTCCCATCCTCCTTTACATCAGAAAATGGAAGAAATCCAGCATTTTGGACTTTTTTTGTTGGCTAGAAAATCAACATTTCATTTGAACCTCTCCCCATCTGGAACACTGACACAATCTTTGTCTTCTTTTTGGCTAGGACCATTATAATCCCTCTCTATCCCAAATTTCTGGGAATGTCTCTAACTTCAACTCTTCCTTAATTGAAACTTCAAATATACCTGTTGATATTATTTTTAGAGAGACTAAGATCTCATTACTTTGTGAAACCATCATGAAGTTTCTAATCATATGTCATATACATGCAGTATATCTGTTCTGTTCTGTTCTTCTGCAATCCACAGCGAATTTGTTATAATTTAACCGACTCCCCAGAAGTTGGATTAAAACTCTTCTATCTCTGTCTTGCTGGTGTCAGTTCTGATTCAGATATCTCTTCTTGTCCTAACCAATTGTAATAAATTTTCTGATTTTGTTCAACATACTGTTTTGATCCTTTCGGTTAATGTTTTGTTTGTAACATTTCAGCCTCTTGGCAAAAGTATTAAGACTCTGCTTCCAGGTGTCAAATGTATTCATTTATGTTTTTTTTTTTATCTGACTTATGCTTGCTATTTTTCTTATTCTTCAGAATCTTCTTGGTTTGTTTCAGCAACTTCTTACTGTTGTTTCCATTCTTAATTGTGTTAGCTTATCTCTCTTCGTTCTGATTTGTCCAATCCATTTTTCTAACCATTGTTGTCAAAGATGGTTTTGAATCTCACTTTTCTTTGTATTTAGTTCCTGTGGTCTTGATTCTTGCATAATGGTCGGTCAATTAAAAACAGGCTATGTGTTCCTGTGGCAAATGTAACAGAAATTTGAACTGGATTTTACAACAAACGAAGGTTGGGATCCCAGCCAAGAGATATGTTGCACTGGAGTCAGATCAAGTGAAAGCTAGCGTCCAATGATGTGATGGGAAGGGTGATGCAATGCAGTCAATTACCATCTAAGTTCAATGGAGACATGTAAAGAAGAGCAGCGTGTGGTTGTTTGCTTTCTGACGACTGAAGGATTGAGTGGAACTAAAATTCATCAGCAGATGAACACTGTATATGGTGAACAATGTTTATCATTATCAAGAGTTAAGAAATGGAGCAAGAGATTTTGAGAGGGATACACTTCCTTGAAGGATGATGATTAACCAGGGCAGTCGAGGGTTCCCATGATAGATGCCATCTTTCAACACGTGGACGAACTCATTCAGAATAATGGAAGACTGATGGTTGCCAACATTATTGTGTATGGTACCATCACACGACAGCTATGTTATCTCAAGATATATGCCAAGTGGACGCCACATTATTTGAACTGTGATTTAAAGCAATGTTGGATGACAATGTCATTGGAGTTTCTGCAGTGATTTGTAGAGGGCAATAGTTTCCTATCCCTGCTCATCATGGATGATGAAAGTTGGTATCATCATTTTAAACCTGAAACAAAGCCTCTAAGCATTCAATGGAAGCATTCAGGTTGACCCTCCAAAAAAGTCGAAAGCCAATCAGACAAGTAAGGGAAGGTGATGCTCATGTTTTTCTTCAATTGTTCAGGCCGCTTCTTAATGAATTTCTCGACGAATTTTGAAGCAACCATCAATGCTCAATGATACCAAGAAACCCTGATGAGGTTACAACATGCCATCAAAATCCAAGAAACTGAGATTGCTTTCTAAAGGAGACATCCTTTTGTATGACAATGCCTGTTGCCATATAGCAAACATTCTTCAAGAGACACTGCAGAAATTCACATGGGAAGTCCTTAAACACCCATCATACAGCCTAGATCTCCACATTTTTGCAGAATTGAAATGAGCATTGTGAGGTTCAGATTCCAATTGGATGACAATGTTAAGGATGCGGTGAGAACATGGTTCCAGAAGCAACCCAGCGACTTCTCTGGGAAGGCTTTTGACCATCTAGTGTCAAAGTGGGAAAAGTGCTTAAACTCTTTTGGCGATTACTTTTAAGGTGAAACATATTTTCATTGTGCAATGCTGTGTGGCCTGTTTTCAATTTACTGACTCTTAAACATTCAGCCTAGACATGACAACTGTTGTACAATAATGGCTAAATGAATAGCAATATGTAATCAATCTTGTTATAAACATGTGGGGATGCTACCAATCAAATAATCATAAAGCGAGCAATTCTTGTATTTTTATCTTGAAAACAGGCCTAAGGGTTTTGATGAAATGAGATGAATACCATTTTCGGGTGCAAGAAAGCGATTTAGCTAGGTCTCGACTTCGGGAAAACTCATTTAGGGGGTAAATGATTGACCTGAGACCTGGGTTCCAGGTTATTGTCTACAATTTTCTTACGTTATTTTCATTTTATTTTATTCTTAATAAATTCGTGTTCTGTGCATTTTTAAGTGTAATAAAATAATAATTTTACTTAATAAAACTTTTTCCTTTCAACGTCATGCATATTCACTGTGGAGCTGCCCATTTCCCCAAAATGGGGATAAAGAACCAGGTGATTGTAGTGTCTACAGTCTTCTTACTTTATTTTCATTTTATATTACCAAGCAAGCTCGGTCTTCCAGGTACTTCTTATTATAAAGACAAAGGGTCATTTGCAGCAATTTCTTTGAAGGTCTTTGTATAAGTATCCTATGTCTTCTTCCTTTCATCTACTCCCTCAAATTCCACTAAAGCCTTTCTGAATTTGTCCTGTACTTGATAGGTAAACTGTAACTTCAGCTTTCAATTTTCTGGCTGTGGGAGTGTTCCTGATTTTCTTTTTTAGGAGATTTATCTTCTATGCTCACTATCAACATAGTGGGCCGAAGGTCTTCAGAAATATAAGAAGTTTTCCGAATCCAACGTCAAGGTCACTGGATGCAGGGTGGATTGTTGTAGTTTAGTAGATTTGGGTGTTTCTGGCATAATTTCTCTAGCTACCTAATCAGTATCTGTAGTATCTCATGAGAAAGCAGCTTTCTAGTAACTATCATTCTCTGTTGATCATCAATTCTATGTCCCGTGACAGTTATATTTAGGTGTATATACATCTTGAAATCTGCTATAATTATTATTATTAATTCCTAGCAGCCATCCTCTTGAGACTGAAATTACTCATATCTGGGACCTCTACTCATTTCATTTCAAAGGACGGCTAGGATACGAGTATTCACAACAGCAATGAACACAATACATGTAGGGCTAACTACACTATATGGCCAAAAGTATATGGGCACCAACTGTTGTACAATCAGAAAGTGGTACACTTGTGGTACATATTAATAGAATGTCAGGCCACCTTTAGCATCGATCACAGCTTGCACTCTTCCGGGAAGACTTTCCTCCAGGTTTTGAAATATGTGAGCTGGAATTTTCTTCAATTCCTCCATGAAAGCTACAGTGAATCTGGCCATTGAAGAAGGGCAGTTCGGCCAGGTATGTAATCTGTGTTCCAATTCTTCCCAGAGTTGTTCTATAGGATCCAGATCGGAGCTCTATGAAGGCCAGTCCAGTAGTTTAACAGCCATCTGTTCAAACCACAGCAGCACATCCTTTGCTCTGTGGACAGAACAGTTATCTTATTGATAGAGAAATGGTCCTTCCCCAAATTGTTGCCAGAGGATGTGAAGTGCAGAGTTGTCAAGAATGTCGACATACATCTTGTTTATGCGTTTATGTTTCCGGTCAAAGGAACTAAGGAACCCAGGCCGAATCACAACAAACAGTCCTAAATCATGATGCTCACGCCACCAAACTTGACAGTTGGCACAATACATCCGAATAGGAAGCATTCTCCTGGCATCTGCCAAACCCAGACGCTTCTATTGGACTGCCAGATCGTCTAGTGGGATTTATCACTCCAAATTACTTGTTTCCACTGCTCCACAGTCCAGTGCGCTTTGCACCACTAAAACTGCCGTTTAGCATTCATCTTGCTTATGTTGGGCTTGGAAGGGGCTGCACGACCATAGAAACCCTTTCAGCTCCTGACGAACAGTCCTGGTGCTAGTGACGGCGCCTGAAGCTGTTTAGAACTCAATAGTGATCGTTGCCAATGGGAACTTGCGAGTCTTCTGCATTACCCTCTTCAGGGTTCGACGGCTGTGATCTGTGAGTTTCTTTGGCCTACCATTGCGATTTCCTGCCATTGTCATTTCCAGACATTTCCATTTTATAATATCACTTACAGTTGATTGCACAACATGTCGCAAAGCTGATATTGCACGAACAGATTTGTTGCACTGATGGCATCCAATTATCATGTCACGTTCGAAATCATTCAGCTCTGCTGACTTACTCATTGTCTGTCTAATGCCTGTTTATGACCTGCGGTGACCACTTGTATCTCGTTCTATAACATCACTGCACACGATAACAGCCACATCCACTGCTACAGAGGGATGTCTGGATACTTTTGGCCATGTAGTGTACTATAGTTTGAAATCTCTGGCAAGGTTAGAATTCTTACATATGGAATACATGTTGTTGTAAGCAGCAGTAAATAATCATGAAGTTGTAGTGAGGCAGTGATTATTGATTCATCTTTATAAATGACCCAGGCTTTCAATGCCATTAATTTGACTATAAAAATGGTTGAAATACCCACGTAAGAGATTGCTTCATGCTGAATTTTCAATAGTGTTTTCCATTGGAAGGGGGTGGGGGTGGATTAAAATGAAATCAATGAAATAATTTTCTATACTTGATATCACAAATGATACATTTGTTAAAAGAGTGTAGTAAAAATCTTTTTGCTGTAGGTTATTCTTGTTAAACTTTAGCCTTTTTTCGAAAAAGAAAATTAGATTGAGATAAAGTGAAATTGCCATTCAATTTGAACACTACAATTCATTACCTCTAATGCTTCTTCCTCATTATTTATGAAAGTCCATTCACAAGATGAATCACTATCTGCCAATTCTTCAGACATGGTTTGTCGGTCAGGTTTTGGATATGGTTCGCGTTAGATATGCTTAATTATAACTAAAGTGATGCACTAAAAAAAAAAAATATATATATATAAATAAAAAAAAAGGTTACTGAACATAACAAAAATAATTTATTATATAAATACACTGTGTTGCAAAATAAAAAATATGCATCCTGAAGATAGTGTTCTTTCACTATGCAACTTCGCACATGCAATAATTATATAAAGATAAAGAAATGATTACATTTTCATTTCAAAAGGACTTTTTATTACAGAGCATGTAACATGTTATTACACATAATGGCTATGGGAGGGTAAGAACCTCAAGAAGGCATTGTTGATAAGAGCCTCGCCATATGAGGTCTGGCATTACCATACTGGAAAATAGCCCCTGGAAGAGTGACAGCATACACAATACAATTGATTGCAGAATGTTGTCAATGGACAGGCATGCTGGCAAAACTAGGGCAGATCGGCTCTCATAGGAGATGGCTCCCCAGTCTGCAATGCCCAGATATGATGACCGTGTGCCACTCGACCACTACAGCAAGATTCTAGATTACTACACCTTCTTTATACACGAATGCAGTGATTGTCCGCATCAAGAGAAAAGCAGGATTAGTTGCTGAACACAACTCCAATTAGAACCTGGACAGGATTCCCTAGATTGACACCACTCTAGACGGGGCTGATTATATTGGTTATCAGTGGTAGATGTCTTGAGGGACAGTGAGAATGAAGTCCTATGTCTTCCAGTCATTGCCGAATGGTGTCCCTTGATACCAAATGGTACGTAGAGGAAGTTATGTGCCTTTGGGTGGAGGACAGGGATCATTATGGCTGCTCTTTTGATAGCACAATTGCCTAGAGCACTTTTTTCCTAGGATGTCCAAATCCTTCGTGACAGTTGTGTGCCCTGCTGGATTCACTGCTACCAACATCATTTGACTGCTGCTCATTTTGACCAAGATGGTAGCTGCATGATCAACCGGCTTCTGTTAAGCCTGTGATGTGAGCTCTCTCAAACTTGCTCAGTTGCTAATACTGCCGACAGGTGCATCACAGACATCTTTACTTAACATAACGAAACAGCAAACCAGACAGATTTGTCTGTCTGTGCAAATCCCACTCCTTATATTGGCCTCAGAATGCATCCTTCTCATGCATTTTGAAAATGCCCAGTGGTCTTTATGATTAATTGGTGATGAAATTTTACTTATTTGCATAATCTAACAAAGTCATTTGTACACTGAGTTTCAAGGATCTCACTCTATTTTTAATGGGTACATCGTTTTGTTTTGTTTTTTGCAATAGAGTGTATGTACTTATACAAAAGTAAAAAAAATAACTGCTGTCAAATAAACCATAACATAAATTAATTAAATAATTTTTGTGAACTTACCAGCCAATATATTCCTTCTTTCAGCATTTTTGTGTGTTCCAGTCCTAAGTAAAAAAACAAAAAAATACACACACACACATTATATATATATCTATATATATACATATGCAGGATTGGGAAATAATTTGTTATTAGTAATGCCGTAAATAGTAACAGTTACTTTCTGTAGTAACGATCAGTAATGCCATTACTTTTTTAATTGAGTAACTGTAACTCGGTTTACTTTTATTTGTAATGGAAACACATTAGTTTTTGTGTTACTTTTTCATCCATTTTTTTTTTATTTACTTTCACATCAAGCTATTGGGAGGTTTGGCAAGAGCTTTTGCAAAAATGCCATATCAGTTATCGGGACATAGTGTTGAAGATCTTTTCTAAGAAGATTATCTTAGAAACTGAATCCAAATCTCATCTGTGGTCTTATCCCAGTCATTGTTGTTTGAATCATCGACGAAGATACATGATTTTTACGAGTCTCTTGAGAGGTTTACTCAAAAGACTGCAGAAGGCTACTGATTTCAATACTAACACTTAGCATTATAAATTCTTACATTCATTTGAAACAAAGGTATCTGGTAAGTAGTGGTGTTGTAAAAAACTTACAATATATATATATATATATATATATATATATATATATATAAAACACAAATTATTATTACTGTGAACTAACAATTCTTTTGTTTGAGGTAACATCATTCTAACCAACCCCTTCGTAAAGAACTGCATTGATAGCTGCTTCCAAGTAAAAAGTTCTTTAAGTAAATTTGTATTGGAAGTTAATCATTTTAAATGTGATACTTGGTATTTACATTAATTTTATGGCTAAGAGGTGATCTTTCCATTGAGAATTTCAATAACCCTGCATCTTAAGGTGATTAAGCCGATGTTTCATATTGAATAAATCTAATTTGATAAAAATATTGCTTGCTAATAAGAAAACTGCTTGTTTATTTATTCATTTTTTAATATTTTATGATAAATAAACAAATATGTATCCGAATGTCTAAGTTAACAAAGATTTCTTTCTATTCCTTTCAGAAACATTCCTTGATTGTATAAAGAACTGTAAAACATGATGTCAAAATTTTTGAGAGAAAAATATGATTTCGTTTTTGAAATTGCCTTCACAGGGATCAATATACAAGGCAAGTCCATAAAGTAAGTTCCATTTTTATCCGTTGCCCCAGCATCACTGCCATTGTAGTTCGGCGCATGCACCATAGTTGCTCTGAGTCAAGGAGAAGGAGACGACGCCATTTTGAGATCGCTGTCTGTTATTTACTCTTTATAGTGCTTGGTTAGAATGGCGAAGTTGATTGAAAATCCCACCGCATGTGAGATTAGATCTGCCAATCAATGCAAATGTTTACTGTGAGATGGTTAGTTTGTGAGACGCTTAATTCGTCATGCAGTACAGAATAAGCGCCAAGGAATGCTCACAAACGGTATTGTTTTCATTCATGACAATGCCAGACCTCACACTGCAAACAAGACATGAAAACTCTTACAGGACTTTGGCTAGAGCCAGTTTGCCCACCCTCCGTACAGCCCTGACCTCGCCCCTAGCGACTTCCATCTCTTTTTGCACCTGAAAACGTTCCTTGATGGACAAAAATTCAACATCGATGAGCTCAAAGGACATGTTACCACATGGTTGAAAACACAGACAGCAACATTTTTTGAAGAAGGCATACAAAAACTTGTGTCACACTATGACAAGTGCCTCCAAAATGTGGAAAAATAGTGTACAAATTGTAGTTTGTTTTGCAATAAATAGTTTGTCTGTATCTGTACTTGTGTTGTTTTTATGACCAAATGGAACTTACTTTCTGGACGTACCTCGTATTTCAATTGTGATAAAAAGAAGGAAAATGATTAAATAAATTTCACTTTAAAATATCCATGATTTTTTTTTTTAAGAATAAATTCGAAAAAAACAAAAATAAACTTTAATATCAATAAATGGAAAGAGGAAGGATTGGAAAACTGTATGTTGTGTTTTAATGGGGAAAGAAAATCTTCCTCAAATGTTTTGAATTAAGATTTAATTAAGGGAAAAAGTTAAACGGTTATTTATGCTCAAGAAAGCAATAATTCATGTTATCTCTTTATTTGTAATTTTATTTTGCAACAAATAAATTTCACAATGAACAAAAAAAAATGACAGCTTAAATAAAAAACTTGGTAAAATAAAATTCGCTGCTAAGAAATTAATTAAACTTTTAATTTAGAAGTGCATTAAAACAAAAAAAACAACTTAAGACAGTATCATTTAAAATACATAAATGCAAAATAATGACCCTGGATTATTTGATTAAATACGAGTGCCGTTAAATAAACAAAATTTCAGATTGCCAATATATTAAAAAAAAAAAAAAAAAAAAAAAAAATCCATTTAACTTAATTTTGCAAAGGTAACCAATGTCCATTGACACATTCTGAAAAGATAGGTTTGTTCGGCATGTAATTACACATTTTTAAAATGGAGAACCATTTTCCCTTGTGGTTATTATCAAGACTTTTAAAATACAACAATAAAGTAGGATGAAAGATCTTTTGTATTTCTGAAAAAAAAAAAAAATTCTTCATGGCAAATATAAAATTGACTTGATATTTCAATGGAAAGTCGTACATCAATTCATTAGTGTATCTTCTGAATTAAGAATTGTTTGGAAAATGCAGCTTTCTCATCTAGGTTTAATATAAATTTCCATTTTTTAAAATAGATTAAGCACTAACATTCATTGAAGCTCATTATCTAGACTAAATTCTTGACATCAAATTATCTAGGCAAACATGAATTTAAACTACTATTTAGTTTCTTTTTAATAATAAATATTAATAAAGGATTAATTTCCATTTCAATTAGCTTAAAAACAGTATTTTTTCATCACATTAGGGTATTTTTAAATGCTTAACATTGACTGTTATTCAAGTGAATATCATGCTGAGGCTTTTCAAAGGATTTTATGTGTGTGCTGTGAGATTTCACGAAATGGGAAAGTGCTCCATGAAGCAAAAAAAAAGATTGAGAAAACTATCTATACTGCATTTAAATTAAAGAAAAACTCTAAATAAATTTTCAGAAAAATAAAATAAAATAAATCTATACATTAATTTTGTAATACAATCAATCAATTTGTAACGTAATATGGCAATTACAACAGAGTTTTTAAAACGTAAATTCTTAGTATGCTGCTAATATAATTTTTTCTTTTTGGTTGTTAAAAAATAACTGCATCTCAGTTACTTTTTAAAAGTAACTTACCCAACCCTGTACGTATGTATATCAAGAAAATCAACAGCTCTAAATGTTTTTCTAGCTTTTTGTTTTCTATCTTCTTTTTAATTACAGAATTTGAATTAGGTACTCTTTTAATAAAGATGCAGCAATTCAGTAATTATATTTCTGTTCCCTTACAGAACTGATAGTTAATAGCAGTAATAACAGAATATACTACTATGGGATACAGTAACTTCAGAATCCTTTCAATTTTATTAAAAACTCTAATTTAAAAATTAATTCTCTTCTAAAATAAAAAGAATTATAAAGAAACATGGAAATATAATAAAAAAAGGTAGCACACCAAGGTAAAGTTTAATAATGTCAAGGAATTATTAAATTTTCATGTTAAAACTGAAGTTGTATATATGTCAAGGATTACAGTAAATACCATTGAAGAAAGTCTTTATCTTATCAAATAGTAGTATCAATATTAACATATGCTTAAAGCAACAGACTGAAAAAGAAAACAAATATTAACTCTCACTAAACATAATCAAAAACATTTGCAAATTTGTTTAAGCTAAATTTGATGGCATCAAGTTTACAAATATAACATACCTTAACAGTTAGGTCAGCTCGACTCCAAAGCCATGTCTTGCGCGATTCCAAAAATCAGGAAGTCATTTATTGATACATAAATTCTAAAATTACAAGAGAGAGAAATATACATACTAATGGTAAATGGTTTACAATAAAATTCAAAATTTCATTTTTAATCAGTTTCTGATTTGTTTTGCTTTAATATCTCTTTTTATTGTATAGGTTACTGATAGTTTTATTTACTTAAACTATGACATGTAATTAGAAAGCATATTAAAGACAAAGATATCTGGCTTTTGCATTTTATATATTACAACAATGTTTCTCCATTAAAAAACAATTTCTGCAAATTAATATGGAAAATTGAACAAGTATCCTATTTTTCTACTTTAATATATAATTTATTCCAAGCAAAAAGCTGTCTTTATGTAATATATTGTAATTTTTTCAAAATAACATAATTAAGAAAAAACAATACTTAGCAACTGAAGTATCATTATTTTGGAAAGAAATGCAAACAATGAACTTGTATTAATCCTGCCATTAAATTATTACCATTGAAAATTGTCAAAAAATTCTGAAAAAAATCACACTTATATATAAACTTCTATATTTTGGCATCATTTGTGGAGAATTTCATTATGGGATTGCAGTGGAATCATATTTTTTTCAATTTTATAAAAGTACTATGCAAAGAAAAAAAAAAAATATTTCACAATTTTTTATTCCTTTGGACAAGGCCCACTATTCTTTTAGTTTGCAACTGCACTATTATATAAACATGGTAAAATAGGTTGAATATGTCAACATAGTGGGGAGAGAGGTTGGCTAAGGTTGAGTTAGGTAACTTGGGAAAGTTAGAAAATATGACTAGTCAGGACAGAAGATAGTATGGTTTCTACATGAATACGCAGACTGCAGTCATGTCTGTAAAGGCAAGATATTGAGCCTACACCAAGCTAAATCATAACTTTTACAATATATTAACATTTATGCCACTTTTAACTGCTATTTATTATTTTAATTATTTGTGGCAACTTTCATCATTAGTTTTAGCAACATTTTGAAATTTATTTGGCAACACTGCGTTTAGAGTGAGGATTCAACAACCACTCAGTTGTGCCTTGACTTTCCTGGAGTAAATGTGCAGTGTGAAAGCTGAACTAAGATTTTTTTCTGCTTACTTCTTTGTGTTATTAACTTCTATAGACCCAGTTAATGTGCATCTCGATGATGGCTGGAAAAAGTATTATAGTAAAACTGCTAGGATTTTCTGTTGTAATCCTTCCAAGAAAGACACAAAAAGTGCTAGTAAAAGTCTCAGAACTGTTACATAATGGATGTGTAATGTATCAGACATTATTGAAGAGGGTATGTAAATTTGTGACAGTTGTAGGAAAAATCACTCTGGAAAAAAATAAAACGGAGGCAGAAGACAGCTCATTACCAGTAGCAAGTGTTATGATGCCAGGCCCCTCTCATGAAGATAAAGACTTTGTAGATTTAGATGTTAGCTTAGAATACTTCAATAAGACTCTAGACACTTTTCAAGTCACCTTTAGTTAAGAAAAGATTGCACATATCATTGTAGTGTGGTAAGAAAATGAGTAAAATAAAACGATGTTTAACATAAAAAGTACTGAAAAGTACAACACAAAGAAGAAACTACTTAAAAGGACAATTTCTGATTGCAAAACCAATACCAGGCACCCAGAAGTTTCAGTTTTCTCTGTGTATCAGATAAAAAGATATTGACAAAGGTATTTTATTTTCAAAGGGTGAGCAATTATACAAATTTTCTTCAGGAGAAGGGTTTAAACAGATGCTCACACTAGCAGAATTGAAAGGATATGTAACATGCAAGTTAAGTTAAAGGATGCCACGACAGGCCTATGCAGGCCCAAGGGCTCGCGGGAGGTAAGGTCCCAGCGTTATTTGACCAACGGGACTAGGTTGAGGTCGGGAGGTCAGCCCGACGCCCGCCCGCCTTTAACTCCCAGGAAAGAAAACCGGTACCCATTCTACAGAGGGCTGGGTATACCCTAGGACCAGTTTGGAGGAGAATGGAGCGTGGAAAAATTCCCGTCTCCGCCGAGACCGGGAATCGAACCCGCGGCCTCCAACCCGCAGGCAAGCGCCTTACCCACTCGGCTACCGGGCCCACATGTAACATGCAAGTACAGCAATAAATGGTGGCTTGGTGTAGTTTTAGCTAAGAACAAAACATGATATGGTGGAACTAAAATTCCTGCACCCTGAAGGTCCTGCTCCATCTTTTACATATTCACAGGACTTTGAAGATAAACTTACAGTGTCTATCTGCCAAATCCTGACCCTAGTTACTAATTTTGCAAGGAAGAGATGGACTTAGCAACTGCAACTTTTCAAAATTACCTTGCAAGGAACTGATGAAATTGTTAACATGGAAGAAGAGATTACAACAATGCAAACTTGTATAAATGTGTTAACATATTCAACCTATTTTAACATATTTCCCAAACTCAACAAATAGTGGGCCTTGTCCAAAGGAATAAAAAATTGTGAAATAAATTTACGATTTTTTTTTTTAAATGGATGTTTTTTCCTTTGCATAGTACTTTTCTAAAATTGAAAGAAATATGATCCTATTGCAATCCCCTAATGAAACTCTCCACAAATGATGTCAAAATATTAAAGTTTAAGTGTGATTTTTAAAAAAAAAAATTAAAAATTAGGTTTTTGAGAAATTCAAGGTCAAAAATTTTATGGCATGACCTTGAAATTTAAAAGTGTTCAAAACTAGTCATGTTTTATATCATTGGAAAATGATATTTTCCTCAACCTTGTATCTCACTTCTAGCTTGAATAATCATTTATTTTGTAAAACCGTGTCAACGAAAACTTCCAGATTTGGAGGGATTGCAGAGGGCCATAACTTAAAAACTACTGCAGCTACAAATCTAAAAATTTGGATTTTTTTTTTTATCTCTGAAGGTACATTAGGTGAGTGAAATTTGAAAAAAAAAAAACAAGAGGTACAGGTTTTTTTCGATGGATAACTTGACATGGAATGACTCTGGTTGGAGTTACAACCCTTTTTTTTTTTTTTTTTGAAACAAGACCTTTGGGCTTCATGATTTTGATTATTCAAATGAGTGCCAAAAAAACATAGTTACACAACTGCTTAAATGTTAAAATTTACAAATGAAATATACATGATCAATGAAGAAGTAAATTGAAAATGTCTACTTAAAATTAAATAGTTGGTGCATTATGCTAAATAATGGTCTATTATAATGAAATTATAATTTGAAAATAACCCATATACTTGTGAATGTCTTCAATCTCTCTAATGGAAACTGAAACCTAACTAAATGTTACATTACAAAAGGAAAACAAAGACAATGACAGTTCTTTGTATCAGTATAATAATGATGTTTTATATTTTTAATGGGAGCTAGAATAAGGAAACATCTGGAAATTTAAACGTAAATGGAAAGGTAAAAAAAAAAAACATAACAGTGAATAAATTTTATTTGCCCAAAGTTGCCTAAAATACCACTGCTGTTTAGATAAGACAAACTTCCATACACTACAAGAATAAATATCAAAGTGACTTAAATGTTCTGTCATTTTCACTATGGAAAGAGGAGAAGAAGTTTGAAAGGGCCTGTTAGTAGGGTCGCCACCTCTCTGGGTTTCAGTGAGTTATCTCCGGGCTCCGGGTTTAATTATTATTTCTCCGGGTTGTGTAAGTAAAATTGAATATGTACATATAAATAATAAAAATATAAATAAACTTAAAAAGTAATACTCAAATTTATTATAGTTAGAATACGGTAGAGGGTTGAAAGTAAAAATTCAGATATTTCCGACGTTGCAGAACATTGTTTAAAATTAGGGCACGTCATGGATCCAAATGTTAAAATTATGTTTAAAGAAAGATTTAAAATTAAGGAAAATTCTAGAAAGCTGTATTATTAAAAACGCTAAACTACTACTCCGAAATCATTAGAATTACATATTTTTTTTAATTTGTAGGAATGTGAGTTTTGAATTTGTTAATTTCTATGAATAAAAAAAATTGCATATGTGTATGTTTTTTTTGGGGGGGGGGGGGGTTAGTCATCGTCTCTGGGTGAGACTTAGTTCTGAGGTGGCAACCCTACCTGTTAGACAATCATTAATAAATTCTAAAATATCCTAGTCATATAGTGTCAACTATTTCCCTGCATCCACTGAGGACATACCAGCTCAATAAAAGTAATTATAATAACTGAAAACACCATTATTGTAAATTTTGGCTTACTGATCTATAGAATTTTTCAAATTGCCCACAAACGTTTTTCAAAGACAAAGGGATTTTACTGTAAAATCACAATTCTTTGAATTTTGCCAGGAAAGGAACTCCATTTTTAGCTATTTTCCAAGGAATGTGAGATTCATCAAATCAGTCAGGCAGTATGTTTGTGCATATATCTTCCCCTTAATAACTTCTAAACCACTAGCTGAATATACTTAAAACTTTGTATGCACAAGAGATGATCTAGCTTTTATATTTTAAGTTCTTCCTGTGCAGCTCTTTGTCATTAAATCAGGTAAGGGGACAAAAATTCCCAAAGAAAAACAGAAAAACTAAAACAATGGATTTAATAAAAGATATTAATCTGCTTGGTAATCTATAATGCCTGTGCAAGCTGTAATATGAATAAAACTAACTGAATTCAGACTATATAGCACAAAATATTTAGATATTGTGGTTTTCTTTCAAAATCTGTAATCCTGGAAATTATTGAACATAGACTAAAAGTTGTCTCTTGAGTAAGAATCAGTAAAAGAAAATCAAATACTCAGAAATTTGGGTCTTTTTTAGAATAAAAAAAAAAGCTCTTCCTTGCTCTCTATTCATTATGCAAAATTTTGTTTTAGATCCAAAAGTAAAACAAATAATTGAAATTATACATTAGATTATAATAAATGTTTACAGAATTTCCAAAGGGACTTCTTTCCAAAAACAATCTATACACTTTATGAAGGCATTTAAACTCCCACAGTATTATCTGCCTTTGGTCATTTCACGAAGATATAGTGTTCTGATTAGGATTTTATTTAATTTGAACATTAAGAAAATATTTAATTACTAGATTTAATTATTTATTTATTGCTGAGCAATATAATCTTCATTCGAAAAATAACAAAGGAACACTCTTACTTCGCTGACTTTTATAAATATGCTTAAATGTAAAGTACATGTGTTACATTTGAATGGCGTCCCGTTCTTCAATATCATTACTTTTAAGAGGGTATTTTATTGTTGAATACTATGATTTTCAGCTATAAACAATAAGCTATTTGTTCTATCTATAAATCAGATCTTTAACTGCAAACTTTCAAGCCTGGTTCTCTGTTCAATATCGTTCTTTCTTTTTTTCCTCACTAAAGGGTGTTCAGTGGAAAACCAAAGGATCTCCCTGAGGATTTAGCACGTCTTTGATTTTCTAAAGCACCTGTAGAAAAATATGGAGGAAAGGAGAGCGAAATAGAATTCAGTAACTCGCAGTCCTCAAAACTACTTCAATTATCATGGAGTCGCTGTTCTCTCAACCTCGACTGCAAATATTACCGTTATTTATGTTGCGATGTAAGAATCCAAAAACAAGATCGCTAAATCTTGAGGTTGAGCGTGGGTAATGTGATAGTAGACTGTAATCTCGTATGTGGGATTACCCTATTATATTTCCTAGTTGAAAATATTGTAATAGTCATTATATACTAATAAATATTTAAATTTTAAATACAGATTCCAGTTTTTCTTAAACAATGTGTTGTATTAAGTTTATATAATCAATTTAAAATTAACCCTTTTTACTTTTCTTACTTTCTTTTTACAAGGCAAATAAGAAATATTCATTAAAAATGATTTGGGTAAACAGCATTCACTGCACAAATCTTCATCGGATTGTTTTTTTCATGCCTTGATGTTGTTTTTGTTGTTAAATCGAAACCTGTGTCGAAAAAAAATAAATAAACCTAACCTTAAAAATCTTTTTGATTCTGTAAAACAAATACCTCAAAATCCAATATGGAACTAAACTAAGAGGCGATCATCCTTTCCCTTTCACTTTTTGAAGTAAACAACAACAACGTGCTTTAATAAGCCTTATCTTAAAATTAAAAACTATACGTTCGAATTTCTCGTTCCGATGGAAATTAAACGAAATTATTCATTTAAATACCACTAAAAAGACCAAAGAAAAAGAAAATCTCATCATTCAGGAACAGATCATAGAAAGAATAAAAAAAAAATATATATATATACCCGATTTTCAGTACAATGAAATGGAACTAGCCCCTTCGATGACTTACTGTTTTGATGCTGCGCGAAGTCGAATGCTGAGCATGACGATAATGTGACGTCATTCATACTTTGTGAACGCTAAAATGAAAAATCTCCAATTATAAGAAAAGGGAATTTTTTTAAAAAAACTCAATTAAAAATTGAAGATTCGACTTCAAAAACAAAATAAATTATCTATAATGGCAATCGTTCTGCACCATTAACGTATAAAACTGCAACATTTTTTTTTTCTCTTCTTTTAAATATTTTCAAAAATTTAAAAATAGAATTTTCCTTAGTTTCAGTTTCCAATCTGAGTCATCGAAGCCGTGCGTTTTCTGTAAATAGTGAAGCCATTCACGGTCCTCCACGTCGATGATTAAAAAAGTGTAAACAGATGCTGGAAAGACGTGTCATAACTTCTAACCTTTCTTTGGAATAAAAAGAAATTAAGTCACAATTCTGGGAAAGTGAATAAATCTAGAGAAAAGCAGATAACGCCAGCAAAATCAGGAACAATAACCTGCAACCTTAATTGTAATTTTACTCGAAATTTTTATTTTTGAATTGGAAATATTATCATTTAATAATAATGGGAATCACAGTGGAGCCTCCAAAGCTTAAACAAATATTTAATAATTTTGTTTACGGACTAATCCTTTCAGTGGCGCACCCAAGATTAAGGTTGGGGGAGGCTAAAGGATGTTTTAGAGTCCATTCAGATGTAGGCCTATTTAAAAATAAATTGTTCCAAAGATCACGTTCCAAAATAATAAGATAGACACGTCAGTGCTTTACTAAAGGTTTTCTTCTCGTTCGTTCTTTCTTTCTTTCTTGTTTTTTTTTTTCTTTTTTTTTATTTGGGTTCTGGGGGGAGGGGGGGGGGGGGGCTTCAGTCCCGTTAGCCTTACCCTAAAGAATATTCATAAGAATTCGTAATGTTTTTCTTGAAGGTCTTTGTTTCATAATTTTTTCTTATTTTTTTTTATTATATTAATTATAATATAGCTTTTAACAATAATTAGGGGACTTCTGAATGCAGAAGAAGTGAAAACATCAAATTTATATTTTAAATAATTTTATAAGTTTAATAAGCGGACGACACTTATCTTCTGATTTTCCTACAGTCATTTTATATTAAAATAATCATCAGTTTTATTTGTTATATTTGATTTCAATAACAAACATGAATAACATTACATTTAATTAAAAATAAAAGAAGTTTAACGTGCCCGAAAAATTCAAGAAAAATATCAATCGCGAGGCACAAAGCTAAAGTTAGGATTCGCACTTTGAGTTGTCATCGGGAAGAGACTGGGACGGACCGTTTCGTCCTCATTAGGACTCCTCAGCCAGCCAAACTCCTCCGATGACAACCCAGGACAAGGAAGTTTTGTATTTCCCCCCTTTTTTAATTTATGGTTAGGATTTCTTCGGTGGGAGATCCCATTCTCGGGTGCGAGAGTCGGGATACTAACACCGTGCGCACTTTCTGGGTTGTCATCGGAGGAGTTTGGCTGGCTGAGGAGTCCTAATGAGGACGAAACGGTCCGTCCCAGTCTCTTCCCGATGACAACTCAAAGTGCGAATCCTAACTTTAGCTTTGTGCCTCGCGATTGATATTTTTATTACATTTAATTGTATATAAAATATTTATATATAATAATATGATGAAAAAGCCGTTCCGACATGGCCGAGCGGTTTAGACGGCGCGGCGGTCTGCCGTGTGGCCGATGTGTCGGAACCTGGGAAGTGAGTTACTGTTGTTATTCATGAAGGTTGGTGTTTTGTGTAAATTCAGAAGAAAAAAATGCCTCATACCTGTATAAATAACCCAAATAGTTTTTGTTATATCTGTTGAGTTAACTCTGAAATCCGCGAAAACTTCATCCTCTTGTAAGAAAATGCTATGTACTTTATTTCGAGTGCAAGATTGGCGACCAAGACAAGAAATTGGCCCCCACATATGCTGTTACATGTGTTACACTCCTGACAGGCTGGTTAAAAGGATCACGTCACGTGTCCTTTGGTGTCCCCATGATTTGGAGGGAACCAACGGATTACAGAACAGACTGTTATTTCTGCATGACAAAAATAGCTGGAATTACCTCTGAAACAAAAAAAACTATGCAATATCCTAATTTACCATCTGCTGTAAGACCTCTCTGTGAAGAATTGCCGCTACCAGTGCCTCCTGAGAATGTGACGGTGAGTGAAGATAATACAGAGACGAACACCCAGAAGCCAGAGAAGGAGATATGCATGCCGACCAAACATTTGAAGCCCCCTGTGAATCAAATGAGACACAATTTTTTTTTCTGAAGGGGATCTCGATGATCTTATTCGTGATTTAAAATTGTCGAAGGAGTAGGCTGAGCTTCCAGCTTCACAATTAAAAGAAAAGAATCTTCTTCTTCCTGATTACGAAAGTGAGTGTTTATCGTGACCGCCATGCTATTTTTTCTGAATAATTCTCCAAGGAAGACGACATGGTTTTTTGAAATGACATCGAATCCGTTATGGAGACTCTTGGCCATGGTTTCAGTGTAAGTGATTGGCGCTTGTTCATAGATTCTAGCAAATTTCGTCTGAAAGCTATACTTCTCCACAATTGGAACACATTTCTTTCTGTTCCGATTGCTCATGCATTTAACATGAATGAGATATATGAGAACTTTAAACTGCTATTCACGCATATCCAATATGAGAAATACAAATGGCATAAGTGGAGATCTCAAGGTTATTGCAATTGTGTACTCCTTTTGCCAGATAAGCTACATATAATACATAGGAAGCATTTACAGAAACCATCATCACATGGAAACTGAGGCCGATACAGAAATTCTGGAATTAGATCTGAATTCAGGGGCGAATTATCTTCCAGAAACAGCATGTTTTGTTCTTGCGACTGAATTTTTTTTTTTTTTTTTTTTTGTAGACCAGTGTTATCTGCGTCCTCATCATTCCTCATCTTATCAATCGACATCAGTAAGAACTGAAATATTATTAAAATCATGGACGGAAACTTTTGCGGGGGGAGGGGGCAAACTATTTTGGCAATATATTTTACAATGATTTAAATTAAATGAAGTAAAAAATATTTACCTTTTTTTTAAATATCTGTTAGACTTCTTTAAGACAAAGAAATTGTATTATATAAATTTGAAAATTCCAGAGAGGAGGTGTCCGGGTGCTGTCATATATTGGATTTATTTAAAGGAAATTAGTTATATTTCTGTTTGTATTTATGTAATATTAGTGATGAGAAACTTATTTATTGTAAATTTTTGAATTTGAGAAATAATATTTTTTTTTTATTTCTCTGGGAATCAGAATTATTAGAAATTGTAATTTTTAATTAAATTGGAATTTGTTTTCGAACATGGAATTTAGCTATTATAGATTAATCTGTTGTTATATTGTCGAGATTAGCGCTCGTGCTGATTAGAATGTGGTCTCGAGCGGATTAATCTGTGTTGATTGTAAAAAAAATTCCAATTTAATTAAAAATTACAATTTCTAATAATTCTGATTCCCAGAGAAATAAAAAAAAATATTTAAAAATTCTAAATCATATTTGGAATGGAGACTTTTAAAATATTTTTCAAATGTTCGTCAGTCTGAGAACAATGCTTACTCTCATTGATCTTCATGATGCAGAAGATTTGGTCAGATATATTCACGCACACTTTTTTTTATCAAAGTAAATTTTCCTCCTCCAGATCAAACAATTACGGACATGAATTGCCAAAAATTTAATAGAAAGAGTTTATGTTTTTGTTTTCGATTTAACATTGCCCACAAGACTATTTCCGTTGTTCTGTTCAAAAATCCAAATGTTGAACAAAATCTTAGGAAATTTTATTATTAATTTTAATTATTGCAATCTTTCAATTTAAAATACACAAGAGATATTCATACTATATACAAGTAAACTTTATACTCTTTACTTTTCTACTTCTCCGTCTCATAGACGATATTTTGCAGGACATCATTCTTCAGGCTCTAACATTACTACCGTTAATTGAATGGTCGGTTTAGTTGGTGATTGATTTTTATGAATATAAAATTAAAGAGAAGGATTGTTATATATATATATATATATATATATATATATATATATATATAGCAAGATAAGGTATTCTTATGTAGAAAGTTTTGTTGTAATTTAAAACAAAAAAAAAGAAACACCGTTCAGTTAACATTAGTAAGATAGAGCCTAAAGAAACAGGACAAAGACATCCTGAGGAATATCGTTTATAAGACGGAGAAGTAGAAAAGTTAAGAGAATAAAGTTTATATTGTATTGCAATTTTGTTTTAAATAAATAGTATTTCCAAAAGTCATCGCGGATTCCGCGGTCGACTGAATGGCGATATGCGTTGAAAACATGTATTCTAGTATCATCATGATGAATAACAATAATGCATGATTCATTCGTACGGTGGTTCAAAAGAAAAAAGAATCATTTCCTCACGACCTCATATGAGCCTCGTGGTATTTCAAATGGAGGCTAGGATTTATAGAAACAAATGAATTCAGTAATATATTTATAAATATTACATAATTTACATATTTTCTGCAATTCTGAAATTTTTTGCTTGTTAATTTTGTATTTTTTAATAACACTAAGTTTGAAGAATAATTTTGAATCATCGAAACTTCATGAAACTTGGTTAGCCATTTACGGAGAAGAGATTTTCGATCATTAATATTTGAAATTCGTTCGATGTCGGTATTTATGAAGAGATATAGGCTAAGCACGAAGATTTCAAATGTTCCACAGAAAAGGTAGCTGAACAGAAATTCATTGGCAACAACCAATTGATGTTCTTATAATCCATTGTAATTCATATTAAATTTATACTGTATATGCTTTGCTTTAATAACAGTAATTGGATTTAGGCGACTTAAAAGAAGTATTTGATAATGTAATCAATTTTCAGCAAAAGAAATGTGTGAAGAAATATTTTTTTTTTTGATATAACAGATATTGTAATTTACAAAATACGGAAACTTCTGCTTTTTTTTTTATAGATTTTGGGAAATTTAAAACAACAAAGAAAAGGAAAACACAAAAAATTATTTTTTTTTTATAGAAAACAGGATTTAAATTCTTTCTGGAACTACTTTTTTTTTCGCGAAATATTGATAAATATATTAAAAAAAAAAAAAGCAATACTGAAATAAATATACATCGACTATTTCTACTTGTGAATTTATTTTCTTTCGAAAAAATTAAATAATAACAAAGCGAAATAAACAAATTGAAATATAATATATTATATATTCCGTATTTTGGCTAGTTTTTAATTTTCCTAGGCATCATTGATTTCAATTCTAAAATTATTTACTAATAATTCAGATTTTTAAAAGAAAGAGAATTTATAGACATTTCCATAAATATTGTTTTTAAAATAATTATTTCCAACTATTCATATTGATCACTTTTATTTGGGTGGGGTCGTACATTGAACAATAAACACAGGCGCCCACGCACGCTTCTTGCTACGCTAGCTCCTAGACACACCATCTATAATTGGCGATTTTGGCACTTGTTAAGGGAGATCGCGCTTAAACCTGGACTTAAAAATTTAAACATTTTAAGGAAAATTTATTATATTATGAATGAATTTGGAAAAATATCATTCAAAAGAATGAATGAAGTATCCATTTTAGAAATATCTGGTGAATCCAGTGGATTCCGGTTATTTAGGCCACCGGTTAATCCGGCAGCCGTTTATCTGAAACAAAGCTCAAAGAAAAGAACCTAATCGAAAAATAGCCTTAGTTGTCTTTGCTTAATTGGGACAACATGCCGTTTATTTGGGACAGGTAACTAGGTTGCGTCAGTTATGTGCACGTGTATTATCGTTTATACTAAGCCAATGTTGAATCGGCAAGTGTAAGTATTGTGCTTTTACAGTGTTGTGAGTTTGAAAATTGTTTTTCTTTTAATTTTTTCAAATTTTGGAACCTCAACAAACTGCCACGTAAGCCCTATGACTAGCCGAAAAAATTACCGTATTGGACAAATTAAAAGACCATCCGCTCCATATAAATCATCGTCAATTTGTCGGAGAGAACTGGAATGCCGAAATCTACAATTGCACTTCTGATACAGCAACAGGATAAACTGCGAGAAGAATGGACACGCAATGGAAAACAGGGAGCATCCCAAAAACGTAAACGTCAAGGAAAGATCCCGATGTTGAGGATGAATCCCTGAATCAGTCGTTTTCCATTGTAAGAGTGTCCAACAGTGGTCCAATGTTGAAAAAGAAGAAAATATTTAAATAAATACTTCGTTGTTCATTTAAACTATAGTTTGTCTATTTTATATATTTTTAACTACATATGTACTTATCTATGTGACATTTCGCATAATTGGGATAGCCGCTTAATCGGGCCAAAGTGCACTAGTCCCAATGTGTCAATGATTCCGAACAACCGGAATCCATTGTATCCACTTTTTAAAGCACAGCCATCTGCACGAGAACCAGAAACACAACCATATTTGATAAGAACATTTCCCAGAACATAGGGAAGAGATTTCAAAATAAAACAAATTAGTTCAAAAAACATCAACAACGGTAAACGTAATGCTGCAAAAAAAAAGTATGGACCAAAGATTCTTAACCATTTCTATCACGCTTTTATTAACTCACACTGTCTGGTTTCTGGGTCAAATCTTGTAATCAATTTTTAAGTCACTTCCCATCGGTCAATCATCTAGAAATATTGCACACTTGCTTATGTCTAATAATATACTGATATATTAATATATTTTGTATTAATATCTTCCGCCAAGACAACACGTCCTTCCGTGCACCGTTACTACTGAGACCAGCCGCTATGCGGCGGTATATTTATATACTGTATACATTACAGCTCCTTAATTAAATGAGTTTGGCCAATGAAAAATTTAAAATTGGACGCTAATTAAGGAACTCTAATATACACAACTACTTCTGAATTATATATACACAATTCTTATATATGTATTTTAATCATTATATAATATAGAAAGCGTGGTTTTTAAAAGTTTTTATAATAAATTATTTACCTAAGTATCTACTAACAGGCTATTGTCATTAACTGTACCCGTAAATTTTGTGAAGAAAACACTGTTCATCAAAAATAATTAAAAAGCCAATTTTTTAATTTAAAAAAACAAAACAATGTAGGATAGCGATTAGTAAACCAATCACAGTGCTTCGCAACGGCTTCTGAGTCACCTTTACTTTAGAATAGACTGCGCCGGGGTGGTCTAGAAAATGCGCGCGCGAGTTTCTTTTTTGACCCCAAGCTATCTTACCCACCCCTATTTATATGGAATAATCGTCATTCTTAACTCAAACCTTGTTAATACACTGAATTCCTAATAATGATTTAAAAAAACTTAAAGTTGAGAAACTGTGAAAAGATTTAAAATAGAGAGAAAAAAATAAAGAATAAGAATTGCCCATGAGGGGATCGAATCCACGACCTTCGCGTTATTAGCACGACGCTCTAACCAACTGAGCTAACCAACTAACCACCTACAACATTCAAGAAATCCTAAAACAGTCACTGTACTTTAAACAACGTGATACTAATTTTAGAGAAGATAAAGTAGTTATCAAAATCCCAATTCTAAAGGATTACATAACCAACATCTCATAATGTCGTAAGTTGAGAAACTGTGAAAAGATTTAAAATGGGGAGAAAAAATTGAAGAATAAGAATGGCCCCTGAGGGGATCGAACCCACGACTTTCGCATTATTAGCACGACGCTCTAACCAACTGAGCTAACAGAAGCCGTTGCGAAGCATTGTAGGATATGTGTCCACAGACAGACAGACAAACCGGGAATATAAGGCGTCTTTCAGAAGCCTAAAAAAAGTACAACTTTCGTATTTGAAAACAGTTTTTCTCCTCGCTTTATCGCTTCGTTATTTTTCATTTTTTAATGTATCTTAATATCTCCCAAATCTGATTTTGGGAAAACATTAAAATACAGAGGTTTCCTTACTTCATAATTTAATTTTTCGTGGGGTTTATTCATTTTAAAAGTGAAATTCTTCATAAATTAAAATTCAAGAATCATATCTTGTCTTTTTTTTTTTTTTTAATTTAGATCTATCCTCCAATAACCTCTGTACTTTTTTTTTTCTATACCGCTGAGGATAGATGCACCACAGGTTGACAACCTCTGGTGTGAACAAGCGATGAATTTTATTGCATTTCTGCAAAAACGTTAATGATGTTTATTTTTTGTTTGGTTTTTAAAATCTCTTCCCAAGCTCTGACTGTGAGAAATGTTCTTACAACGATGTGTGTGTTTCTCCAGTTGATTCTCTATGCTCATGCCTTTTATTTTTTAGCATGTGATAGTGCATATTGCTTTGATTAAAAACCGGTGGAGGTGAAAAGTCGGAATTCCCTACAGTTTATTGATTTTCAAAACCTTAATAGAGGACAGACAAAAAAAAACAAGTTGACCATGTCACAATTTTCATTTTAGAAGCTCGGTACTGTCATATTAACTTAGTAAGGTTTAGAGTTCTCATTTCAGGGTCTATCAAATTTCGCTATTATTGCTGCGCCATCACTTACTTGTTAGTGCAAAAATTAGTTTTGGTCACTTTGATCAACAGTAATCAAAACCTACTGATAGAGATGATTAAAAAAAAAAAAAGAAATAAAAATAAAAATCAGAAATCTTTTACAATTCTGAGGAACACTGTCACATAAGAATGTGGTATCCTAGTTTCTATTTTATTAAAAACAATAGAAACAGAATTTTGCTATTGGCACTTAAAATGTAAAGTTTGAGGGAAATAAAATTCCATAAAAGTGTAAAATCATATTGCATTAGACAGAATTACAACTATCACCGTTGATGAATCGAGCACTAATGTTTAGTTTACAAAAAAAATCAACTTCCAATTGTTTTTATTTTATGGAAGGAACGATTTACCATTATTGAAAACAAAATAAGGAAATTAATAAGAAAGCGAGTACTTGGTTAAGAAAAATAAATATTACAAATTTTCTTAAAGAAAAAAAATTACCAAATAACAAATGATGATAAATTTAACTGAGCTAACTATTCAACTGAACATCACTGTTAGTACTAATGATATTAGTACGCCCCCCCCCCCATTGAATCCGAAAATGGAAAAAATGTAGGATTTTGAACTTGTTTTTTGGTTGAAAAGTTCATCGTTTTGATTGTAACCCCCCCCCTTTCTCCTAGTCTTCCTTATCAAAATTTAGGATATAGGAGTCAAATCTATTTCTTTCTTCTTTTAATTGCGTTTAATTAGAGGAAGTGTCACTGCTTACGTATAGTTAGCAAAAAAAACCCAAACGAAACTCAACATTTTTAAATTTCTTTTAATCACTTTATAAATTAATTTTTTAATCAATTAATAAAAAAACAAAAACAAATGATTCTTAGCTGTTATCAGCTCATCAACGTTAAAACCAAACACCGCAGCAATATGCCGGCAATGCCACTGTAAAAGATTAGAAGGGCGGAGCTAAATTAATTTTATATCACAGTGATAAAGGGAAAGTTTTACTTTTTTTATTATTATGTTTGCCTTCTAATGAAGACGTTCTTTTCATTCACTCGCATAGGAATGCACTCATGATTTTCTTCAAAATGAAAAGAGGAATTGAGGACAACACGCACCATTTCATCAAAAGAAATAAATATAAAGACGGTATTGGAACACCAAGAAATTGCATAACTACTTTTTCAGAATGTATTTTTCTTTTAAATGAGGAAGATGGGTGGGAGGAAGATCGCTTGTTGTGACAGCGATGGGGGGAGAAACTATCCAAAATTTACCAGTCTTTTAAGAAGTGTCGATCGGACGACTCATTGCTATGTAATCATCGATATAATATTTTGATCATTTTTGAATTATATGTTTCCACACGTACACTACGTTCAGGATATAGAAGGTTCAACTCTGTCCAACTGAAATCATTTTATTGCGGTATCGGGTTTAAGATAAAACTTGATATACCTTTTTTTTTTTTCTTGGTTTGTTTAAAACTAGATGACACTTTTATGAACAAATTTTCATACTTATTTATTAAAGTATGTTTTTTAAAAGTATTTTTATTTAAAAAGTTATACTTTTTATTATAAATGTTAATCAGCGCGAAAGAAATTGAAAAGGTTATTAAGAGCAAGACTGAAAACTCCAAGAATTTTTAAGGCCTATATTAAAAATAGATAGAAGTCTCGATTATTTATTAATTAATAAAAAATAGAAATTCGTTTGAAAAATGTTTAAATTAAAAAGAAAAGTACCCTCAAATTATTTTTATTTATTAATTGTAAAGTTTTTCCATTCAATTTCAGTCTTTAATTCGAAGAAGCAGACTTAACTTCTTACACATTCTTTCTCTTCTGAGAAAAGATGCAAGAAAGTGAAATTTTTTAATATCTGCATCTGAAATAGCTTTTATCATGGTTGCTATTTCTTTTATCGAAAGTAATGATTTGCTCCAGTTATTTTTGAGGTAAGGAATTTCTTTATTGAGGATTATAGATCACCTTAATCCGACTTCCTATTTCGATTTTATTATAGTATTTTATTTATTTATTTATTTATTCTTATTAAGGTTTTATATTTATTAAAAAAACCTAAAGAAAGTCAATGTTTATAAGTAAATCGCATCATAATATATATTTAAAATAACCAACATATGGAATAGTATATTTCTTTTTTTAATTCACTCTAATTGCAAACGTTATCTTCCAATTGCAAACAAAATTTTTCAAGTCCCGGGCTAACACATCACATAACTTTAAACCACTCTCTTTTCTGGCCTTGCCCTTTAAATATGATTGAAAGAAATTCTATCTAACTATTTAAATAGTTTCACGCTCGGAGGAAGAAATATGCAGTATAAAGGAACTTCACCGAAAAGAAGAAAAATCTAGCTTTATGAAATAATGTCGGCAATATTAAGACTTTGTTTCACAAGAGTTTAATCGTTATCATTGAATTTTGAAATGGGGGGGAAAGTTTTACAGCCGTCGTAGTCATTCAACCAAAAATAAATAAATAAATAAAATAAATATCAGTTGTATCCTTTATCGGATGGGAGAAGGGGGGGGGGGGTTACAGACGTACCAATGAACTTTCCAACCACAAAACCAGGTCCATAATCCTCGATTTCTTCCATTTTCGGATGCATTGGGTAGGTGGGGGGTTCGAACCTCTACCAACACCCCCTTCGGTACGCCGAAACAGCTGTCACTTCGGAACCAAGATCTCATTTTACAGAATTCATTACGCAAAAGAGAAGTTCTTATTGATAAATGAGATAACTTAACAACACTAACTATGACATTGATTTTTGGCGTATTGCTGATTTATTTCTTTTATTTAGTAATTCTTTAGATTTGCAAATAGTATCATCCTATCACGGTAAAGTAAGAAGTGCGTAGTTTTAGAGATATCAGTTTCCAAAAATCTGCTTAATCTAAAACCCGATGCTTAATTTCTTCACATTATATTCGAAAACGAAAATTGGTCAAGACTTTGAAAGATTTCATTTCTTTTAAACATTAAAATTATAAACTTTGGCTACAATTTACAGCGAAAAATTACTTTAAGAAGCAATACTTAATTTGGATGAACTGACTAAAGACTTGAATAATGAAATATAAAGATTAAAATAAAGTAGTTCAGAAGATTTGTCGTATTTCATTTTCTTGATGATTTCAACGATCTCATTCAAATCTCGGATTGTTCGAGAATGATAATTTCAACATGTCCGGCGAGGAATGGGGTATGGTATCTCGGAGTTGTAAAGTTTTACGTTATTTCCGAAAATATTTTATACTTTCGACTTTAAAAAGCTAATCAACTATTATTTACATCTTATCTTCAGATGCTGATGATTTTGAATCTAAACCGTTCATAGCACCACGAATTACTGACAAATGGGAAGGCGAAGATGAAGACGATGACGTTAAGGTAGGCCTAATTGTAGGCACGATTTCTTACAGATTTGTTTAATTTCTGAGAATATTCACAATTATAAAGAGGAAAGAAGTCCACTGAATCATTAAAGATTTCATAATAATTTGAAATTTTGATGGTGATCAACGTTACTTTTAATATAAAATATGAATTTTTATTTTTGCTCATGTTATCAACCCGGTGAGCGAACATGTGTTCATGGCGACATACTTTCACAGATTGAGCCCTATTTTCGTTCCATTTCTGAATTTTTAATTTCTCCTCCTGTAATTCTTTCCTTTTATCATGAAAAGGAAGCTATTACCAGCAAACGGTCGACAATAATTTAAAAAGAAATAAAAAAAAAAACTTCATTCTATAGAACTAGTCTTAAATGTCTTCGAATCTCGAATAGAACGAGGAAAGAAAAAAAAAAAGTTTACCTGAATATTTGAGATTATCCTGAATTACCACTAGTTTTTAAGAAAGTTATTATCGAGCTCATCGTTCTTACTGTACTGCTTGTAAATTATGAAAATGTTGCATTTCTATGTTTGCAGACATGTCACCCATATTTGCTTTGCTTTGACCTGATTTTTGTATTACGGCAAATTAAACATATTGTTTACTGGATTTCGCTACTGAAACTATTAAGCTTCATTTTTCACGTGCTAAATATATTTAGATATTATAATTTATTTTCTGGTCATTTTTCTTTGCTTTATTATTTTATTAACTCGTTAAAACTAGTAATATGTTTTTACTATCGCTCTAGTGAAAGAGAAAGGAAAAAAAAAAAAAAACTTTACTGTTAAAATTTCTACGGTAATTCCCCGTATTAAATATTTGAGAAAATCTTCCCAGTTCGTTATTTGTCCGACACGTATTTTAATTTACCCACAGTCGTATTTTAGCTTTGTTAAAACTGTATACTATAGCTAAGCAGATTTTTTAAGTTTGAAACTTAATTTTTTTTTTTTAAATCTCCCCCCCCCCCCTTAGTTTAAATAATAGGTGTGTTGTATTGTGCCAAGATTAGTCTGACTGCTATCTTATGTCACTGCCAGATACATTATTTAAAGATGTAATTAACATTAAAAATTATTATTATTGTTAGCAAAGAAACTGAATTTTAACATAATTGATAAATTAATCATAGAAATTCATTGGACATATCTAGAAAATAAGCTTTACAGGTTATATTTGTCAGCAAAGTTCAATTTGATTTCTTTTAGATTGGAATAGAACTGCATCTTATATTGGAGGGGGGGGGCACAGAAATTTCTTGCAGTTGGGCCTAGGAAGGCCCTAGGTTTGATGTACATAAATTATTGCATTTGTAATTTGCTTTGAAGCATTTGTTTTTATTTTCTTGTGAAGATGCTTGTGAAAGAAACAAGTTTTAAGATCTGGTGGAATCCTGGTCAAAAGTTGACTGTCCTCACTCCACTCTCCAAGATATAATCTTCAACCTTTGACTTTAGAAGTTTCTTCAGCCAGTCATAATTGCTTCATCTTAGCCAGGACTTGACAGTTGTAACAATCAAATCTATCTTCCCTAATGTTCCATCTTTCTCAGTAATGATTATTCCCGATCATTGTATCAGGGTTTAAAGTTTGTTCTGCATCTTGATGAACTGGTTGAACAGATAGGAAATTGGGTTGTTCAGCCAACAGTTGTTAGATTGAAAGCATATGTGGCTGTGGAAAGAAAGTGAACTAAACCATACATAATTCAGCAAACATCTTTGTCTTAGATGTTTTATGTATAAGATAGAATCACCTGTCATTGGTTTGTTGCATCAATAAGATTATCAAGTAATTATCCATTAAATTATGTACCAGCATTGTATTTTTATTCTTAGTAAGAGTTTTGTTAATGACTGTTTAACAAAATTACTATTATTCTTTTTACTAATCAGAATAATGTTAATAGAAATAGCCACCGGAGCACAGTGAAATACTGTGATAAGAGGAATCGACATTAATTTAAGTGTATATTATTGATATCATTGCTAGCCCTTGCAGTACTAAAAAGTTGATTGGGAGTTGGACACTGCAGTTTTCTAGTGTGCACTTTTCTGCTGTTTGAAATGATTTTTTTTTTTTTTTTTTTTATAAAGGGAGGATTGTAGTTCAGTTATAGCAGAGCTATACCAGATTTCATTTTAAGCATTGAGAGAGCATTTCAGCAAATTTCTCAGACAAATGGATTTGGGCAATTGTGGTATGGCTACTACATCTCTTCAAACAAATTATTTATCTCTGGCAATGCTTAACAAAATTGGTCTAATTCAACCATTTATTCTATTAAATGGTTAGAGAAATGTTCTGTATCCCTAGAGTACCGATTGTCAAAATTATCTGTCTGGTTATGTAATAGCGAACACACTGATGCCTGCTCTTTGGCCATTTTGTTCTATCTATACTAATTTTATTTTTCTGTAAATAGCTTACATTATGTATATAAATGTATGTATCATTTATATCTCATCCCTAAAAATAATAAAATGAAAAAATAATATTTAGCAGATATTTTGAAATGATCATCCACTCTAACATTGAACATTTATTTTTTCTTTCTGAAGCAGTTGCAATTTAAAACGACTACAGACTATTCTCTCGCCTCAAAAACTGAATTCATTTTAAATTTATTAAGATGAGATCATTATTAACAAATGCAAATGATATGAAGTCCTGCCTTATTGATTTGTTTTGCATTTCTGATGTGCCCTTTAATCTAACATAAAAGAAAAAACAAAATCTCTGCACTGAATAATATTTTTTTTTTTTAATTTAGTATTTAGCTGTTTATTAGTATCTTTATTTTTTTCATCCCTCTCGCTCTGTGTTAGATCAGTGTTTAAGCATAATATACAGTAACTATTTAAGCCATTTGTGAAATTTAAATGTATTTGATGTTTTGGATGCTGACTGATGACACGACTAGTCCTTTTTTTTTTTTTTTATTAAGTTAATTTGTAAACAGTTGTCAAATTGGAAGTTTGTTAATAAAGGAAAAAAAAAAATAATTTGATAAAGATCTAATGGGGATGGTATACAAAATTAATAACACCAATTGTTATAGTTTGCATTTTTCAAAATGCATTCTAGAATGTTTGTATGAATATGAGATGGGAAAAGGAATAATCTGATCTCGATCTAATCTAATGTTACCTAAAAATACAGTCCTCAAAATGAAATGCAAAGTTTATATGCTGCAAAAGAGGATAAAGAAAAGGAAATATGTATAGGTTCTTTATAATTTAAAATGTTTAAACAACAAATAAAGGATTAACAGAATACATTAGTTTGTTTAGCAAAGAGTAAAATTAAAAACTTTAAACAGAAAGATGAATTGTTAAAATTAATAATGGTAATTGTAAATTGATTTTATTGTCAACTGAACTGTGGCCAACACACATTACATTAAAACTAAGATTATGTACTTATTAAAAACACAAGCACTTTCAGAGTGGTCTAAGCTCCATTGTCAAGCAAATGATAAATCATTTTATCTGAAAGTGATTGTGCTTAATATGTACATAATTTTAATGTAATGTGTGTTGGCCACAATTCAATTGATAATAATTAATTAATGTACATGTTAAAAATCTTGTGTTAAATGATTTTGTACCAACAATTTTGTGTCTGATTGAAGAACACAATATTATTTACTAATGTTATGTCATAATATGGTATCTTTGAAAGTAATTGTTTTGTTACTCTTTATCGTAAATAGCTCAGTCTGGAGTGAGAATAGGTGGTTTTCACTGCCCCATATCTTTTAACCTATCGCTGATAAAAATCTGAAACTTTTTATGTAAAATTGTCAAACATAGAGGAGTTATATTTTCATGTTATTATCTATTCATTATTATTTAAATTAATTTTTTTTGAATTCAAATGCCCCGAATATATCATATATTTAAACAACTTTTGTGGTGGTGTTTAAAAATCTAGACCCAATACCAAAACGATACAGAAATCTAATTATGGAAATTTAATTGAAACAGTTTTCTCGTTAATTCCTTAGTTTTTGAAAATGCAGTCTGACAAACTGATTTTTTTTTTTTTTTTTTTTTGTGTGAGACAGTTGAATAATTTGTTTTGATCAAATTAAGCTTAACCGAATGCTCAATCATTTGACGTTTTTCTTTTCTTCCTAATTTTTATTATTTATTGAGATTTTTATTAGTTCCAAATTTGATTTCAAGGGGACTTCGATATTTTTGGTGTTAAGAGTCATCCCTTTAGGCAAGTGGTTTTGCCTAAAAAAAGGGATTATGGGAGAGGGAAGAAGGGAGGAAAACTCCAGCTCAACCCTCAATAATTCTAAGATGTAGTGAATAAATTTTAAAAAAACTAACTAATAAATTCAAAATTAATTTTTTTTTTTTTTTTTGGCAAGACACTAAATAATAGTGTTTAAACTGTCTCATTTGTTTTATTTAAGTATTTTCTTTATGAAATTATATTAAAATAAAATAAACATTGAAATGAATATAATAATAAAATTCTTTATCTTGTTTGGTTACTTTCTTTGCAAAATAATGATGTTTTTATGCTTTTGCAGAAAAAGTTTTGAATGATACTTTTTACCATATTTTCTATTTCATAAACTTTTCATTAACTACTTGTTTTGTTTTAATTAAGCGCTTTTTTTTTTTTCCTTACATATAACTGTTCATACCTGTTTTGTGATAAAACTATATTTCTTTTTTTCTTTTTTTTTTAATCCCGAATAATAGAATGAAATTTTCTGTTACCAAAATTACTTAACTGTAAGAATCACAACATAATTCATTTTGTATCTCATTGGTAATTCACCTCTTCAAATTTGTGTTGAACTAATATGAAAATTGTCTGGTTTTTTAACGTTTCTGGTGAGATATTTTTGTAATTTTTTTTTTTTTTTTTACAAAAAAAAGAATGAATTTTTATTGTATATAGTTTACAATATAGGTAGCTTTTTGATGTGTCATTTTTTTTATTATTATTAATGTAAAGAAAAAAAACCAATCCTTCCTAGTCCTACAAGATATTCAGAAAGAACATTTGTCTGTAGGTGCAGAGCAAGATTTACAAAATTATGAGTTTAGATATATATATAAACAATACATTTAACATAATACTTCATATAAAACAATAAATCTTGTTTACAATAGTTTACAATATATTATCGTAAATAGTTTACAATAATATTATCTTGTATAAGAAATAATCATATAGTGTCATACATTATTTAAATGGCTATTATGATTTTAACATTAATATAATTACAAATGTTGTACAATATATATATTTTTATACCTTATAAGAATAAAAGTTTTGATTCATTAATAAGAATACCTTTTTTTTTAATCCATTTAATTCTTCTCCTAATTATTTTTTCATACTAAATTTTTTAAAGTAGATATATTTTCAATTTTTGTCATCTCTAATGTGAATTGATCAAATATCGTATTAATTTATTTTTTATTCATAATCCAAAATTATTTTTGGGATTATCAAAATCTTGTTTTTTATACAGCTTATTACTTGTTAAATTTATATTTCTTTCATAGTTATTATAACATTTTGTAATAATTTTTTATGATTAAGAAGTAAATTACTTTTTGCTGATGAAACGAAATGTTTTTCGAGATCAAAATTTGGTTTTGTTGATTGCTTGGTAATTTCTTGAAATTGTAGAAAATTAAGTTTAATATTTTCTTTAAAATTCTATTGATATTTATTTCATTTATTCAAGTAAATCCAATTTTCAGTACCATAATTAATTAGTTTCACCTTGAGATTTGAAAAATGTTTTAAGTTCTTGGCGTGGCTGGAAGGAAAAATAAATAAAATTCTTATTAATTTCAAAATCATTTTTTTAAAAGCCTTTTCTTTGGTTTTACATGAATACATTGTGTGCTACATCATTTGTTTTATATGTATTTTATTTTAACTTTTTTTTATATACTATATTATAAAATATCATGGTAAATTATAAGCTAATATCTATTGTCCTTTATGCTATTTAATATATATCATTATTTTGAAAATAAACAATGCTTACTTTACGGTATATGATGCAATGTAGAAGGCATTAAGAAATGGCATAATGTTCATAAACATTAAAATAATTGTAATAGTAAAATTTCTTATATTCATCTTTATTGCTTAAATTAAGATTGCAAATTAATGATGTTTTATCCTTTATTCAAAATGGAAATGTTCTGAGTATGATGAAACTAACAATATTTCTATTTCTTAAACTTTTTTTATCTTTAAATGGGCATAACCGTTTTCCTATTTCTTTAACATTCCAAAATGATGAATAAAATTTCTGTTACCAAAATTACTAATCGGTAAGATATTACAGAAATTATTTTCATTATATATTTTGTAGTTAATTCATCTCCATCACAAATTTGTGTTGACTAATGTGAAAATCTCATTGTCTACTTTTTAACTTTTGTTATGAGGTATTTTGAAATTTCATCTTGGCTGGAAACATTCACATAACTTAACAAAATAACAATTTTAATTTGATCATTCGGCATTTGTTTATTGTTGTGGATTACATTCACCCACTATGCCAATTTTGTTCCCTTGAGGTGCAAATTATGCTGATCCTCTGATCTTAATCCTTTCCTATTCTTGATCTTCCTGCACATTTGCCGAACAAATTCTAAGAAATTTCACATGATCCCCTTCAATTGGAATTTGATTTGTCAGACTAACAAGGTATTTGAGAAGCCAAGATTTCTATCAGGATCAAAGTACGTCTACGATTGGAAATTAGTTGAACTGTCAGTAATGCTTCAGAACTATTATTGTGAATCATTTAGTAGTAAATAAACACTCCATATTTCTTCTTCAAATCTTTTCTACTGTAATGTGTACTATTAATCATCATCCCCTACACCAGAAAATAAATGCTAAACATTACATTTATTTCTAGAAAAAACAGCGAATTTTCGAGGAGAAAAATAAAAGAAAACA
Organism: Thereuonema tuberculata; assembly: GCA_023159025.1. Taxonomy (NCBI): domain Eukaryota; kingdom Metazoa; phylum Arthropoda; class Chilopoda; order Scutigeromorpha; family Scutigeridae; genus Thereuonema; species Thereuonema tuberculata. The sequence continues at coordinate 200,355,051 of JAFIDM010009631.1, forward strand.
TCATTTAGTAGTAGTTGACATTAACTGTTATTGCAAGTTTTTCCATGGCCAAAACTACTCTCAATCCTTTAGTTTTTAACATTCCGTCGGGCGCACCCGATCTGCTAGGCATACCTCGAACTCTTTTGTTTGCCCCTCCCCCGCTAAATTTTTTCACGAGGTCTCAATCCTAGTAGCTTCTGCTTTTCCAGTGCTAATAACAATGGCAAGGTCAGTTAGTGATTTTTCATTTTTCATTTCCGGTTGCCAGACGAAATGATCTCATAGGCTCATTGTGCCCGATTACGTTACAGTTTGACAAATAAATTTTCCCAGTTATTTTTAATACTGTATCACATTGTTTCATTAGTAATGTCATATTATAAAATATTTCGTAATTATCTATAAACTTGAGTATGTTTTTGGAATGTGCTTTGCAAGCACACTGCGCCCGATCATGGGACAAAGATATTTTGTTGAACATACAACATGGAAATTTATGCTGGAAAACAGGCGAGTCTTGTCAACGAACTAAAACAGAAAAAACTGTCGTATGTTGGCACGATAAGAAAAAAATAGAAGAGAGCTGCCACGAGATTTCAAAAAAGTTAGGAGTCGATATGCTAGATAAAATGAGTGGTGCATATAACGTGTCACGGAATATAAAACGGTGGCCGATGGTAATCTTTTTTAAATTTACACATTGGTGCAATCAATTCGCAGATCATATACAGGGTGGGCAAAATAAAAGCGGCCTGGGTAAAAAAAAATGTATAGATATATTTCAAATATTGACAATAGGACTGACCCTTGTTAATGAACAAGCCATTTCCAGCATCTTCTGTGATGTTCATTAACAAAGGTCAGTCCTATTGTCAATATTTGAAATACTGTATATCTACACATTTTTTTTTTGGCTGCTTTTATTTTGCCCATTTTGTATGTGGGGTAATGGGAACGCAGATCTGAGAAGACTGTTCATAAAACAACTCTCTCTCGAACTTGTGCTTGGTCAACTTGCTCAACGCAGTCTGAAGTCCATTGGGATGCCAGCACACCTCCAATACAAATTGAAGAGATACGCTCCCATGAACAACCAAATCAAACTGATGGTCAGCCCCAGATACCTCCAAAATGACGCAAATGGGAAACATGACATTTACATACTCGTCGCAGACGATTGAGTCAATATGAATGTAAAAGCTGCCATACTGCTACCTGCGTCTCACATGCTGTCTTCATGTGTCCTTCATGCAATCACAGAGCGCTAGAAGGACATATATATGCTGATGAATCAAATGAAGGAGCAATTGTTGAAATATATTATGTTCTTGTTTTACTTCAATATCATTTTTCATAGTCAAATACCACTTTGAATAATTATTTGTACACACTTCGCTAATTTTTGTTAATTTTTGTTCAATAAATATACGTTTTCTTTAAAGACTAAACCTGTTTTACTGCTGCTTCGGTATTTTTATACAGTGTGGGCGTTTACAACGAAGTGTTAACAATTGTTTTTTGTAAGAAAAAACGTTTTTATCTGTAGAAAAGATTATTAAATCAAGGGGTGTAAACATTTCGGTAATTTTTGGTAACTAAATTTCCGTTTCCTTTAAAGACTATATAAAACTATTTTATTGCTCCTTCAGTATTTTTATAATGTTTAGAGGTTTCCAAAGAATAGTTAACAATTGTTTTTAGTAAGAAAAACATTTTTATCTGTCTAAAAAAAAAAAAATATTAAAGTAATGCCTCTCAGGCTCAATGCGCCCGAACTTGTGCCACACCATATTGCGCCTGACGGAGTGTTAATGTTGAATTTCTGGAAGCTAGTGTAAAGAAAAAGTTATGTATGAAAAGTTAATAGCTCTGAAGCAATACTATTATGAAAAGTTTACAATAGTTAGAATTCACAGTTACTGGCGCCTCTTTCACAGACAATAGCATAAAATCATTTGATAACTTAATAATAATTTGAGTTTGAGATTTCAATCCTAATGTTTTTAGTTGAGTTTATGGAAGCTGGAGGAAAAAGTTTTGTATGAAACAAAATGCTAGATTTAGTATTATTTTGTATTTCAATGGAAATTAAGAGCTATACAAATTTGCTTTTTTTTCTCTCTCTCTCTCTCTCCAAAGGCACTATGAAAGTAAGGGGACTGTTGGAATTGACTTGTAACTATTACTTAGAAATAAGGCTTTTTAGGACAGTTAAATTATCTGCTTCATCTCCTTTGCAAATTTGTGATGAACTAACGTGAAAATTAAAATTAATTAAAAAACTACTTTTTAACTTTTATTTTGAGGTATTTTGTAATATGTTGAAATTGAAAACTTATCAGCATGGCTGGAATGCATAACATAAAATAATGGAATTTTTGATTAATATAATGAAAAACGAATGAAGATTTTCAAATAAAGTAAATGGTAATGAAAAAAATCTATACAGTTCATTAAAAGGTGATGCAATATTTTTAATGTCATTAGGCGAAGTTGTTTCTTGTTTTGGATTAACAATAATTACACTGTCCAGGGTAATAAAAAGCCTCTGAAAGGATTAATTTTAATCCTCTTTCAGCAAGTCCAAATTGGTTTGAAGAAGGAAGGATGAAACTTTCAATAAACATTCGGCTTATCTATTTGTCTGCCTGCACATTTACTGACCAGGGGGAGTAAAGTCTTAATTAATATTACAATGTATATTTTATTTTCAAAAACATTAAGTTTATAAGCATTTCAAGTGAAATTATCTTTGTTTTCTGGTGTTCACAATCATATAATTACTGACATTATTTTTTTCCTAACAAATACTGATCATAGAAAATGAAGATGTGAAAACATAAGATAATTTCAAGAGTAGATAAGTATTGCTACTCTGTTTTTGGAAATTGATGGTATCACTGGGAAAATAAAATACAGTAGGTATTGATTTTGTATGTAATGAAATGTATATATTTGAATTGCAATTATATAGATTTCAGTTGTAAATATTATAATTGTAAATATTTTTACATTAATTATAAATAAATAATATTATTGTGGAAGGAAAGTACATATTTAGCGTATTTGTATTTATATAAATTTTTAAATAAATGGTTTTATCCATTACATATGCAAGACTTCCAGAGTGAAGCGCCAGGTAGCCATCTAGTAAATAAAATAAAATTGAATATTGTTTACAAGTATGCTGATAAAATAACTTGGATTTGTGATTTGTTTTTCCTTTTTATTTATTTATTTTTTTAAACAAAAGTGAAAAGCAATAATCTTGAAAATTGTTATTAGTATTATTATTTAAAAAAATATAATTTTCTTTCATTACATAACTTCATTGTTGGCGCAGCTTAGCCACTGCTGCTTTTGCGCCATTAAAATACCAACAAACAACAACAACTTCATTGTTTTTTTGTTTTTTTTTTTCTGCATGATTCATGTAATTTTTGCCAAGTTTGAATTTCAATTTCTTTTCAAACCTTATATTTATATCATTTTTATGCATTTATATTTTACATATACAAAGTAATACATGTAACATACCAATATCTTCCTGTAACAATTTTGGGAAGCTTATATAAGCTTTATTTTTTTTATTTTTTTAGAAAGGGTAGATTCTAATTGCAAATAGTTGATCTAAATTAGACACAAGAAGTAATGAATAACTTCAAACCTACTTTACTTAAAATCTTACTTTTTCTTTCTTTCCATTTAAAGTCTTAAAAGTAATAGAAAAATGCCTTTGTGTGCAGTTTTTTTTTTTGTTTTTTTTTTGGAGTTTGATATCTGCTGAATACAAAGAATTTTTTTTCATTTTCAGAAATTAAATAAATTCGCATTACTAGTCTGAATCATAATATGGTTCTTATTACAAGTCATCAATATAAATCCATGGTATCAATTTTATTGCTATTCTATGGGAATTTTTCTAACCTTACTGTGCTTTTCTGGACAATAATCCACATGGAAACATAAGTTAAATTGTGTTCTAGTCATGCCAATTTTTCTAAAATTCATCCAGCTGTTCAAAAGTTTTAAGGGGAGTGGGATAATATACATAGATTCATTGACATAATTACATTGCTAGGAAATAGGCAGATAATATGCTTCAAGTAATTGATAACATAGGTCATATAGGTTTATTCTTGAAAGCTGAACATTTGTATATTTCGAATAATTATAAAACTTGTTGAAATAAAGTTAAATATCTGATGCTTAAAAAAAAATATCTTAACTATTTCCCAAAGACGAAAATAACTTTTCAAATTATTATTTTTAATAAAAGAATTAATAGTATTATTTCAGCAAGACTGAAGGCACAAGCATCAAATGTAGATTGCAAATTTAGAATTATAATATTGAAATTACTAAAAAATTTATAACTTTCGATATTACATTTTAATTCAAACTGCCATTTAATTTCTGAAAATATCCATTTATGAAGAAACTGCTGGTTTGCAACTTTCAACTTTTCAAATATAGGCTACCAGAGGCATTTTCTTGACCAAAAGATGTCTTATGTCTTTCCCTCGTTTTGTTAAATCCCAGTCTGAAATGGAACAATGGATAATAAAGAGAGGGTAGATTAGGCAGCTAGATTATCTGTGGGAGGGTTAATACAGACACTATCAATTGCAAGCTGCGTCATCTATCAAGGCAGATCGTAAGCACTTTTTCAAAAAAAAAAAAAAAAAAAAAAAGAAATCAATAATCCTTAATTTGATTTTTTTTTTATGCTTCAGAAAGAAGTAATCTAACAAGTTAAAAATTTGCTTCTAAATAATATGGTTTTGTAGTTTGTTTACTTTCAGCTTTCATAATAGTGACATTCTATAAAGATTTACAGAAAAATGATTATAAAATCTGGGAAGCTCTTTTAAGAAAAATCTTATCCACAGCCTTTAATAAGAATTTCCTTTATGAAGGGCAAGCCATTGGCAGACCTTTCTCTTATTTTAATATATTCTCATTTGAGCTACTGCAGTGAACTTGACTTTCTTGAGTAGGGATCCACGGACCAGCATTCTTGTTGCATTGATCGAGATTTTATTAATAGATTTTTACTGATTCTCAGCATTATTTCATCTGGAGATAACAGAAAAATAACTGTTATCCTTTGGACATCCAGAAAAGGAACTTTCGATGGCAGTGATTTCCTAGTTTAGGCATGCACTATGTTGGATGGACTTATTTCATGGGATCAGCTTGTCAGTGACTTCTTTAATAATAATTGGAGGATTTATTGCCACAAGTACTTGGAGAAGATTCTTTGCAGCTTATCACTTCCTTTCCTACCCCTCCATTTGTTTATGGTCTTCTTATTAATGTATAAGGAGCATTTCAATCAGCATGATTCATCGTTGCACGAATTCTATGTATATAAGAAGAATATTCTCCAATAAACATCTGACTAATCACCATCTCCTTTTCAGTCCTGGAGTGAGAGAACAATAATTTATAAAATGTTAATTTTTAGTCAAATATTTCTTCTTATATTATTATATAAAGTTATATATTACTGTTATTGAAAGTAAAATCCAATTAAGATGTCTCACACAGTGAAATTGAAAATATCTTATGTTACATGCAGTGATATTGGTTGGAAAATTTTCCTGTTCAAAAACTTTGCATAATTTGTTAGTAATATTATTAATATCATAATGTGTTCAAAGGACAATCAGATTATTTCTATAAACATAATTATTAAGAAACTCGTCACAGTAACTATTACGGTGACTTATTTGTCTGGACAGAGCTAAAGTTTCATTTTGCAGCAGGATTCAAAACATTCTAGAACATATTGAAAAATCAGATTTTTTCATTTTCTTCACAAGAAAAAAAAAATTCATGTAAATATTTTTCCTAAATTCCCATGAAAGCCAGTAATTTGAATGCTAACAACCTGAATTACACTTAATATTTTGAATTACATTCAAGTGACTTGGGGATGTCAAGTTTTCCAGGATGTAATTATCATTTTTGATTTGGGATAGTCTTACTAGACGTTATCTGTAATTGTTTATTTTCTTGTTTTATTTTGCCTTTCTAGATTTTATATTCTATATTGTAATGGCATTGAAGCACATTGACTGCATATAATTTTCATTCATCTAATAACAGACTGGAGTGATTGGTCATTTATTTCTTTTATCAGAAAAACAAAAAAAAAATGGTGGTGCTAGTGAATGGAGATTCCAAAGTTTAGGACTTTTACCTCAATATTGCCTCTATTTTATCAAATATAACTTTTGGTTTAAATATTTACTGTTAAATGCTGGCTTGACCATTTAAAAAAAAAAAAAAAAATATCAGTTGTGTACTGTGTTTAATGTTTCCTTTGTATTTTCTGACATATTCCATTTATCTAGGAAAAAGTGTATAAACATCTAACATCTAATCTAATTATCAACTTTTCAGGTGGTGGTTTTATTGCTTTGGGCAGTAATCGTATCTCTTGGTATTAAACTTTTGCTATTGGGGAAAGTATATTCTTAGTGTTCTGATAGTAAACTGTAAACGCTGTATCATATTCCAGTCAAATTGTGGCATCGGAATATTTTACGGAAAACCCACAATCAGTCACACGAAACCACAATCAGTCACATAGTCACACGAAGTAAACAATATCATTTCAGAGATGTAGGTGATGTGTACCACAAATACTCAGTATTTAGTGTAATTGTTAAGCTGTTATGACGGCTTATGTATGGCATGACATCAAACAAAATAGATTTTGGATGGATTATTATTTCAGAAGTGTCACTCCTTGCTCCTTCTATCCAGGTTCTGAATCTTCTGTATGTTGGCATACAGCTCATCTCAAGTTTGCCCTATAACTTTATCAGACAACTTTGTTTTATAACCCTTTCAGACCTTCTGGCTAGTTTACGCTTGAAAATGTAAGTTTCAATATTTTTTTCTACAACATGATTTATGACCCACACAATTGTGCATGTCTGGTCTCAGTTGAAAATTATAAAATTTTTGAAAAGTAACAATTAAATATTTTTTTGCTAATTATTGTTTCTGCTTGGTACAATAATGTTGTATATTCCCACATTAGATGGAATGAACTTTCTTTTACTGAAAATCATTTTTGATAATTTAAGAGTTGTTTTATATCAAAAATATTTAACGTTATTTTATTTTTAAAATATTTTAAAAATAACTTCTAAATTCTTTTACTTTTTGCCATGTTTTGATAATGCTGAAATATTTTTTTTTTTTTTTTTTTTTTTTTTAGCAAATTGATTTAATTTATAAGCTTTTAATTTATTTAATGTATTTTTTCTTTTAATTGCTAAACTGATAAAATTAAGTAATTTTTATTTTGCCACATGTAAGAAATTCATAAAAGGTTTTTTTTTTTAATTACTCTCATTTTGGTTACTAAATTTAAAGCGATTTGCTTCTGATTTGAGCTACTCAGCCTGAAGCCTTCATAGTATAACAGAGACCTCGCTCAGCCGTAGCCGGTACAGTATTCGAAGGCTACGGTTCAGCTTGTTCCCCGGCCCCACAGTCCACGAATTGGTCAATTTTTATTATATAAATACAGATTTTGTAGCGTAAATGTAATATAATTTAATATTTATAGTATACTGTGTATATTATACGTGTTTTATTATTATAAAATTTAGAAGTACATATCTGAAATTGCATAGTAAAACAATTAAAGTTTTCATAAATTGCACGACACAATATTTAAAAATCAACAAGTTTTTATCTTTTGATTGCTAAGAGTATTGATTACCTTTCAGTATTCATACCCTTTATTTTTTCAAGAAAAAAAACAATCATTAGGGAATCTACCATTGGTAAATTCTCCTTACAAACAAAATTGGGCTCTGGCAGAGGTATGTCTGAAAACTGAATAAATAAAAAATTGGGAAAGTTTTTGTGTTGCAAACATAACACTCAGAGCATGGAGTCTGGAATCAGACGATTGAGAAAAAATGATAGACCAATCACAGAGCGTTTTCATTTTGATGTCAGGTCATCATTTCTGTCTTTTCGTAGACCGATTTCTTGAAAAATACTTAAAATTGAGCTGAGATTTTTAAGATGGTAAACTTTTTAAGCGTAGATTAATGAAAATATAAGGTCAAATGTGATTTTTATTTAAGAATTGTTCCCGATTGTGCTACTGAAAGATTCAAATCCAATATCGTATTATTTCTTCATATCCTTTATTTTCTAACAACTTAATGAGTTTAAAGATTTCTATAATGCAATAAATATGTCTTGAATTTCTTTAAATATTTTAAGGTGCAAAATTTGGTACTAAAGAAAATACATGTTGTTCTTCGACGCCATCTTGAAAATAATGCTATTTTGAAATCTTCTACTGCTCACTAATGTCACTCTTTGGAACTTACAAAACCAAATTCACATCAGAGTCTTCCAGAACATTTCTGCTATGCTGGACTAAATAACTAAGCATTAATAGTTTGGCCAAAAAAAAATTAAAACCTAACCCACACAATTGTGCGTACAGGGTCTCAAAGGGATAAAGAAAGACCCTGGTCAGCACACAAGTCAGGATAGAAGAGAGAAATGATATACACTAAGGAATGGTTGCAATCCATGTTAAGAACACTGTTCTTTCAGAGATGTCATGTGGAATTTTGCAGGAAAATTAGCACTTCAGCTTTCAAAATATCATTGATTTATCATAGTTCTCACATCAAACACTAATTGTGGAAAATTAATCCAAGAGGACCTTGGACCATGAAGCTCTTTGTCGACTCTTATGTATAATGTTTTAATAGAGCAACAGTTATATTACTATCAGCTAGTATTATGTAGAGAAGATGATGATCCTCATATTCTTTGGTATATGTCTGTACAAGAACCTGCATTTCAGATTTTCATGTTTATATTCTTCACTAATGCTGCTTGCATTTAATTATGCTTTCCTAGTGTGCTGACACAAATGTTGTATCTTATGTTGATTTATCCCTGTCAGACCCAATATTCACCCTCAGCGAACATGGACGGCTGTTCATAATTGCATGGTTTCCACTAGCATTGCTATACTGCCCAAGAACCAACAATTTATCTGCGGCATAATGGTCTGTTAAATCTGCTTTGTTGCTACTAACATATGTATGATTCAGTGGGCATGGCTCCAAAACAAAATATACCTGCGCACTCTGTGAAAATAGTTTCTTCACCCTCTCATCCCTAAACACTCAAACAATCGTATTAATCCTGCTTTCCTGACAATGTACTTTCAATAAACAGTTCTGTATATATACAATATTTCCATACTTTAGTGTTGCATTTTTTTGTTTTGTTTTTTTAAAAAAGCTTTTAGGATTATTAATACCAGGGTTTCATTTATTTTTGTTATTTTAAAAGATAGTCTAACTATCAAACTTTGCTTCCTACAATGAAGTGATGATTCTCTTACATTGAAAAGATTTCTCCCTCCTTATCCTTAGAATTGTGCTTTTTCTCTTTCTTCCAATAAAGGATGAGTATTGGCATGGAAAATTGTACCTCCAATTTGATTTTCGAAATGTTAAAAATTTGTATTTATCTCCTTCTTATTTGCCTTGATTATTACTTATCTCTAGCTTTATTCTCAAGATGAGATTGAGCTATATTTCAGAACTTTCAAATGAGAAGGAATAACTGATTATTTAAAAATATTTCTTAACATGGAAAATATGTACCTTGACCTTTTTAAGAAGCTTATCTGTCTTGTAAAAAATGAAACTATAAAAAAAATATTCATTTATTTATATTTATTTCATAAAAATTTTAGGATACTGAAAGAACTTACAAAATTTTAATCTTGAAATCATTATTAAATAGATAATGTGGGCATTTACATGACTGAAAATTGGATGGTTCTGTGCTGGTTAGCAGTTTTTAGGATGTACTGTATTTTCATGCTGGCTGATTTGATAGCTGACAGAGCTCCTGGTGGCGAATTTAAGTTCAATCGATTTGTATCTGTTTAGACGAAATTACTGGCTACGTAATTGATTTTCAGGAACAGAGGTCATCTTTTCCCTATGTTTTCATGGATGCTTTCAGAAAAAGCTACATTATTAATCAAATTTGTAACAGAATTCTGGTCTTGAAAATTTGAATAGGCTAGCATTGAAATCTCAAAACATATCGTAGTTTGTTGAGATTTAAAAAGAAATATCGAAACTGAAAACTAAGAAATACAAAATGATGAAAAAATGAAATACTTTCCCATTTTAATTAATTAAAAACATTCTCTTGCCTATTCGTTGCACTGAAAAAGTTTTTATATAAATTGATGTTTATTTTTGTAAATAAAACATAATATGATGATAATTAACAAGTGCTAAGAGACCCAACTTCTATCGATTCTGTCGATGTGCCAAGTTGAGATCTTGTCAACTAGACCTTCACATGTTTTTCAGAAGGGTGGATGTATTCTTTCTGGGTCATGTAATACACACAAATTATCTTGATAGGAAACCAGTTAAACACTCGAAGACCAGCCACCATCCTGCACAGAATTACCCAATTTCACCCATGTAATGCCTGCCTAACAATGACTGATGTATGCTTTCTTTTTTATTATGCCAACAAAATAAAGAATAATATGAAAATTCATTTTGGTGATCTAATAAAACTGCATACATTGTCAGTGAACCATAATGGTGTCAAGAAATTTAAAATGGAAGTAGTTGATACTGCAAGAGGTTACAAGATGTATATCGTGAAAGATTCCATAGGCTCTTAATAAGTTGACGAGATCTTAGCTTACAGACTATTGCAGTTGTGAGCAGCTAAATATATATATTACAAATTTTTCTGCTTTAAAGAGGTAATTTTTTACAAACAGAAACCTCATTTTATATTTTGATATATTTGTTTTTTGTAAAATCTAATTATTAATTTTTTAATTTAAATTTTATAGGATAACTGGGATGATGAGGAGGAGGATGGAGGAGGAGGAGGAGAACAAATAGAGAAAAAACCTGAAGCGTTGTCGGAAAGTAAATATAAATTAAAAATGTCATATATCCTTTATCTTTATAAAATCATACACTAGTGGCCAAAATTGTGGAAACCTTCTAGAAAATTTGCACTTTGGAGGTTTCTTGTCTCTGAACATATATTATTTTAAAAACAGTTTGTATCATTACAAACATAGTTTAGATAATTACATTATGCATTAAATTATTTTGAATTATCATTATTTTGTCAAAAGTTATAACCAAAAAAAAGAAAACAACTGCTTAACTGCTTCAGTAAAAAGGAAGTGGATTTTCTTAGTCAAAACCAGCCAGTGAGAGTGATTGTTCTGAAAACCAATCATGCGCTGATATGATACAGCAAGGAACCGATAAGGTGTTGATAAGAATTGCCTCTTATTTCAGTTACTATTAGCAGTCCTATTCAGTTGTCAGTTTAATCAAGTTGGTCATACGTTGTTGTTGTTTGGTTGAAGTTTAAGAGCCCTTTTTTAGGTTTGGCTGGTCACCTAGAGAAAACTAAAATAAATACTAACTTTGCATGAAGAAGATACATCTATAAGGAAATCATTAAAAAAGTTGGTGGAAATATAACCAAAGGTGGGATTTCGAAGCTATGCAGGAGATATTAAGATACTCAATCTGTTCACAATACACCCGGTAAAGACAGGAAGAGGCGTACAGCAGCTGTTGATGACAAAAGAATTAAAAGACTTGAGCTTAATTGCCAAAAGAAAATCATCTAATTCAATTAAAAATGAATTATCATAATGTGGGTTCTATGTGAGTGCAAGGAGTATTAGATGCAGAATCAAAGACTTTGGTTTAAATTCCAGAATTCCTAGGAAAAAACCACTTCTATCTCTCAAAGAGATGAAGCGATTAGAATGGGTTAAAAAACATTAATTGGTCAAAAGAACAATGACATAAAGTAATTTGGAGTGATGAGACCAAAATATCCATATTTAGTAGCGGATGGAATAAAATATGTAGGGAGGAGAATTAAAGAAGATTTGTTACCCCAGTGCACTGTACCTACTATGAAACATGCCATTAGTGTCATGATCTGGGGTTGCACGACAGCTAAAGGTGTAGGCAGAATTTGTGTAATTAAAGCAATTTTAAATGCAAAAAAAAAAAAAAAGTCACGGATATACTTGAACCAAAACTAAAACCTTCGGCATGTGACCTTTTTCATGATAATGAGACCTATATATTTCAGCAGAACTCTGCTCCTTGCTATGTTGCTGCTGTCTGTAAAAAGTGGTTTAAGAAAAATAACATTTCACTTCTAGAATGGCCAGGTAGTAGGCCTGACTTAAACCCTATAGAGAATTTGTGGAACATTTTGAAGAAACATGTCAGTCAGAAGCAACCTAGGAATAAAAGACAATTAATAGAAGCTATAATTTAATCTTGGTACCATATTATAACACCTGATGAACTAAAACACTTGGTTCACTCCATGTAATGCTGTAATTGCCACAAAAGGTTTCCCGATGAAGTACTAACAGAAGTGGTGAGAACTTATGAAATATGTTACATTATGGTTTTACTGCATAATTTTTTTCAAATTGTATTGAATTGCATTATATATTACATTGTTTTTCTAATGACATATGGTGTTATTCTAAGAAAAACAAATGGTATGAGCCAGCAACCTTGAAATACACACATTTTCTAAAAGGTTTCCACAATTTTGGCCACTGGTATAGATAAATGACAAACCTGATAGAATTAGAATATAGTTACAGAAAGTAGTTTCTACAAAGAATTTAAGCTTGTAATTATCAATGGGTGAGACCAAGTGTTTACTAAGTGACATCATAGAACATCTGCTTTATACTCAGTCATCAGCTAGAAGTAGTCACTAGTAAACAGCAAGGTCTTAGTATGCAGGCTAACAGGAATAATTGTCAGAATTGCAGTGGTGCCTCCAAAACAAAAATAAACAATATAAAACACTAAAAAATATTAGTGATGAAATTCATGTGCCAGCATTCTGCCTGCCTCAATGAATTTTCGTAACGCATTGAAAATTAAATCTGCCCATTTAATTTTTAATTTTAACTTTAGAAGTGACATCCTCGAACAACTGTTTCACACACTTTGGCTATCATCAGCTAGGAGTGGTGGTCACCAGTAAACAGTAAGTCTCTGTCACTTAGTAAACACTTGGTCTCAGCCATTGATTTTTATTGATAATTAAATAAGCAGATTTAATTTTCAATGCTTTACAAAAATTCATTGATGGTGGCGGAATGATGGTGCATGAATTTCCTCACTAATATTTTTTATTGTTAACTTTTGCTTTGGAGGCTCCACTGTGATTCTGATGATTAAAAACTTGTAATTATTTGATTTTTTTCCAATACAATCTGATGACTGTGCACATAATGCCTCTTCACTACTGCTAGTTGAAAAATAGTCAAGGTAGTCATTATCACCTCATACTTGCAAAGACTTCACTTTTAATTGATTTTTTTTTTAAAGTTAAAATGCTTAATTGAAACACTATATGTATGAGGATGATGTCAAAAAGTTCTGGGACACCTTGTATGAAACATTGAAGGTGAGCTGTAACAAGCCCAATTTCCCACCAAATGTTTGCTGGAATGCCGCATGCATTATGACTTTCAATATCGAAGCAACTGTACATAACACTACGTACGGGAGATTATCTAGTAGTAATGTTGAAGTGATAAACATGTCTCTTTTCGAGATATCCTCATAGATTAAATTCTGTCAGAAATTGGGTATTTCCGCTTCAGAAACATACCGAATGATAATGAGAGCGTATGGTGAGGATGTGATGAGCAGAAGCAAAACATTTGAATGGTATAAATGCTTTGTAGAAGGCAGAGAATCTCTGGACAATGATGCAAGGCAAGGTAGACCTTGGATTCGGGGTCCAGATGTTATTCAGGCTGTTGGTACTGCACTTGCTGAGGACCCTCAACAACCATAGGGTGCTGCTGATAGGTGTAACACTTCAACTTCCACAGTGCACCGAACATTTTGACAGGTCCTTGGATCAAATTTCATTGCCCTGAAATTTGTTCCACATTTGTATTGGATGACCTTACAATGACAATTTGTGGGGACTTACAGATGTTGATAAAGGCTTACTGAATATGGACATCATATCATCACTGGAGATGAGAATTGGTGTTACCTCTTTGACCTGCAGACAAAGAGAAAGAACAGCGATGCAACTAACCAAAAGTGAAATGTGACAGGAGCAAAGAGAAGGTGATAATGATGGTTTTCTTCAATGTTTGCAGCATTGTATACTGTGAATTCGTGCCTGAGGGGAAGTCAATAAATAGTGATGTCAATAATAAATCTTGCCATTTTGAGGCGACTGTGAGAGGCTATCCTCTGTAAGCAATCTGAGATGTTAGGGAAAATTCTTGGATACTGCACCATGACTATGCTCTGGCACACAAGTGTTATTTTGTGAATAATTGTCTTGCCAAAATCATACATAGAAATCATATCAGCTAAAGTTCTATTGAGCTTCTTGCGAAGACCATTAATGTGTCGGTAACAGCTGGAGGTCTTGTGATGAATTGTTCGATACAACTGGAGTGTTTCAGAGAGCGTTGGAGACATGAACTGTGAGCCTTTGTCTGATAGTAGAATCTGTGGCGTTCCATGCTGAAGCAAAATAGCCTCTACAAAGAATTTTGCTACTTCTGTTGCAGTAACGTTCAGCAGGGCTTTAGTAACTTATTTAGTAAAATGATAAATTGTGATGACGAACCATCGGTTGCCAGAGGTTGAATTCGTGAAGTAGTCTACTTAGTCAATACATACACAGTAGAATATTATTTCAGCAACTGGTAAGGGCTGGAGTTTGCTGGGTGGGAGTTGATTTGGACTTTCCTAGCTTGGCAGGTGAGGCATCGAATGACGAAGTGGCATACAGCTTTGCTTTGTCCAAGCCAAAAATACTTTTGGTAGACTCGAGCAATTGTCTTTGCTGTACCATGATGAGCAGCAGATGGATCAGTGTGGCAGATCTCGATGGTAGTTCGTCGGAGGTGAGTTGGCATTACAAGTAACAGCATTGAAGGTTGGTTTATAACTCACTTACACAAGATGTCATCTCTAAGCTCAATTCATGCTTATCGGGTTGTTGTGAGGTTTGCAGTGTGTCAATGTGCTTCCTAAGAGTGGGATCTTCACGTTGTTCTGGGGTGATGTTAAGTATTTCATCGAGGAACTCAAATGGTAAAGTTCGTCAGCGGCTCGACTGGTTTCTGAATAGCTTATTGGGATAAACAATTTGCATCTATGTGCTTGATTCCAGATTTGTAAATAATGTTCATATTCTTGTAATTGCAGGGACCATCTAGCTGATCGACCAGTGTGGTCTTTTAGGCTGACTAACCGACACAAGGTATGATGATCGGTGACGATGGTCAATTCGTGGCAGTAGAGGTGGGAATGGAGTTTGGCGACTGCCCTTATGATTGCAAGGCACTCTTTTATGTGTGATGGTGTAATTTTCTTCTGCCAACAATAATGTTTGGCTTGCCTAGGCGATCATATGTTTTCCGCCGATTTGAATAAATACAGCTCTTGATTCCATGGTTTGGTGCGTCTGTGTAGAGCTGACTGGGAACTGTCTCATCGAAATGTGCTAGGATCAATTCAGTGATGAGGGCTTGTTTCAGTGTATCAAACACTATTTGTTGTTCGTCTTTCCATACAAATGGCTGCGACTTCTGCATCAGGATATTGGATGGGCAATCATGGCAAAGCTGGGACTTAACCTTTGGTATTAAGAGCATAAACTATAGAAACTTTTTACTTGTTTTTGATTGATGAGTGGTCGGAAATTGACTATGGCAACAGTGTCGGGATTTCGGACAACTTCCCTCTCATCTTATAATATGTCCGAGTATTGCAACTGCACGAATGGCAAAGGTGTGCTTTTTTGGGTTGAGTTTCAGATTAGCAGACAGAAGATATCTTAAGGCTGTGTCAAGTTATTGTAAGTGTTCCTCAAAGTTATGTGAATAGATCAGGATGTCAACAAGGTAAAACAAACAAATGGGCCACTTCAATCCACAGTGTTGTCTATTAAGCATTCAAATGTAGCAGAGTCCAGAAAGCTTAACATTAAGCTCATAGAGTCCATCAGATGTCACAAAAGCTGTCTTCTCGTGATCTTTTTTGTCAACTCAGATCTGCCAGTATCCTGTTCAAAGATCTATGCTTAAGAAGTAAGTTGAATGGGCAACAGCATCTAGAGCATCATTGATACGTGGGAGGGGATAAACCTCCTTTTTTGTAATAGCAATTCACTTCCTATAGTTGACACCGAATCTCCAACTTCCATTCTTCTTCACTAAAACAATAGGTGAACTCCAAAGACTGAGATGATGGAATATCATCCAACATTTTGGATAACTTCTTCCCAAATAATTTTATGCTCCTTGTGTGAAACTCTGTAGGGCTTCTGTTTAATTGGTCTATTGTTACCGATGTCAGTGGTGTGTTTTGGAGCTCCTTTGGGTAAGGTTGTGGGATTTGGTGGCTCAAATAGTCCTATGCTGCCTTAGAAACTGTAAAAGGTGTTGGGTCTTAGAAGGTAATAGCTGTTTATTGAGTAGGCTTTTTAAGCATCGTCTATAGTTGGCTTCACTGCATGTCTTGGGCATTTAATGGAGCCAGACAGAGGCATAGTCATTACTGAAGTAATGAGGCTCAGTAAAATTGATTGGACGGTCGCTAATCTCATTTTGGCAGGAACAATAATGGCTGTTTTTGAGGTGTTTGTAATCCACAGCTATCTTTTCATCAGTATTACACTGTTGCAGGAATATGTAAGAGTGGTTCGATTATAATAGATCCATTGAGAGTGATGTCACTTTTTGCTTCAATCTTGTCGCTGATAGGGGCAGAATGACAGTTGTTCAAGCAGTGGACAAGTACTTGGTAGCCATTCTGGGAATTTCAGTTGGTGTTGTGATTTCAATCATATTGTTCGAACAGTAAATAGTTGCTGCTTTACTTGGAGAAAATCCCAGTGTAGGATAACATCGAAATTACACGGTTCTACAATTAAGAAATCGAATGATAAGACTGTTCCATTGATTTCCAAATTTGCCTTGCAATTTCTTAGGACCAAAAGCTGATTTCCAGTTATGCCTCGGAGAACAGTTGAGTGTGCTTGTATTGTTACTTTGCATCATCTTTTTCTAAATGTCTCTGAAATCAAACTCACTGCATCACCAAAATCTGCTTTTCTGCAGGTCTGCGAAAATAGGTGTGACAATGCTTAATCAAGTTTAATCTTATGAAGGAAAATGTTAAACTAGCTGAAATTTTGAGAAGATTGCCAGTACAGTATGGGGAACAAACACTGTCATGGCGAAGAGTGTAAGAATAGTGTCGACAGTTTGATGAAGGATGAGAGCTAGTGACAAATGAACTGCATGGACACATTCGTCTGACCTCAATCACCCCAGTGAATATCACACATGTTGAGCAAGTCATCCTTGAGAATCATTGAGTAACAGTGCATGCCATTGTAGCCGAGGTTAATATCAGTGTTGGTAGTATTGAGACAATCATTCATGAGCACTTTTCTGCAAAGTCTCTGCAAGATGGGTTCCCCTACAGCTGACGAATTGGTCAACGAATTGATCTGTTAACAGCTTCTGAATTGGTTTCAAGCCGAAGGTGATGAATTTCTGCAATCAATTATCATGTGTGATGAAACATAGATTCACCATTTCACCCTAGAGACCAAAAGAAGCAGCATGGAATGGTGACATAAGGGTTCCCCCGCCACACAAAAAAAGGAAAGTGCTGCCATCTCCTTTTAAGACTATGGGAAGTGTCTTCTGGGACATGCAAACTGTTATCCATGTGGATTTTTTTTGGAGAAAGGGGCCACAATTAATGCCCAGTATTACT
Organism: Thereuonema tuberculata; assembly: GCA_023159025.1. Classification (NCBI taxonomy): domain Eukaryota; kingdom Metazoa; phylum Arthropoda; class Chilopoda; order Scutigeromorpha; family Scutigeridae; genus Thereuonema; species Thereuonema tuberculata. The sequence goes on from JAFIDM010009631.1 coordinate 200,372,927, forward strand.
GCACATTGCTGAAAGGTGCCATATGAAATCCCATTTGCAAGAAAAGGCCTGGAATATTGTCTAGACATGGCATTATTCATAACAATGCTCGACCTCACTCCGCCAATTTGACAATAGCAACTCTGGTCGAAAAGCGCTGGGAGGTTTTGTCCCATGCCCCTTACAGTCCGGACTTGGCCCCCAGTAATTATCACTACTTTGGGCCCCTTAAAGCTCATCTGGGAGGAAAGAAATTCAAGACAGATGCAGCATGGATGAATGTCCTGCAGTGGGTACGACAGCAGTCCAGTTCTTTCTATGCCTAAGGAATCAGGGAACTGCGACAACAATGGCAGCGGTGCCTGGATGCTGGAGGGGAATACTTTGAAAAACTGACATAGTGTGGTGCTTGTTGGACTTTCCATTTCCTCTATAGAATTAAGTGTCTCGGTCAACCTTGAACCACCCTTGTAATATATAATAAATATATACATTCACACACACAAAGTAAAAAGGAGAATATATTTATTCAGATTTAATCAAATAGATATTTTATAAATGCTTTATCACTGTTATTTTTTATTTATATATATAATTTCACGATAAAATATTCAGATTATAGACAAATTTTTGACTGTAAGAGCCAAATCACATGTTCCTACTTTTCATCATAGTTCTGATCACTGACCCAATCATTGATGTGGTTTTAGAACTTGATCTAAAATTTAGGGAATTTCAACCAGTGTTGATGAGTGAGCACCAATCAGGACTGTGCTGTGACTATCACTAAACTAAGGAACAACCCCTTATCAGTGGCAAAAAAACAGTTGATGCCATTTTGGCCACCGTTTCGATTGAATCCAAGATTATTATGAATTAAGTATTGCAGTCAGGAGATTATCTTTTGAAAATAAACCATTTTTATCGAAATGAATTCATTCCATACTTCAGAATGTGCAGATGTTAATTTTTTAGAGATTTTTCATTTATTGAGATTCATTGTGTTTGTAAAGGATTGCGAATATTTGTCTCTCTTGGAAAACTTAAAACTTTGCAATCCAAATGCACACTGCTTCCTCTTAAATAATAGATGTTAAAATACAATACAGAATTAGGTTCAGACATATTCACAACTCGTTAAGCGATTTAAATATTCTACGGAAATTGTGTTGCTGAAAAGGCAGACCTTCAACCCATAATCAAAAGTTGAAATTGTAGATCTCATTGCTGATTGGTTCACGACTCTAAAAGGTTTTAAAAAGCAATGCCAATCACAAGAAGCATTACTTTACATTCCAATGACCATTTGAATTGGGAGAATAAGAACAAATGATAAAAACTTATCACTGAAAACAATAATTATTTCAGCAAAGCAAAACTATTCTAAAAACTAGGACCATGTGATTTGGCTGTAAACTGCATAGAAACTGTTCTATAAATTACAAATTAAAAAATGTAAGTTACAGAAATTTATATTACATTGTAAAATACTACTATTTTTCCTCTCATAGCAAAAGCTGTGCAAGTAAAGAAAAAAAATGTAAATAAAAAAATTAAAGAAAGGGAAGAAGTGAAAAGGAAAGAATTGGAAGAAGTTAAGAAACAGGTTTGTAATAATCAATCTATATTGTTTAATTTTCTTTTCTTAATATGTTCCTTTTAAAATATTATAAAATTGGAATTGGCATTAACAAATATTTTTAAAAATAGATACAAATGTAATTTTTTTTTTTTTTTTTTTTTTTTTTGAGTAGAAAGAAAATTTATTTTTAAATTACCAGAATAATCTTTAGAGTTTCATGTAGTAAAATTAGGCACTACACAAGAGGCAAAGAATACCTTAAAATTCAACTTCTAATTAAATGAGTGCTCTCATTATATATATCCTTAGATATTCACTTAGTTTAGACGAGCTGTGTCTTTGGAGTCACCTGCGTTAAATTCGGCCCTTGTCGTGCAGCCAAGCCGCACCTGTTGGTTGACGTTTATGTTTACTGCTCAGCTCCTATTGGTCGTAGCGTGATGTTACATAGCCTTTAACCTTCCCCAATAAACGGGCTATCTAATGCAAAAAGAATTTTTCAAATTGGACTGGTAGTTCCTGAGATTAGCGCGTTCAAACATACTAACTTTAAAGCTTTATACAGGGTGTTTCAAAAATACACGGCATAATTTCAGGTATGTATTTCCCACATGTAGACAATCAAAATAGTTCATTACAACATATGTCCGGAAATGCTTCATTTCCGAGTTATGGCCTTCACAACATTGAAAATCACCGGAACGTTTTTCGT
>JAFIDM010009631.1:200375209-200410228 GCA_023159025.1 Thereuonema tuberculata
ACGAAAAACGTTCCGGTGATTTTCAATGTTGTGAAGGCCATAACTCGGAAATGAAGCATTTCCAGACATATGTTGTAATGAACTATTTTGATTGTCTACATGTGGGAAATACATACCTGAAATTATGCCGTGTATTTTTGAAACACCCTGTATATTAGTATAAGATAAAAGTTTTGTAAGAGCATACATGAATTAAAAATTATTGAACTTGAAAATTCTTAGTAGTAAATTTAAAAATAAATAACAATGAATATTTATGAGTTTCATATAAGAATTTTCTTTTTATTTGTATATGAATATCCTAGAATGATTCATGTTTGTATTGATATTATGATTCCATTGAAGTGTTCAGTTTGTGGAAGAAGATTACTTTCCCATAAATACTTCAGGATAGCATGCATTATCAACAATAGCTCCCTCTCAATTTACTATTGAATTATTTGAGACTGAACATTGATGATTTTTAAGAGATTTAAGATGTTTAGAAAGTTTTAAGAGGAAGGGAGGTATACACATTCCAGACACTATGTAAATTTGTGAGATCTGATTGTAATTATTTAGTTATTTGATCCTTATTAGCAATTGACTAAACTTATAAACCCCATGTTGAAACATACTGATACTCTTTTTAACTAGCTGCTACTGCTTTAGTGGATTATGAAACTTTCAATTGAATTAATTGTGAAATTACATACTTAAGAGCAAGTTCAGACTATTTTTTTGTAATGATTGCATCATATGTAACTTATTATGCACTGAGTTACTGTTATAAGATTCAGAATTCAGTCTTTGGAAAAAAAGGCTATTTTAAGAAATTGAAGAAAACAAAGTTTTAAAGGGTTTTAAATATCATTACATTAGATTTTAATTGTTTATTTATTTATTTATTTTGAATGTTCTATCTGTGAAGTTTCCTGTATCAAATAAAATGGTTATAAAATGTATACTACTATTTAGTACAAATTGAACCAAAGCTGCAGCCAATAAAGAAAGAAGAAAAACACATTAAGAATGAGCATTTACTAGATGTGAGTTTTCAAATAAATGTATCCAAATGGCGTTACTCAGTTTTTGTGCTGAAGGATTGACGCTTTTGTAAATCACACTTGGGTTTATGTTACAGTGAGAATATTTTCCCACTGTACATCACTACAAAAATTGCTGCAGAATGTTTCATCAAGGACGAAGAAATATCTTGTGCATTGTGGCCAGGTTCAGATTATATCATCTCACCTGAGAGTATATTGTATTCATAGATGATATTTTCATATCCATCAGAACCAGTTTTGAAAATTGATGAAGAATTGATTGATCTGGACTGAACAAAAAGATTGTTGTTTCAGTTTGGATGCTGAAATGTATGTAACTGTTATATTTTTATGGAGAGGGAGGTAGCAGCAGATCAATCCTGTTTTTGGAACAAGACCCCTATCATTTGACAGAATGTGACAAATCTCTCAATGTTAAGAATGGTTTTTTTAAACGATGCCGGTATATATATATATAAAGAAAAATAAAGATAAATTTCCTTGATCAGGCCATGTGTAAGTCTATCCTTAAAAATGTCATAATTGCTGAAGAATCTTAGAAATCTACAGCTTTAGCTTGATGAGCTTTATATCAATTCTTGCATGTGTTTGAAACTTAGGCCAAAATCACCATTACATATTGCATTGAAACACTATAATCATAACAAATAACATAATTAATCATTATCATAATAAATTATATTTTAATTAGCATAAGGTACTATCCACTGCTTCCTTATATATCATGAAGTGCACATCCATGAGGAATGTGTCTAGGGTTAAAAAGGAAAAGAAAAATATGTACATGAATGATTTCCTTCAAAGTATTCAGAATTTTCTGGCATACCAATTGATTTGATTACATAAATTTAAATTTTTTCCTATTTCTACCTTTCCAGTTTTAACTGCTTATTCATTCCTAATTTGGCTTGTTTTTATTTTTATAGCAAGAAAACACTACTCCTCCCCCACTAACACCCGAGGAATTATATGAAGAAAAACTTAGAAGACAAAAACTTCAAGAAGAATCTGATTTACAATTGGCCAAAGAAGCTTTTGGTAAATATTAATATATACATTAATAAATTTAAAATTTAGTAGAACATGATAATTTTCTACTTGTAACTATTTTATAAAGAATGATTATATATTATTTTTTTTAAGATCTTTCATATATTCATTGTATACATCCTTGCACAATTTAATTGCCTCCTGTTTAGGGCATATTGTGTTGTGCAACTTCTGAAGGAATAATAATTATGAAATGAAGTCGGTATTTCAGAGAGCTGCCAAGGAATCCCGATTTAATAAAAACTGGCAGAGACATAGTTTTCAGCTTGGAAAACACAAAAAAATATGTCCCAAGTGCTGAGTGGACACTGGTCAAGGTCTACATGCAATCAAAAATTTTAATTGAATTCACATACAAAAATAATAAAAATATTTAGAACCAAACATAAATGGTTTAGTATGTTGTAATAAAGTGTAATCCTCAGGTTCGGTTCAATTCCTGACACAGGCATTTTTGGCATTTTTTTTTAAATTTTAATTTTGAGTAATTTTAATTAAAAAAGTGCTTTTAATGCATTTTTAACCATTGCTAATTACTATTGTAATAATTTTTGGACATTTATGTGAAATTTTACAGAAGAAACGGTGCTGTTGAAATGGAATAGTTCACTATAGCGAGTGTTTTTCATGACAATTTCATTGATTTTATGCTTAATTATAGCTATTATTGAAAAATTAATTATATTTTAATACTTTAATGTATCAAATTTGCTTTCAACTGCTTTAAATGAACTACTTTTACATTTCTATTCAGGCAGCGACAATTTTTAATTACCTCTTTATTTATCATCATGAATCCATCGAACATAGTGCATGCCTATCTTTCAAGAGACTTGCTGAAAAACAATATGTAATGATTTCCGAAAATGTAATGAGTGACTGTGTAAGAAGAAAAGTTAAAATATTATTTTATTTTTTTTGAAAGTTTGATTATTTCAAACACGAAAGAGAATGATTCTCTTCAATTTTGCACTGATTACTGTAACAATAATTTTAAGAGAGAATGAGTATGTTGTAGAAGCTGACAAGTATATGCCAAGTGCACAGAAAACATGGAAAAAAAAAGGTTTGGGCCAGACTTGTGCAAATGCAAGCGGTCATTCAAAGTAATACTCCTAGTGGTGGAAAACGGTTCTGGACAAGTATGTGTAGCTGATTTGGATGGTTAGGTTCCTATTCTGGATCAAAAATAATTGATTCCTGGATCAAAACAGTAGAGGAACATGGAAACTAATATATGAAAATTCAATCTATTGGTAATTTTGTGTTAAGTGAATTCAATTCAGCTCGGGGCTAATATTTATCAATGATTTTGATTTGAGACTTGGGCCATTGAAACAGCAGAAATGTTTGATTTGCCTACCATTTTAAAGCCAGCAAAACATGGTTAGTTCAAGCGTGCCAACAGAATTGCAAGACAAAAAATTACTAAATTGTTAGCTGCAAATTTGACAGCAACGTTCGAAAACTCGGTGATACTGTCAATAAATTCATTGAAAAAGCAAATTGTGTAATGGTAAATTACAGTGACGATTGCATTCTTAACACCAATCAATATGGTTTTAATATTGAACTGCACCAACGAGTACATTGTCCAATGTAGGGGAAAAGGCTACTATGGCCGCTGTTAATTTTGTAAACGCAATAACACATTCATGTACAGTTCAACACTTCAACAAAAAAATGGCGAGATTTTTCTGACATTTGTTATATGCCTTCAAGAAGCCTCTGGAATATTTCAACCTTGAATAAGTCATGAAATTGAAACCCTCAAGCAATTGTGCCTTAATGCTATAATAATTACGTGTTCAAAATCAGAAAAAATGAACAAAAATTTGGTCAAGAAATTCAATGAAACAGTCATTAAGTTATTCATGATAGAAGATTTTGTATTGCTTTTTACATAACTGGAAGGGACAGACTGACTCACGACTATTATTGCTATTTCCAGAAGGAACTAACTGCATAATGTTAGAAATTCCACCCCCTGTACACCTATTGTCAAGTCATTAGATATTTACTATTTTAAACAATTGAAATATTTGGTTAAACATCTAGCATTCCTTGTAAAACTCCATCCACTCTCATACGATCTTCGTTCCAGGAAATTAATTAAAAAACTTCAATCATTTGCACATAATCAACTAACAGCAAATACATTCAATAGCATGATAAAACATTCTTGTTTAAATCAAGATATATTAATAATAGCTTTGCCCAGCATATAGTATTTCAAAACGTGCAGGAAATGTGCTAAACAATATAGGTAAAAATTGTAATCAAGCTGACTGTTGCACGAAATATGTAATTCAGTGTAGTCACTGTTGCAAATTTTACTGTTTTCATCTTTTCAGTTGCATCTTTAATTGTTAAGAATGAAAAAATTTAATATTTTCAAAATGAACTTCAATTCATTTTCATTCATTTAATGCTTAAAATCCATTACATAATGAAAAATACTCACTATAGCAAATCATTACAATTGATTTATAAATATTTTAAAAAACATCGCTATAGTGAACTATTCTATTTGAACAACACTGTTTCTTCTGTAAAATTGCACAAAATTGTCCAAAAATTATTACAAATAAATTGTAATAATTAGTAATGATTAAAAATGCATTAAAAGCACTTAAAAATTAATTAAAACCTAATTAAATTATAATTAAAAAATTGCAAAATATGCCTGTGTTGGGAATCGAACCTGAGCCAATGGATTACGCTTTCAAGCCTTAGACCACTCAACCATTTACAATCCAATTCTAAGTATTTTCACTATTTCTGTATTTGAATTCAATTCAATTAAAATTTTTAATTGCGCATAGACCTTGACCAGTGTCCAATCAGCACTTGGGACATAGTTTTCGGCTTGGAAAACTTAAAAAAATGTTCCTCCCAATTTTTATTAAAATCCTTTGTCAGCGATGAAAACCTTCCCATGTGAGTCATGGTTGCTTTGGTACAGTAGTCAAGTTAAAAAAAAAAAAATCCAGATTTATGTATCTTATCTTTTCAAGAACATATTAAAGGATTTCACTGCCCTTTTAAGTTTCTATTTTAGATCTGTTGGCTACAGACTGTTTAAGAAAGAACATATTTGATGAAAGCAATATAGTAAAATCTTCAGTATTTAGATAGGATTTTGACTTGTACAGTATTTGCTATATCAACATTATTGTATTTTCATAAACTTGTCAAGGTTAGGTGGCAATGATGCTGAAAGCTACTATCAGTAAGTTGTCGCGTTACAACCTGATGGTGAATTAAGGACTATTAAGTTAATAGAAAAGATTGACAATTAGAACAAGTGAAGTAGATACTGTGTGACAGTGGAAATGGTTTTTCAGTGATTAAAAAATCATTAATATATATAGAGTGCTTCTCAACCGGTACTGCGGCACAGTGACTTTCCATGAAGATACCTTAGTTGTGTTGCAAGAAAATTTTAAGAGTGCATTTGTAGTATACATTTAATTTCATGCTAGTCATATGATCATATTGAGAATAAAATAATCTAGGCAAACAGAAATATATAAAATAAAGCATAAAGAAATGACACAGAAATAAGAAATATCTGAGCTTTCATCGGTGAGAGTTTGGGACAGCAGTTTCATCCTTTTTGTGTACTCTTCAGCCAATCCCACTCACCAGATGAAATACTCAGATAGTACAAAAGTGATAAGGGAAACCACTCCCGCACCCGGCTATGGTCTGTTTTCAAAAGAAAACACGTTTAAAAAAGAAACCAAAAAAGGCAAAACTTCAAATCCTGGCCTGCGAAAACTGGCAGACAACAAAGGAATTTGAATATAAAGAACCAAGGCAGAATCCAACCTGGTTTAATGTAAACAAAAGATTTAACATGCCAGAAATTACTATAAAGCATAAAGAAATGAGACAGAAATAAGAAATATCTGAGCTTTCATTGGTTGGGGGCGGCTGTTTTGTCCTTTTTGTGGACTCTTCAGCCAATCCCACTCACCAGATGAAGTGCAAAAGTGACAAGGGAAACCACTCCCGCACCCAGCTGTGGTCCCCTCCAAAAGAAAACATGTTTTAAAAAAGAAACCAAAACAGGCAATTTCAAATCCTGGCCTGCGAAACCATGAGACACAAAGGAATTTGAATATAAAGAACCAAGGCTGAATCCAACTTGGTTTAATATAAATAAAAGATTTAACATGCCAGAAATTAATATAAAGCATAAAAAAAAATGAGACAGAAATAAGAAATATCTGAGCTTTTTATCGGTGAGAGTTTGGAATGGCCGTTTCGGTTTCTTTTGTAAATGTGTATCACTTTTGCACTATCGGAGCATTTCATCTGGTTATTTCTGTCATTTCTTTATTCTTTACATTAATTTCTGGCACTTTGAATCTTTTGTTTAGTAATATATAAACTTCATTCTGTTTCGTTCTTACAATTGGGGATAATTCCTACGTCCGAATATTTCAATTTGCTTGGCTTTAATGATTAATATATGTGATCATTAAGCTCTGTGTCAAATATTTTGATTTTATTTAAGTATTTCAGTGAGAAAAAAAAAAAGCATTCTTATTTCCCAATAATCTATGGGGGGTAAAAAAGCTTTTGCTATTGGCTGAGATGATCGTAATGTCACCTTTGTTTAAAAAAAGGCAACGTTCCTTGTGTTTCTTATATTGTGCCTTCTTTGTTATTGCTGCTTTAAAAAACCAAATAATTCCTTCTTCTTCTTTTTTTCCAAAAAAAAAAAAAAAAAAAAAATGACTGATACAGGATTTTTGAAAGGAGATGCAGGTAATTTGAAAGATTTGAAAGCAGATGCAGGTAATCTATATGCAAAAACTTAAGTAATTCATTCTTTTCATTCATTTATTAATTAATGAATGGAAAGAATTATTTGATAAGTTGTTTTTTGTAAAATGTATAATTTATAAAAATTATTTATGGACAAAATTAAATACTGATTTCTTATAAACTCCCATTATTGATCTATTAATAGGTTTTATACCTTCATTATTTTTTTAATTTTTTTTTAAGTTCTCCTTAAACTTTCGAATTTGCTGTTTAGAATGGGATTGGGCTTCATTTTATCTTATGCTATCTGTTTCAGAAATTTACATGTACATTTAAAAAAAAAAAAAAATCTTAATTTCTAGCATTAAAAAAAAAAAATTACTGAAAAATATGCAAATTTTAACTGTGCCAGGTAACCTGCACATAAGGGCTGGCAGTTCAGCTTGTTCCCCAGAACCCAGCCCCACTCTTTAAAGGCCGCTTTAGACGTGCTATTTGAGAGGCTATATCAATGGCAATGTCAGGACAGATTGCCACTGAATAAAAAGCTTTAAAACTCTGTCTTACATGTTCCATATCGCCTTCCATCTGATGAAAAATTTACACTTCTCAATTCTGTCATACCTACGTTATATTTAGGAAAAAAATAGTAATGATTTATATAAAAATCATTTATTCAATGTGTCGAATAGGCAAAAAAAATGAATACTTCCTATTTTAATTAATTAAAAATTAAAATGGGAAGTATTCATTTTTTCATCTTTTTGTATTTTTTGTTTTCTATTTCGATATTTCTCGTTAAATCGCGACCAATGACGATATGTTTTGGAGAATCCAATTGCTCGTGATTCAATTTTCAGGCCGAAATTCTGTTATGATTTTGGTTAATAATGTAAGTGTTTTCTGGAAGCATCCACGAAAACATAAGGAAAAGATGAACTTTGGTCATGAAAATCATTTTTGTAATCTGTAATTTCCGAATAAATAGCTAGAAATCGATTAGACTTGTTCTATAATTCCTCAGGAGCGCTAATGTCAGATGGCTCCTTAGAGATGGCATGCCATCTCTTTAAAATTAGAACACATTCTAAAGAGGTTGTCCCAAAATCGACGATTTTGGCCCCACTCGGATTTTGCTGAAAATTGGTATGCAGACTCCGTAGGGGGTGTATGGTCTACAGTAGCAATTACAAGTGTGCCCGACTTCCGGTTAGACCGGAAATGGGTGAAGTTTACTGTTCATTTCTATGTTGAAATATGAAAATGAAACCTATGCCAATCGATAGAGCTTGTTGTGGTAAGTAAAATGAAATGTCATATGTCTAGCTCGCACTTCCAGTAAAAGGGATATTTAAGTATATTCTCATGAGTTTCATGCCTTTTCTCAAATTCTAGTCTATGGTTCTAGAAAAATCTCGTCAGATTCAGAGGCATTAGGCTCTCTGTCTTGATTATTCTAGACAATTCTAGAAGTTTCCAGAAAATGTTAGTGAAAATTCTAGACTAGAACCATAGACTAGAATTTTCAAGAAAAGGCATGAAACTCATTAGAATATACTTAAATATCCCTTTTACTGGAAGTGCGAGCTGGACATATGACATATCATTTTACTCACCACAATGAGCTTTATCAATTGGCATAGGTTTCATTTTGATATTTCAACATAGAAATGAACAGCAAACTTCACCCATTTCCGGTCTAACCGGAAGTCGGGCACACTTCTAATTGCTACTGTAGACCATACACCCCCTTCGGAGTCTGCATACCAATTTTCAGCAAAATCCGAGTGGGGTCGGAATCGTCGATTTTGGGACAACCTCTTAAAACAGGAGAGGCAATGTGCTTTCGACCCTGCCATGGCCCGATGATGGTGCAAAGATTGCCTGTTGAAGTGGTACATGTAAAGTGGCCTTAAGAGAGGTCCCTCTGTCCAAGAAAAGCACATCATGAAAAATTTGATGTAATTAAAGATTTTGTGGCAAAAAAGACTAGAAAAATTATGTAATGTGTATAATATATTTGGTGTTATTAATATAATACCAATTATTACAAAAATTAAAGAGTATTGTATAAATGCATTTTTCTATTTTGCCCCCCCCCCCCCCCCCTCACAATTTTGTAACCTGGCTCTGCCTGCATCCAACTAAAATTAATTGAAGTTGTAATGTAAGCTTTGAAAATATGAAACTTGGAAAAGAAAATACTCAATTACTTGTTGTTCTATTCTCTTACAATTCATATTCAGATTTGAAATTTTAATAATATATAAATAATAACAAATCAGTTATACAAAATGCAATAGTTCAGACTACTACTATCTTTTTTTTTTCTTCTACAATTTATACGAAAGCTGTAAATCCAGATCTATTTATTTAATTCTAAGCATTGAGTCATAAAAAGAAAAATTTAAAAATAGTTATATCAGTATTTTTTTTTTTTCTTCCAAAATCGTTTATAGTTATGGATTTTAGTTGCAACAAACAAGGTGGCCATAAAATAATTTTCCTGTTTGGAGGCATCTGCAGCGAAAATTAATGAATGAAATGAAACCAAAATTCAGGTATAGTCGTCGATAGGAGAAAATTTGGCACTGTCAGAACCAGTAAATTGGTGAATAATTACAATGAATGCAAGCAAAAAGGATTAAGAAAGTTTAAGAACATACAGTACAGTAATGAATGGAGTTTAAGACTCACAGAAAACGTTCTGAAACAAAACAACAATCTGTTATCAACATTACCGACGTTAATCAATCATTAGGGTCCTCTGGACCATGTGCAATATTTTCCATGTGCTGACCTTTCTTGTACAACATACTGCATCCGGTGTATGACGTTCTCTACTGCTGCACGTTAAGTGTCAGTTTGGATGTTTGTAACAGCCCGTTGTATGTAATCTTTTAACGAATGCAGGTTTGTAACGCCACCAATATACACAATGGATTTGAGGTACCCTCACAACCAAACGTCACATGGGGTCATGTCAGGGGAACGGGGCGGCCATTCCATCGGAAAATATTGACTGATAACTCTCTCATTCCCAAAATGCTGGCGAAACAGGTCCTGTACTGCACAAACAATATATAGTCATGCTCCATCTTGCATATAACATTTCGAGTGTGAGCTTTGTCTTTGTTGCCATTCAAGAATGACAAACGTTTGCAGCATTTGCAGATATCTCTATCCATTAATGGTACAGGTAACAGGACCTGTAGGAGTCATAGTCTCAAAAAAGTATGGTCCTAATGTGAACTCTGCTGTGAATCCACACCACAGTTACTTTTGGAGAATGCAGTGGCACTTGATGAATCACTGAGGAATATTCACATGCCCAGATTCGGCAGTTTTGAGTGTTGACTGACCCATTCAGATAAAAATGAGCCTCATCTTCCCACAATATGTTCCAAGACCAATCATTGTTGATATCCATTTGGGCAAGAAATATTAGCATGAATGATGGTCAGGCACTTATCATAATCTGTAGGTTTTAGTTCTTGCACATGACTGATCATACGGATAGAAATGCAGCATTTTCTGTAAGGTTTTCCAGACAGTTCCATAAGGCATATCGGTTTGGCGAGCTACTGCACGAGAGTTTGGACCACTACTAGTCCCTGTGTCGTCGAACACTGCAGTGGCACATCTGTTACTGTGTTGTCAGATACTGGTTTTCGTCCTCTGCTGGCTCTCACTCCTAGTGATCCAGTTTCCTCGAATTTAGGAATCATAGCTCGCAGTGCTACAGCAGACATTGGACCTTTACGTAGGTTATGAAACCTTCGAAAGTCCCTAAGAGCCGCTGGTGCATTGCACTCTTTAGTGTAAAACAGCTTTACAAGTAATACACGTTGAGGTAAAGTAGGCCAGATATTGAGTACAACTCAACAGTCAATCGACGAACTGCTTGACTGAACGTTCGCTCTTCCCTTTTTAAAAGGACTGAGTAGCGCTGCTGTCACTTCTGCACTAGAAAATTTGCATAATCTATGTTTAGAGTGATAGCAGAGCCGAATTTTCTCCTATCGGCGACTTTTGGTACTAATTTTTTTTTTTTTTTAGAATTCTTTTCCCCATGCCCTCAATAGACTATACCTGAATTTTGATTTCATTCAGTTCATTAGTTTTCGCTGCAGATGCCTCCAAAGAGGGAAAGTTATTTTATGGCCATCTTGTAGTTACACAGAACAAATGAAAACAGTAACTATCGTTTCTTTTGGAAATTTAACTTCTTTTCTGAATTTATTAGGTAATGAGATATTAAATAAAAGTAATTCCAAAATAGTAAGGATTATGGATCTTTAATTTATTCGTTTTAGAACTCTGAAAGTCAAAATTATCATACTCATCTAAAATAACTCCTAATAATATCATTTATTGAATTTTAAACCACAGTTAAAAAAGCATTTTTTTTTAATGATACACTTTGTTAGACAAGAACATGGGGCTTTCAATGACTCGTGATTTCTTAGAATGTTGATTCCGTTACATAAACTGATAATTAAATATAATACTAAATAATAATAAAGATCATAAGCATTCAAGTTGTCATTTTATTATATTGAAATGATCCTCACAGATACATAGTATAGATTTCGGACTGAATGTCTCGTCTCATCTGATATCTATCCATGTTTTACACCTTTTCGGATCAAATGGAACTCTTTAAAATGTTTTTTTTGATTTAGTAATTGTTGTACTCTTATACAAAGATATAAAGACATCATTTGTAACTTTGCGACTTTCCACGGCTATAATTTACTTCCATGACTTGGCCAAAACCTGTAGCTTCTATAAGCGGAAGTTTACACAAAAGTAATGTCACTGCTGAAACAAAATGTCAGCCAAGCATTTGTTGTGGGTGTGGCTGAAGCCTCTTTTCTTTAAAATTCAGGTGTTTCTTGATTGGGGTGGGGAAAAAAATACCAAATATCCTAAAATCACTATTCGCATCTGTTTAAGGGGAGGTGTAAGTCAGTTGGGACGATTTGGAAGTTTAAGTTCAAATCGTTCTGTAAGTGTTAAAAATTTAACTAAAAATCTGAAAATTTAAAATACGACAGTTTAAATATGAATGAATGGTATTCTCCTATTCTTGATTTTTATACGATAACTGAATTAATTACATTTCAGCTCAAAACAGGCTAATTTTTCGAAAAAATTGGCTTTCTGTTAAATTATTTTAGCTTAAAAAAAGCACTCATTTTTGATTCTAGGAATAAATAAAGTACCGTATTGTCCGGTGTATAAGACTACTTTTTAAACCAGGAAAATCTTCTCAAAAGTCGGGGTCGTCTTATACGCCGGGTGCTGAAACTTCAGAGCCGGACTGGAGGATCTGCGGTCGCCGCATATGGTGGGGGGAGCTCAAAAACGGCCGCGGCTACATCCCCACCGTATGCGGCAACCGTATGAAAGCATCAAGGACAGCGCTGTACAAGTACGGTAGAAGAAAATCCACTCACTAAGATTCGTGGAAAGAAGTGACTTAACCTCGATGACGAGGCGAGGGGGCGCCTCACCAGGAAGGTGTAAGTGAAGGGCGGAGCAAGCTGCAGGCGTCCGGGGCGCCTGGGGTATGGAAAAAAGAGATAGAGCGAGGACAGAATAAACAAGGCTGCAGTTAAGAAATACTATGATTTTAGTGAAATTCTAAAAATGTAGCATTAAAATAATGCACCAGAATAAACAAAGCTCTACAGTTACTTGGAGATAGGGAGAGCTGACCAATCCAAGCAGGCGTTGTATACAACAACCAGCCAATCGCAGGTAAGGTACATCGCTTTTAAAGGAAAAGTTTAATCCGCTTCCACTGTTTTATGTTTACATGTTTGATGACAAACAGCATTCTGTGACAGTTTTCCTGCTGAGTATCTGCATGTCATAAGCATTTGAATTAAAATTACCATATTGAAATCAAATATGATGTTTTTTTAATTTTTATTTGCGTTGGAAGAGGGGTAGTCTTATACGGCAAGGATATCCCAAACTCTATATTTTAATTGGAAAAATTGGGGGGGGGGGGTCTTATACGCCGAGTCGTCTTATACACCAGACAATACGGTAATAATCTAGTAACTGAATTCAAACTTTCCTTTACTTTCCAAATAGTTTCGGTTTATGGTTTTTATTTTTTTTAAATTCAACTATCAAATTTCTGGTTTTTATTTTTTTTAAATTCAACTATTGGGAAAATAAAGGAAATCTTGAATTCAGTTACTAGATTATTACTTTCATTTCTGATTCTACAAATAGAGATTTTTTAAGCTAAAATAATTTAATAGAAAGCAAATTCTTTCGAAAAATTAGCCTGTTCTGAACTTAAATGTAATTAATTCAGTTATCGCATAAAAATCAAGAATAGGAAAAACGATTCATCCATATTTAAACTGTCATATTTTAAATTTTCAGATTTTAGTTATACAGTAAAATCCCGTTATTACGCTCCCGCTTATAGCACTATCCCGTTCTTTACGCTCCTTTCATACGGTCCCTGGAATTTTCTATGTAACTCTGTATACTTTTACCCTCTTGTAGCGCTTTTTTTATATCGGAAATTTTGTATCGAAAAGAAATGTAACACTGTAAAGATTCTTTTCTTTCCCTGGTAGGAGGGAATCTTTGAACTCTTTGAAGTGCGTGTCTGTGATACAGTAAGTTAGTGCAAAATTAGTCGAAGCTGAAATCCCTTTCTATAAGTGAAAAATTGCAAATTCTCCGTAAGTACGACGATAATTCTGCACTAAGTCAGAAGGATTTCACAGAATCTCTAGGAATTCCCTCATCCAGTCTGAGAACAATAATAAAAAATAAGAATGGAATTACCAACGCAGCGAACGGTGGTTGCAAACGTAAAAAAGTAAAGTGTGGAAAATATAAAGATGCCGAGGAAATTCTAATTGAATGGATTCATCAGTCCCGTGATGCATCAGTGCCTTTAAGTGGCCCAATCATTCAAGAAAAGGCGCATGAAATAGCGGGCAGTGCACTAAATCTGCTCCGAAAATATATTAGTGTTGCTCCTAGTGGTGTATCAATTGATGTTAATAGTTACTTGAACCGCATTGAAAATGTCATAATTCATAACAGTAGTGCACACACACGGCAAACCATAATCAAAGATTTTTTTAATAGAAAATAAGCTCACATTTGCACTACATGTATTGCAGAATCAAGTATCTTACCTGTAAAATGGTGTCTAAATTTTTTCCATCTCGTAAATCATTTCCCGTCTATAGCACTATCTCGCTTATTATGCTTGTAGGTCATGATCCCTTGACGAGTGTAATAACGGGGTTTTACTGTATTTTTAACATTTACAGAACGATTTGAACTAAAACTTCCAATTCATCCCAATTGACTTATGCCTCCCCGTAATAAAATTTTGTTAGGAATTATCCCCATTAATGGTAATAAAATATTAAATCACATTCTAATTGATTTAAACAATATTAAATATTCTGTTCATTGGTAAATCATAGATGAGTAAGTAAAAGATGCTAATATAGAAATATAAGCAATGAAAAGTTTGGTGTGTTGTGGGATTTTAGGAGCAAGGTTTGGTGTGTGCCACATGATTTCTACAAATATAAGTGTGCCATGAAGCAAAAAAGGTTGAGAAGCATTGTACTTAGATGAGTATGAATTATGTATATGTGGGAAGTACTAATTTAGCTTAGGGAATATATTCTAGCCAGTTTGGCACAGGTAAATATAAAATATGGCTGTACTGAGAATGAATATTTTTAAAATCAGCTGAATTATTAAAAAGAAAAAAAAAATGAATTTAGTGTGTAAACATGCAGTATAACAGTTTGTAAAAAAACTAAGCAGCACACAATTAAATCTAACTTGTATTGATTTCAAAATAACTTCAGTTTCGAAATAACTAACAAAAGTAGTTGTAAATAATTAGTAGTTTGATTGGGGTAAGCTGGATACTGAACTGCTACTGTTGCTTGATGGTGCATGGAAGGGAAAAAGTTTCATTTAATTAGTTTCTATCAAGTAGAATTATTTTAAATTTTATTGGTAATTCTTACTAAATTATTTTTGCCAAGTACTTGTTTACATTTCTAAAATTTTTCATTGGAAAGGGACCTGTTAAGGATGACTACCTCATGTCAGAACTGTTTGGTTGGTTTTGTAATTTTTAAAGCTTTACATTTTATGAGCTTTTTTTAAAACTAAGTTATGTATTTTGATAAATATTTTTTGTTAAATTAGTGGTTCAACACCTGTATAATTGCTGTTAATTTCACTGCAAATTTAATAAATAACCTTTTTAAAATTTAGGTTTAGGTGAAAATGAATTTAAAGGTGGCATTGATGCACTAGAGCCGTCAAGTAAAACTGATTTTGACAGTTTACGAAAGCTACTAGTAGAAAAATTAGCTAAATATGAAGTAAGATCATTTTTAATTTAACTTTTTTTTTTTTTTAACTTAAAATTTCTTTGTGTAAATTTGTTTCAAGTTATTGCAGTTTGGAAATTTTTTTAAATATATTCTTTGTTATAATTTTTATTTGAATTTGATTAATTGTATAAATTTGAATAAAACATGTCCACCATTTATTGCTAAAAATATCAAATAATTGTTTTAGTAATGCTATTGTCCTTTGTTCTCCAACTTCCATCGCCAAGTGTAAAGCTAACCAAGAATGTCTTGCACCCTCATGCAAATTATTCCTTCAGTGCCATGCCTGGAAATCTTCTGAAGTATGCTTCTTGATAAAGTTGTGAATCTTGACTTTGTTTATTTTGTAAGATATTGCCCAGTATTTTTTTTTTTTTTTTGAGCAAATTTTATATATTAACAGATGGCAGCATCTTCAAATGCCATTTTTTGTTTTTTGAGCCTCGGAGAGATGCCAGTAACTGTCTTTATGATGTAGTTTCCTATGATTGGCTTCTCCTTCAATCAAAATCACTGCAACAAAATGTAGAAAATGTTTGTATCAGAAGAAATGTGTATCTAATCCAAACTAGCATTTCTTTCATCAGAATAAAAGTATATTTATGAGTACACATCTGGATTGCTTTGCACAACATCACAGAAGAGTTGACTTTTAAATCTTTAGTATAAATACATTTCTTCCTGGACATATCTTAGATTTTGATTCCTAATAAAAAATTATTCTTAAATTTATTGTAAGCAACATTTAAGTACCTTAATAATAATTAATAATAATAATAATAAAAAAAAAAAAAACTTGTTTTAGGTCACTACTTCTGTCAAAAAACTTGGCACTGGAGGCGTTAATAATGAATATCATTTTTTAAAATTCTGAAAGAATACAATTATTTTTGTGATTTTCTTACAACTATTATATGCTAATAGTTCTGCTTAATACGTTAGTGGTTTCCATTACATATGAACCTTTCCTTCCTCAAGTTTTATCTGTAGCTGCAGTTGGTTGAATGGTCTGTTTAGTAGATGTTTTGTTTCACTTTTTATTAGGAATTTAGTTAAAACAATGCCAAAAATTCAATTCATTGTCAGTATTTAATGCCAAAAAGAAATAATGGCAATTTTAAAGTTAGTAAAATTTTATTATTAGTTCCCTTTTTTTTTTAATGTACTTAAGTAATTCCACTAAATTAATTCTTTCTTATAAAAGAAAAAAAAAAAGCTAATAAAATTTACATTTTGTCCCTTAATATATAGTGGAGGTCAGGTTACAGCATAGTTAAAATGCCATACTTCACTGACATTGTCTGTATCTGTAAAATGTCTGTACTCTATAAAATGCAGCTCTGGAAGTGATGCATAGTTTCTAAGATAGTCTTAGCAAGACCTCAAAGATACTAAAATCTTCATAGATGTTAAGTGCAGTGCTTTTGAAACGACCTTTGCCAATCTTTTTAGTAGCTTCAGAGTTAAAAAAAAAATGGATGAAAAGTTTGTTACTCAATTAAAAGTCAGTGGCATTACTAATAACTTCCCATCTTTGCTCAATAGTTTCCAAAAATTTTTAGTAATTTTTAAGTACAACTTTTGTCCTGTGTGGTGTATATTTGTGCATGCTTGTGTGTGTGTATATATATATTAGTGGGGGGAAAAAAAATCAAAAGAGAAGTGTGCCATTAAATTATATCTTCTAAATTTTATTTTTTCTTAATTCGACGTAAAAATAAAAAATTGTGCATCAGTTGGACTCTGTCAACTCCGTACCTTCTTCTGGGAGCCATTTTCTAGAGTAGTTTCTTTACACAAGAATATCAGTATCCTAACAAGGCTAGCAACAGAATGCTTCACTTGTGCACAATAATGGGCAAGCTCTTAACATCAGATGAGCACCTCGTGACATTAAACATGCGTTAGTAATGTTCGATAATTCACAGTGGCAGCACAGAAAGTGATGTATTCCTGTTGACGTTAAAGCAAATGTTTGTCATTAAGTTTATTATGAGTCGAAGGGCAACATCTCTGCAGCAAGACATTTAATTAATGAGGAATGTGGTTTTTCTCCGATACGTAAAACAATGACTGCAATCAATTTGTTCTGTTGCAACAAATCATGCCGTGAAAGGGTCATACACCACAAACACTACCGAAGAGAACCAACACTCATTGCCGAAGTGCTGGTATAAAGTCCGAAAAAGTTGATACAAAACTTATCTGAGGAAAAAGGCATTGCACATGCATCAGTGCAACATTATTCACCCCCTCCCTCTACTTACAGCCATATCATCCACAAAGAGGTCACGCACTTTCTGAGGATGATCCTGACTGAAGGATAGAGTTCTGCACCATGCTGCTTGATGAATCGCAACAGGGCGAGACACTGATCAAATTGTGTGGACAGATGAGGTGAAATTCAATCTTGATTTCCATCTACTACTGGTTGGATTTCAATCCCCATGCAACAGTATTGCAACAGGGTAATTCGTTAGAAATAACAGCATGGGCTGGGATTTTTTCAAATGGCATTGTGGGACCATTCTTCTTTGATGGCACAGTGAATGGTGAATGCTACTTGAGAGTTACTGAGGACACAACAGTGTGTGTGTATCGGACTTGAACAAAGTGTTGTAGCAACAGGATGGAGCACTGCCTCATTATTATAATGTTCGTGCATTTCTCAGACATATTCCGGACGATGGATTGGCAGATGTAGTGCGATTGAAATGTACTTCAATTACCCAGATCTCTCACCCTTGGACTTTTTCCGGTGGAGATATGTGCATGAACAGGTCTGCACAATCAAGCCACAACACTTTCTGGACCTGCAGGAATTCATTGAGTTCAGTCCATTTTAAAGGAGCTGTGCAGAAAGTCTGCCGCAGTGTTGCCACATGACTGCATTAATGCTAACCGTCTTCAGTTCAAGCATCTTCAGATTAAAGGGTGCATTGATAGGTCATTTCATTGTTGCTGCTGTTTGCAAAATTGGCTGGTCCAAATGATACACACTGTATAATACATGGGCCATTCCAAAAGTAATGTACAGTGGGTGGCGTTTCCAATGTCACATTAGCTGCCCGATGCTTCCCCGCAGTGCAACAAGCTCTCAGCTCTTACAATTTTTTTTAACCCCCTTTCAGTGCAAAAAAGGAGCTAAAATTTGGTATTAGTCAACTCCTTAAAATCCTGAATAAATAATAAAAATTTCAAGTGATGTTTCGATCTGGCAAACCTAACCATTCTCTTGTTAGACTGGTTTAAGGAAAGCAATGCATGGAATCACTACTTCGCAATGTGACATTGGGAATGCCACCAACAGTACATTTTTTTTTAATATATTTTTTTATTTACAGATTTGCTATTGCTACATTGAAGATGCATGCCTTAAGAACAAAATGTTGTTTTTCTACATAATCGCCTTACACCATCTTGGAACGAGTGCCTGTATGCCTGCCTGGTAAAACTGTGGGCTGGCTCATCTTAGCCACTGTTTAGTGGCCATCACAAGGGAGTCATAATTTTAAACTTTGTTCTGTTAAGTGTTCTTGAGTTTGTCCGTATTCTGCAAACACCTTGCATAGATCGTCAACTCCAACTGTGTCAGTATTGCGCAAACATTTGCTTCAGCAATCCCCAATGTCCAATTGGATTGACATTTCTTTCACAGTTGCACGTCGGTCTGCAATAACCATGCTGTTTGCTTGGCGTGCAATCTGCGGTGACGTTGCAAATCCAGAATAGTTTCTGCATGTTAAACTTTCCTGCAAATTAAAAGATGTAGCTGTGCTTTTAAATAAATTGAACACATACTGGCTCCAGAAAATGTCTAAAACTTCAAATTTCAAATAGCCATTTCATAATAGTGCAATCTTTTATACATAAAACAAAATAGTACTAATTTTGACCTCTGTTTAGTAAATTCAAATTTAGTAATTTTTTTTTAGATATTCATCTTAATTGATGTTTCCCAACAATGAAATGTGTTCCTTAACTTTTATTTAATGAATACAGGCTTTTATTTTTCTTTAGTTTTGCTAAACATGGCACTATAGTGTCAATCAAAATTTAATTTAAAATAAGAATCCACTTAATGTTCACAGCAAAAGTTTTGAGTTTTAGTTGTAATGGGGTATGAGTAATATTCAGAAAATTGGCATGACCTTTCTCACCTACTGACTTACGTGCCCAACAACTAACAGTACTTCGATCAGCAATGTCATCTCCATACACCTTTTGCAATCTCTTGTGGATGTTTCCGACTGTCTCATTGTCACAAACCAAAAATTCAATAATTGCATATTGCTTCTGACAACATCATGAGCAGCAGCCATCTTTCAGGATTGCTACAACTGTGCCACATGTGGGAACAAGATGCATGACATTTGAATATAGGTGGGAAGGATCAAAATAGCAATTCTGTAAATAAAAAATTTAAAAAAAAAATGTTGTGCATTATCTGGAGTGACCCTCATAGAATTTTAACATTTTGAAAGGTTTGTATATTCACTTAAATAAATCAATTAAAATGATTAATATGCATTATTAGATTAATCAACATGCTTAAATAGGATTAACAATTAAACGCATGTATCTGATTAGCTGTTTTTAATTTTCTATTTCCACACTACATTAAAATAAGCAAGGACTTTAAAAAAAAAAATGAAAGCCTATTTTATAATGTCTACAAATTATTTAATCTTATTTTGAAGTCGTTGAAGATATCAGTTGCGTTTGAAGCAGCTGATGGAAATCTCAGGACCGGGGTTTATCACCATTGAAACCTCAGTATTGTGGTATGGCACATTTCTGTTTTGATTTGCTTATTTATTTCGCTATTTTTTTGTATCTTATGTAAGTAGTTAATCTTCTATTGATTAAGGGGTGTAATATCTTATGTACAAAATTGCAATTTAAGTGAAATTTTAAATTGCATAGATTTTTCATTTATGTGCAGATTGGAAAAACCATATACATAAAAAGTTTTTTTTCTTTTTTTCTGTTGTTGAATATAGTCACAGTTACAGTCAGAACAGGCTATTTATTCAATGAATTATTGATGTATATGCCTAGTTGTAGTAGATAGAAAAGCTGTCACTTAAGTTAGTGTAGTATAAGGCACTGAATAATATGCAGTATGATGCCACATTAATATGCCTACTTGTGCTTATCAACTTATCCTTAATGATATTTATATCAGTAACCACACAAAAACCACTTAATTTGTAGCAAAAATTGATTTTTTTTTTTAGTATTTAATGCACATAAGCAACGAACTTAAACATATGCACACACACACACACACACTAGGCAAGAAATTTTGAACCTTTCAGATACAATGGGTATTAATAAAGATACATGCTTAAATATGCACATCACAAGGATGATCTATAACATTAGCCCAAAGTCAGTGTGAGTTTTACAGATACAGGATATTGACATTGTGGTTTGAATATTGACAAATTTGATTACCATAATTAACTGTTATTTTGTTGTATTTTTTTAGTCTTAATTTTTTTTTCTTTCTAAATTTCAGAGAGCTTCACTATATATGACATTTTTAGATGACTTACTTCGGGATTTGTGCATCAACTGTAAGTTTATTTATTTTTATATGTAGTTTAACTCTATTTAATAATAATAAAATAGCAAACCATATCTTTTGTCCGAAAAATAAATAAATGAATAACTCAGTCAAAATTTTGTCATAAGAATTGAAAACAGAAGCAGAAGGATTTTTAAATTGTTATTGTTACTCATTATCACACTATACTATCAATTCAATGATAGTGGCATCAGCAATTGACAGTATATGAGAAATTAAGTAATGGATAACAATATATGGAACAACCCTTAGGTTGTGATGGCATCATCTGCAAGAGTTCTTAATCACAAAATAAATTTTGAATTAAAATGTAGAATTGGGAGTAGTTGGATTTTAAAATAAATTATTAATTGAATTATAAATATTTAGGAAACTGAAGACAGTGAAAATTATTTTCTAATTTATAGTTTTAGTAGTTTGTAATTTTTTTTTTTTAATTTATCTGTAGTGGAAGCTGATGATATTAAGAGATTAGGAAGTACATTAAATGCACTTTCAAATGAGAAGGTCAAAGCAGCAAAGGTAAGAATCTAAATGAACCTTAACCCTAGAGAAGTGTAGTGAGATTTTAGAACATAGTTAATGTGGTCGGTCTCTTGAGAACAAAGCACTTTGTTTAGTTTGAACATATGTCAAAAACTTCAGTAACTGTTTACGTTTAGAAACTACCTATTTTTACCTGCAAAAAACATATTTTGTAATACTTGTAATTTGTTAATAGATTTCACATAAAAATAGAGCATTTTCTTTTCTTTTTTTAAAAAAAATACAATAAATATTTTAACAAATCAGTAAAGTAATGAGTACATATAATTTGTTAATGCAAATTGTAGTTTTGTGGCAAAATATAGAATATTAAGTAAACATTTAAATTAATGAATAAAATTTAGCAGAATGAACACAAACAATGCACAGTGAGATTAGTGTGGTCGATGTCAGAGACCGAATTGTTTATTTCATAAACAAAGGATGCCATGAAACTGAATCGCCTAAGGTAAATAGTTGAAACTATTTCAGGAAGCTACCGTAAAGAACAGCTCTTGTGATCTATTGTTTAAAGATACAATTAAGACAGTTGTACATGATGGTCTGTAAGACTGCACCATACCGGGTTAAGATATTTTAATCAAAAATTATTTAAAGATTGGATTGGAAATTCTTAAACTCATAAATCTTGAAAATCCTACCTTTCTTCCTAAACAGAAATCCTGTTGACATAAACAATCACCACATTAAAAAAAAAAAAAAAACTAATAATAAACATCGGGCCAGTGATAAAAAGGTTAGCAATCCATAACACAGCTGTCAGGTAATTTTAGAAGCAGGTGTGACATTGGATGGTCAGAAAGCACATTGATGAACTTGTCAACAAATGGAGCAGTTTGAAAAGATTTTTTTTTTTTTTTATTTATAAAGTTACTATACAATGAAAGTACTCATTGAAAAAAAAACCTCTTCAAAAAAAAATTAAAATATGAATGTTAAGTTTACTTTTACACCTTTAGCCATCATTATGGGAATCTGGGACAGCTGTTTCATCCTTATTAGGACTCATCAGTCAGATTTTCCTCAATGATAAGCTCAGAAAGCCCAAAAGGCTATGTATTCCATTCCCGCTCCTGGAAGTAGGACCTCACAAAAGCAAACAATAAGAAAATTATTGTAAGCAATACAGATTGAAAACCTTAGATTGCTAACTGCTAGATGCAAAAGGCATTTAAATATAAGGACAAAACAGCACAAAGGCGTCGTAAGTAGGAAAGTTTAACAAGCAACAAAAATGTAGCAGGATTCTTTTACTCCCCCACCCCCTTTTCATGGTAGGAGTGGGAATGGGATCCATAGCCTTTTGTGCTTTCTGAGCTTATCATTGAGGGTAAATCTGGCTAATGAGTCCTGACAAGGACAAAACAGCTGACCCAGGTTCCTGGTGATATGGCTCAAGATGTGAAAGCAAATTAATGTGCATTCATTCATTTCCCCTTTTTCATGTTACATTTTCTGCATGTTAAACTTAGTTACAAATTAAAAATGTAGCTGTGTTTTCAAATAAAGTAGAACACATACTAGCTCCAGAAAATGTCCTAAAACTTTTAAATTTCAAATAGCCATTTCATAATAGTGCAATCTTTCATACATTTGATAAAACAATAGTACTAATTTTGGCCCCTCATACTGAGTTTAGCAAATTCAAATTTAGTAAAACTTTTGTAGATATTGCTTTTGAATTTATCTTAATAGATGTTTCCCAACAATGAAATGTGTGTTCTTTAACTATTATTTAATGAATACAGGCTTTTATTTTCCTTTATTTTTGCTTTGACAAAAAAAAGTAAATGTTTTTAATATTTATAATGAGAATAGTAAATTGTTGTTGCCCTTTAAAAACTCATATTGTCTGTAATATTACATAGGTGGTTACACAGCTCAGCATTGCCTGATCAATTTTTATTCAATGTTTTGGTTAATTCTAGTTTTTGTTTCGTTTTTTTCTCTGTTGATAGTTGTTTTGGGAAACAGAAAAAAATTGATACATTTTTCTATTTTGAATGATTTTTCAAAAATGTCAAATATGTTAAAACACTTCTTTTCTTTGTTAGGCTTCCAAAGGTAAGAAGAAAACTGGCAGCAGTAAAAAAGTTAGTTTGGTTGTTGGAAGACCTAATGACTATGGTGATTACGGTGATTATGGAGGTGATGAATTTGAAGATTTTATGTAGTAAAGAAAAATAGTGATAATTCTGACTGAAATCTGTGCTCATTTTTTTTTTCCAATTAAGTTCAGGAAAAAAAGAAAAGATAATGAATTTGTTTCACTCTTAAAATTGGATTGCAATTTGATTGATTGTATTGAATTCAAATAATTGTTTATATTTGATAAAAAGAATGTATTTATGCAATCCTGTTGTTCTAATCTAAACTTCGAGTGATTTCTTTTTTTATAAATCGGTGATAAAATATGGAAGTTTTATCAAGTAATAGGTCAAATTTTGTAACAGTGAATGAGCTGTAGGATGCTCCAGATTGCGCCTTACAGATGATAAAAGGTAACAAATATCAAGAGTTTCTGTAATATCATTGATTAAAATTTTTGCCTGGATTGTTGCAGAAGAGGAGGAATCGACAGCAAAATACAGAAATTGCATTGTTTCTTAATATCAACTCTTACCTTACTTAATGAGACAACTGTATAAAATCAGAAGACAGAATATAAAAAGTGGTCAGTACTATCGTTTTTTAGTAATTTAATCAATGCTTCAAATTTTAAGTATTTATTCTTAAAAATTGTACAATTAGATATAAAACAATAAATTCTTGATTGGAATTTTCAACATGACCTTATTTAAAAATTAACATCTTTAGAAGTTTTATAAAATATATAGTTAGCGCACTGATTATATATATATTACATACATATATATTATATGTATACATACATATATATTACATACCTACTGGAAATTGTTTATAGTAGTTCTTTACAGGATGCAATTGTATTTCCAGGAAAAAAA
Organism: Thereuonema tuberculata; assembly: GCA_023159025.1. NCBI lineage: Eukaryota > Metazoa > Arthropoda > Chilopoda > Scutigeromorpha > Scutigeridae > Thereuonema > Thereuonema tuberculata. The sequence goes on from JAFIDM010009631.1 coordinate 200,399,607, forward strand.
AAAGTAATGAAGATCATTCATTTTGGATTTTTTTATTCAATTTTACTAGCTTTTTCTGTAAGTTGTTGATAATTGACTTTATTTCTGATAGCTTCTGAAGCATTCATCAAAAATCATGGAAACCATGCTTTTGTTGCCTTCTTTTGCATATTAGTTTATTTACTTGCATAACTGCTTATTTATGTTTCACCCAAATCAACATTTATTTTCTATACCAAAATCATACATTTAATTATTGCTAACTTACTAATTGTACTCTCAAAATTGGATTTACAGTAATTTTCATTTTGCATCATTACTGTTTCTACCTTGTTACGAATTGTTATTACCTCAACTTTGTTACTTTTTACGTAGCTATTGCACTCTAATGCTTATGAAGTTCACTGTTCATATTCTAAATTAGCAAAATTTAATGATTCACTCAGATTTAGAATTTATATATAAGTTAAGTTATAAGCAAAAACTATTATAGTTTTGTAATTCCTTCATTTGTTTGATGAAATTTAATAAATCAATTTTTTTGAGGGTTTTTATTTTTTTTTTTTTTTAATTTATCATTCTGTTTTACTATTAAAATCTTAACACAATAATATTGTTATTTTATATTTGGAAATAAAATTATTTTATTAAAAAGTTTCCATTTCTTGCATTCACTTTATTTGTATTGTAGTTAAAGCATCTCTACCAGGATGTTACGTCTTGATATTGCGTAACATTTCATGACAATAAAAATTCGATCAAGTTCATTTCTGAAAGTCCTTCACAATGACTGCATGAAAAAAATACCTTAATCCCAGTTCAGCAGATTTAGTGATTAAGAATTTACTGTAATTCATATGCTTATATATTATACAGAACAGAATTATTGTTGCAAAGAATACTAATGACCATTATTTCTTTTAGAGCTCAAAGTTAATTGTCATTAACCACAGTTGCACTAATTGAGCTTCTTAGCTTTCTGCACATTTTCCCAAGTTGAAATGCCATACCCTACAAGGCCCAGCAAAGTTGAATAGAAACAGACCAATTGAAAATAGGCAGAACTTGGTAATTTTAAACAAACTACAGCAATTGGTACAGCTAATGTTGTAGAGCAGCAGTTCCCGACCTTTTTAGCTGCCCAATGGTTAAGAGATATTCGAATGAAATCTTCACCATTGTGTTCAGCATCAAAACATAGGTGAACACGTCCAAAAAATCAGATCTCTAGGACCACTCCCTGACCAGAAGTTGGTGGGTCAAAAGTGGTCACTTCCGATAAAGTTTTGTTTATAAAATTGTGCATATTAAGGAGCCGCTTTGCTTTTGACACTTGTCTAAAAGCATTAATTATCTTGTTTTTCACTTGCTGTACCCCTTGACAGCCCATTTTCGTAAATTTAATAAAAATATTGGCAAGATATAATAAAAGAAAACAAGTGCAGCACCTGATCAAAATAAAAGAAAGAAAATTGCCTTACTGATTGCACTTGTGCTGTGAATAATAAAAGAAAACACTAAATGTTTCTATTACAAACATCTTGCTAATATTATAAAGTAATTAATGTAGTTGTAGTTGCTGTTATGTCAGTTTTCTATGTTGTAACTGAAAATAAATGGGATTTAAATAATGAGTCGAACAAGCAATGTGTATATATTTAAACACTGTTTAGGGAGGGATAACGTGGCTTTTCTTAGGTCAAATAATGAAAAAACCTGCACCACCCCTTGCAGTAGTTTTGGATTATTTTGACAACTTTTACTGTCTGTCTTTGTTGACGTGCCTTTTTCCGCTATTATTCAATTTTCTTTTTGCTTACCCCGAACTTCCTTCCCGTACCCCAGGTTGGGAACAGCTGTTGTAGAGCGATACTCTGGGTTAGCTAATTTTCAAGAACTTGTATTTGAAGTGCAAAGCTTAATTAAAGGGCAACTATAACACAAGATTTCAAGTTGTCACTATATATATTTATTTTGAAGCACTTTAAAAATAGTGACAGAAGACCTCAGTACAATTTTCTTCTTTAATTATTACAAAATTGATAGTCTTGAATATTGAGAATTTCTCTATGGAAAATTGCTAATGGAATATGAAAGCATCTAGATTTGTTTCTTGAAAGACAATATTGTCAATAAGGTTTGAACTGACTGTAACTGTATAGTAATATTTATAATCAGTAATTATTTTAGGATTAAATTTTAAATGACTAAATTTCATGCTTCAATTAAGAATTGGAGCTGAAAATGTTATTGGTGGCATGATTTGTCATTATTTTTCCTCCCCTTAAGGAGCACTTTAGATACTATTCAAAAATCATAGACTTTAGTAACAGATTATTTTTTAATCCTGAATAGAAATACAGTGAAACCTCCACTAACGGACACTCCCGAAAATTGGACAATTTTGCAATCCCTTAATATAGACGTTTCCATGTATTGACCTCGGATTAGCGGACACTCCCAATAACGGACAACATTCTACAGAAAATGAACGATCTTGTGTTGCTTTTCAAAAGCAATAGAATCAGGCTACAGTAATACGTAGCGTCCAGAGGAAATTTTGAAATAACAGATCACGAACTCAAACGGAAACAGAGACAAGTGCGATCGACTCTGTTGTCTTCGATTAGTGGGCATAACTGCTGGGCACAAAAGAATTTAAGAAAGGATTGAGAACCCAAAAAAAGTACAATTAATGCAAATAAAAAGCTTAACATGCATCAAAAGTTTTAAGAAAAAGAAAATCTTTGAAGTGCACATAAATAAAGGTTCTCGCACCCACCATGTGGGCCTTTCTTAAATTCTTTTGTGCCCAGCAGTTGTCGGGACAAAGAATTTGAGGCTGTGCAGTGAACAGTGATTTATTGTTGGTGCTTGATTTTATTTGAGGGGCCATTCTGGGGAGCCGGGATGGTTACCTCTTCTTTGTCTCGCACTTTGAGCTACCATCAAGGGTAAATCTGACTGAGGAAGCCTAATAAGGCTGAAACAGCTGTCTCAGATTCCAGACATGGTAGCTCAGGGTGCAAGAACCTTTATTTGTTTGTGTATTTCAAAGATTTTCTTATTCTTGAGGATGCTCAGTCTGATTTTTTTTTAAATTGAAGTTACAAAACTGAAGAGATTTTTTAAAAAATACCCAGATTACAGTACCATTTAGGATTTTATTTTATTTGTAATAGAATAAATAATAATAAAAATATTTTTAAATAGACAACTACAGTGAAACCTCCCAATAGCGGACAGTCATGGGACCGGAAGTTTCGTCCGTTATTGGGAGATGTCCGCTATTAGGGAGGACTATCTTTTTTTCAATTTTTAGCTTATAGCATGTGATTTAATGAAAAATTACGTACAATCTTAATTAAATTTCTACAATTAACATTGCCCTATGAGAAAATATGAACAATTGCAAACTGTTTACTATTTTCCTTTTTAAATGAATGCTAATCCATTAGTCTTACTTAAAATAATAACATTAATTACAATACTAATTTTGTCATTATTTTATGTAAAACAACGGATTAGAAAATTAATTTTATTAACTCGGGGTGTGAGAACCTTTATTTGTTTATGTGCATTTCAAAGATTTTCTTTTTCTTAAAACTTTTGATGCACGTTAAGCTTTTTATTTACATTAACTGAGCATCCTCAATTTGCTAAATAATAACCATAATATTTCAAATAAAATCTTTAATTTGATTTGAAGTTTAGAAAGGATAGAACTGTTATTGTGTTGTCAGTTGTAATTGTATCAAGACAACACGCAATATTCCAGCAATTGTTTAATAACATACGGGTTTTAAATATATCATTTTTCTTACTTTTGAGCATATTAATTATTTAAAGTTGCAAATAAAATTAATATCATGGCCCATTGAATTCGTGATAACTTTACAGAAGTACAAATTTTCAAAGTTTGATCTCGATTTTTGGAGACAATTCACAGTAATTTCCCAGACCATTATATTTAAGACAACTTAACATTAAACTCTAATTCTTCTGAGTGAAATAAATTGAAAAATGCACATTATACAATTGTGGTCTTAAAAAGTTTTCATTCAATCAGTTAGGAAAAATGCGAGGTTTTCAATTATGGTGATAAATGTTAACTTTTACTTTTCCTGTCAATTTTTATTTATTGCAAATGTGTGAAACAATACCTTACTGAACTACTAATCATGGACGAATTGGCATAACTTGGGATCATTCATTCATGAATCAAAATTTAAAGGTTGTACATGGCCAGTACTGTTACTAATTATTTTGCTTTGTTGTCCCTAAGAGCTCTTACCATACGCTTACATGATAAGTTGATCAACTGAGGTTCACGCCCACACTGATGTCATTTGACCATAGCAAAAATTACTGCCACTATATTTTTGCTAATGGCTGATCATTCATGTTTGTGAACTTTTAAGTATTTCCTAGCTTCCAATATATGTCGCTTACCCCATTTTAGACTTAACAAGCCCTAACAGCTTAGCAGTTCAATGTTTCTGTACAAAATTAACCTTATTCAACCTCTTCATTGTCTCTGAAGATTCCTATCATCAGATTCAGATGGAACCACTTCAGCAGTAGCCTAATTTATCCTTTTAAGTTTTCTCGTTGAGATTTATTTAATAAACTAGCCGGGTACCGTCGCTTCGCTCCGGAACCCTTGCATATATAGCATTCAAAAAAAAAAAAACTTTTTTTATTTAGCAAATTAATGTTGCGATCGTCGGAGAATATATAACTTCCCAGCCCGTTGTGGCTTCTCCGAATAACTCGGATGTATTGCGGGTCGGCGTCACACACCGAAAATTCACATTTTTGCATGTATCTTGCAAACGCCTCAGCGTTTGTGAATAAGTGATATATCGTTCGATAGAACTTTCAAATGCCAACATTTTCTTAATATAATGTTCTCTTCTATCTTTTATACTTTTCGTTTAAATTGAGAAAAAGTCAAAATTTGACCCTTTAAAAGGTGCCATCTTGGAAACCAAAAACTTTTTTCGAAAGATTTTTGTAGCATTTTGTTTGTCTTAAAAAGATCTACATTTTATCCATTTGCATGACCAATCTATCTCTTATAGTTTGGTCACAAAATTGGAAAAACATAAAGTCTTATGACAGACAAAAATAACGCTTTTATAATATACACTTGCGAGCAAAAGTATGGAATCACTTACTTGAAATTGGTTCCGCGCGATCTTGAGTACGAAATAATTAGTTAATAATAATAAAAATGGCACCATTTTAAAGGTTAAATTGTTAACTTTAAATTGATACCAAATTCATTTGAATCACACCAGTATTTAAGGAGCTATCCCGGATTAAGTGAAGGAGTAAGGAAAACAAGGAAATATGGAAAAATAATGAATGAAGAAAACAACAAAAATTAATTAAAAAAAAATTTATTTGGCCTTAAAATTAAGTTTCAAAATTTTGTGTTCCCTCCCCTAGCCCTAATAACTACTCGAAGACGAGTCTTCATTGACGTAATCAGCTTCTGAATCGATTCTTGCGGGATACCTTCCCACTCTTCTATCAAAGCCAATTTCAGCTCATTCACACTTGAAGGAGCAGGATTTCTGGAACGAACCCTCCTCTTCAGTTCATCCCATACGTGCTCAATGGGATTCAAGTCCGGGCTGAGCGCTGGCCAGTCCAATGTGGCGATACCGACTTCTTCGATGTATTCAGTTGTGGCACGGGAAGTGTGACAACGAGCGTTATCGTGCATAAGGAGGAAGTCATCACCGACATATCCCGTATAGGGAACGACATGTTCCAGCAGAATATCGGAAATGTAGCGGTCTGAAGTTAGACCGCCTCCTCGTCCCCCGCCAGGCACGAAAACAAGCTCCGTTTTACCGTCGAAAGAAATACCGGCCCACATCATACAAGAACCGCCCCCATAAGCCACTGTCTCGGCGAAACAGCACTGCGCAAATCGCTCCCCAGGCCGCCTGTAGACCCGACCTCTTCGGTCGCTGCCGTGCAAACACATTCTGCACTCGTCGGAGAACAGGACTCGCCTCCATTGCTCGACTTCCCAATCAAGATGGTTGCGAGCAAATTGAAGGCGTGCTTGTCGGTGACCTGCCGTCAGTTTCGGGTCTGTGGCAGGCCTTGTTGGAGTCAAATTCGCTTGCTTGAGTCTTCGACGAACTGTCCACTCGCTGGCAGCTACCCCATGAACATTTCTGAGCTCCTGCTGGACATCGACACCAGTCAAATGACGATTTCGAAGAGAGGATGACACGATAAAACGGTCATCCCTCTCCGATGTGCACCGGCGCCGTCCAGATCTTGGTCTCGGGACAAAGCCACCAGTCTCCCGAAAGCGTTTATAAACTTTCGAAACACAGGACTGGGTTATGTGGAGCTTACGTGCGACAGCCCGCTGGCTGAGCCCTTCTTGCAATAGGGCGACGATTTGTGCTGCTTCAGGAGGTGTAGTATCCATTTTCGTCCGAGGTCAAGGGTCAAAAGTAGCGGAGATGTGTACGGGTCAACGTGTGAAAGCCGACTGATAAACAAAATCCGATAACACGTGCTTTTATAGGGTGTCAATACGCCGCAACTCGCGGCGCATCAACCAATTGACACATGTCTTTTTCCTTACTCCTTCACTTAATCTGGGATAGCTCCTTAAATACTGGTGTGATTCAAATGAATTCGGTATCAATTTGAAGTTAACAGTTTAATCTTTAAAATGGTGCCATTTTTATTATTATTAACTAATTATTTAGTACTCAAGATCGCGCGGAGCCAATTTAGTAAGTGATTCCATACTTTTGCTCGCGAGTGTATAATGAGACTCCAGAAATATGATCTCTGGTTTAATGGCCAATTATTTCTGTTGGCAGGAAGATGCAGTTTCAAAATCCTAATGTAATTTTTATTTTACATGGTTTTGTCACCATTCAGTGTAATAATACAGAATATGCACTTCATTATTATTACACTTATTTTCACTAAATGCACCAGCATTCTCATCACCTATAGTTTTTGATTCTTTCTGGATTTTATTGTTTTCCTCCGTTGCTACATCATTAGGTAATAGCATTATTCTTCCTCCCATCTCCTGGATACATGATTATCGCTACTTGCCTAGAGGAATATTTGTTAATTTTGCATTCTAATTTAGAAAAGTAATAATGAAATATTAATATTATTTTTTTCCTAAAAAAAACCTGTTGTATTGAAATTGAATTTAATCAATAAGTCTAAAGTTGTGAAAATTGTCTGATAAAGAGGTCTTCATGCTAGATATGAAATTTTAAGAGCACTAGTAATCAGTATTGTTTATGCTTAACTACATCTTTTTTTTATAATTCTCTGGAATGGGAGATTTTTAATTTGAGAAGTCATAGAAAGTAGTGATTTCATGCTGCAGTTCACATTTATGTAACCATTACACTGGTAATCTTTTGGGATACCTACTATATTTTTTTATTTAATTCTTGCTTTTTGTTCAAGAGTACACTTTGCTATTTAAAGTAGTTAAAATGCAATAATCAAGAATGTGGATGACATATCCACTTTGTCAAGATAATTTTGCTTGTATTGCTTACAGTTTATTCTACAATATTTTCTTGATTGTAATTCAATAAAGAATACACCAAGGCTATTAGGTGTCACTTTTACTATTGTTTTAATTATATTAATATAATTTGATTCATTGGTATCCTGGCTAGCTGAGAACTCTTCAATTTAGTAATAATTTTGACATAAGGATGTAAAAAATTGCAATTTTATACTGCAACATTACTCACCATATTGAAAATAATGAATATTCAGTAGGTTTGTGATGCTGCTTCTCGTCATTGCAGCACGAGAACTATGATAAATTTAGAAAAACTCTCAGTACGAACTTGCTTGTTTGTTTCTGTTTCCAGCAATTTCTTGAGCAATTGGAGATTTGAACAATGTTTGACTCAACTGATGCTGAGAAATGCTGACAGAAGACTTGATTATTGCAGCTGTTCACTCACTTGATAGCTACTAGCGCCAGAATGTCGAATGGCATTTCACTGGTCACAATATATCACATACACATTCAAACAAAGGCAGGCTATTTTTTTGTGCATCACCCTGTCTTTTTTTTTTTTTTCATATATAAGAAGAAACTCTTAAATTATAATTTTTTATCATAAAAAGGATACTGAGAAGCTTTCAATTTACAAATAAAAATTGAAATACATGCTTGTAACTCAAGGACCAACTAAGACTAACTTGTAAGAGAAAGTTCGTCAAGAGTAAGTTTCAGTAATATTCAAATTCATAATGTACACATCACAGATAGTTTTAAGCCTTGTTGTACCACTTACTAATTATACATCATCATTGGCAGCACATCAAGTGGTACAGAAATGGCTAATATTATGCAAAAACTAATAATCATAATATCTTCCAAGGTTCCCACCAGGTCTTGGAGAAAAAGTAGGACATTTTTATAAATTTATATAATTATTATAAATTTTAGCCTCACAGGTGTCCCCCACATACATGCATTTTGTTCTGGTATTCTGGGATAAATTGTGAAATTAAATAGAAATTTTAAAGTAAGGCAACAAATTTTATTTTCTCCTATGAAAGTAACATTTGAAGAGAAATTTGTCAAAAATGTCCAGTTTAATTCTAAAAATTTAATTTTAAAATATTTACCTTTATATGCCAAGAGGAAAAAATCAATCGGCTTACCAGTTTAGAAATGCCCTCTTATTTTATTTTATTTAGAAAGATTACATAATACAGTATTAAGTAATAAAAATATTATTCAAATTTTTAGTCACTTTAGTGAAAAAATTAACATTTTGAATACACTTTTAAGAAACAAAAAATATCATATGAAATACAAGAAAAATACAGTATAAGGTTATTAAGGTCTCTCTTCATCAGAATTTCCATGTGTAAAAATCAGCAGAGATGGATATTTCGAAAGATGAAGATACCTACAGTTTCCATCTAAAGTTTTCAACTCAAAACTATTGCCCAATAGTAGTCCACTCTGTGGTAATTTTTTTATCAGTTTGTTTTATACCACTTCCTTTATATCTTGGTCAACCTGGTAAGTCATCCACTCCTTCAATCTTTCTCGGTCGACTTCAGTCAATCCATGAGAGATTTGTTATTATCCCCTTAAAACTCTGGTAACTTTCATCTTTTGTTCTCATAAGACCATGAAGAAAGCATATTTTTGAAAATTCTGTTCCCAAATGGTAAAGTCTGGAGTAACTTTTTGGTGACTGTTAAAAAGAAAGATATAACCCCTTGATGAAATTTAAACTTCTCTGTCAGAAATTTTTGTTGACAGTATACTTTATTTTGTTTCAGTGCCAATTTCAATTTGAATAAAGGAAAGCAAATTTTGGTTTGAAATCTACCTCAGTAAGATTGCTTGAGTGTTTCTGTACTACTTCTGACTTTACAAGAGTTCATTAAATTCATCATATGGTTTGTGAACTAAGGGTTGTTCAGCCTGAAACATGGTAAGAAATCACTGAAATGAACTAAAAATCGCAGTAATGGAAGTAGCAGCTTGTTTTTAAGAGAAGTAATTCTAGCATAGCATAGATTTCTTTGGCACATAGAACTTTGAATTTGAAGTAAAAACGTTAAAAAGTAGTGCTCCAAAGCCTCATGTTGCTCTATAAACAGGGGCTATACTTAGCCATCTACAGCTCACAAACTGTAGAAAGTAGTTCTCAGAAACCTCCACCTGATAGCTTTACTCGTGAGTCCATTTTTTTAAAAAGAGACTTATTGACATTTGGTTTGTCCATCGAGAGCATTATCATTTTGGACGAGGGTAAACCTTCACTTTCAATGTATTTGTAATTTCATCAAGCATTGTTTCAGCTTCTGCATGTTCCAAAAGTATTGAAGTCAAATATCAGCATTGCAGGTTCTAATGGGCGAATTGGTGACCAATATGAAGATCTAACTGCTTTTTAACTTGAGAAGTAGTTGTTTCATCTATGCACAAGCTGTAGAAAGCACTTGAGTTTCTAATATCACAAACAAGTTCTCGGATACTAAAAGATCCTAGACCATAAGAAATTAAGTATGAAAACTTGCTGCATCCATATTGAAGTTTTTGGTACTTTCCCCAAAAATCATAGAAAAAAAAACTTCTTTCAGACCTTCACATGAAGAAATTAAAAAGTAGATTCAGCTACCTTGAATGCCCATATCACTTTACATTTCATTGGATCATCTTCAGAAACATTACCTGAAATTGATTTTTTTTTTTTTATTCCTTGTATGAATTTCAGCTTGAAGAACTAAATTTCAATTTGTTATCCATTGACTAGCATTATTATAGTAATTTGTTTTCCCTCGTTTTCTTTATAATTGGTTTGCATTTTGTTACAGAGTTGCAGTCTATGGTACTGCAGATTGCAACTTTATAATGAGGGCCATGCTTTATGCACAGACAGTTAAATTTAAAGTTAATCTAAAGTGAAATTTAACAAAAAGTTTTCAAGAATTATGAATTTCACTGCAAAAAATTACAATAATGAATATAAAGATCAAATTAAGATACTTGAATAGATTATATAACTAAAAATCAAAATAATGTTTTACCGGGTTATAATACAGTAAAACCCCGTTATTACGCTCCCGCTTATAGCGCTATCCCG
>JAFIDM010009631.1:200425099-200463065 GCA_023159025.1 Thereuonema tuberculata
AGAAAGTGTCTTTGAAAAAAAAAAAAAAAAAAAAAAAGTTTTTTAATAAAAAAAAAAAAAGGAAAAATAAAATAAAAAAAAAAAAAAAAAAAAATACAATTTAGGATATGTTAAAAAAAAAATACAATTCACCATAGAGAACCATTAAAAGAATAAACTTTAGTTAAGATTTTTAGGAAATCAATGGATGAGCAATAATTGTTATTAACCAATGAAATACAGTATGAAAATAGGGCCAGATAGTCTTATTTTTTGATTTTCCCCATCTGTCTTCCAGCTCTTGCACACGATATAATGCCCGCTTTGTGCTCATTTAAAATGGTGGATTTATTGAGAATTTAATATCCTTATTTGGGTAGAAGATGCAATTTTATTTTTCTGGTCATTTCCAAGACAGGCAATAGAGTGCCATGCAGATGACAGATGCTCTATTGTTTTGGGCCAACTTTATTTTCCCTGGCCTGGATTAGCCTTCATATTGGACTACTAAGCCTGGTTTTGGGATGAAGTCATGGCCATTCAATGGAATCTCTTCTAACGGAACATCTTCATTTAATTCATCATAAAGATTCAGAGAGGACTCAGAAGATTCCCCCAGTTTCACTTTCACTATCAGATTGCAGTTTCTTCTTCTTGGTTTGTTGTTTCTGTCCTTTGAAGTGGAAGGTAAAGACATTTACTGTACTTCTGCAGAAATGCTCTTTCCTGCCGTATCGTTCAGCCTCTTTCTTTCGACCTTTACTCTTATTCTGATCAACAACTTCCTTTCTTTTATCTTGAAGGTATTGCATAAATGATTCTGAAATAAGACTGGGATCTATTGGTTTTTGATGTCAGCTAGACATAGTTCCATTTGGCGGTCACTGTACATCTTGTAAGCACGTTTACCTACCTTTCTTTGAGAAACTTTATCATGTGATATCCTGGAACAAAATCAAATGGTTTTCAAGAATGGTCCAATAAATCGTTTGGACTATAATTGAAATTAAAGTATGAAATTTCAGACTTCTTGCCATAAATCTCTAAATTAACATAATTCTAAACCTAACTATATCTAAAACACATAATAGGAACATTTTCTTTTAAAATATTGCAGTATCTATATTTCAGCATTTTTCGAAGTAATATTTCGGAATAAAAGTTTTCAAATGACACTAAAGGCACAAACTCGTTTGTCTGATGTCAACGACTACACTATCAAAATAAGTGGTGCTATCTTCTGTTCTATTCCTGGGACTAACTGCATAAAGGCTTAACTACCCTCAGTACAACTCACATCAACTAGATGTTACTAGTAATCGTGTTAGATGCATTTTTGTTTGAAGGGGCATTTGGACTATAGTTGTGTTGTTTTACGGAATTTAATAATGTATAATTTTTTGAGTCACTTTTATTTACTGCATTATAAATAGGGATAATTTTTCTACATCTCCAATTATCTGGGATTTTTTTTTTTTGGTTTTCCAAATCCAATTCAACCATTGTAAAAATACCTTAACCCCTTCTGTAGGCAAATTCTGAATATAATCATTTTTTATTCCATCAGGACCCTCCGCCATTATTCTTTTTTAAGCGTTTCAAAACCGCCATTAATTCTATAAGATTGACTTCATCATTAAATAATTCTATTTCCTCCTTTACCTCCACTAACCTATTTACAATTTCTTTTTCCTTCACTTTTTCTATTTTTGGTTATTATTTTTATTAATCTTCGATACTCTACAACCCTCCAAAAACGTGATAAAATGTTCCTCCAGTACATTACTATCTACTTCTTTTCATAGTCACAATTTCTTAGCTTACCATTTTTTCTTTTCTTAATCATGTCCCAAAATTCCTTACCCATATTAATCCTATCAAAATTTTCTTTTATAAGGGCAAGTCAAAATGAAAGTGAGCCAAGATGATGTTTAGAGGAAAACAAATATGTATGTCAGAAATATGTGCCTCCAGCATTAAAACATTTGTCCAACTGTATACCGAGCCTAGTGATTCCACTCTTATAGAAGTCCTGTGGATCCTGGGTTAGAATGTCTGCAACTGCCTACTGTATGTCTGCATATGATTGCAATCTGCGACCTTTCAGCTTCCTCTTTAGGTCACCAAACACGGGAAATTCACATGGGGAATGTCCTGGCTGTAAGGAGGATGCTGCAGGGTTTCCCAATTGAATTTCGCTAGAGTTTCCACAGTCACATTAGCTGAATGTGGTCGAACATTGCCTGCAAGAAGATGACACCCCTGAAACAAAGCACACTGTGCATGTTCATGATTGCCCAGCACATACATTGTAGCATTGCACATTAACGTTCCGCATTGACAATCTGTACAGCATGTATGGCAAATTCGAAAAGTAAAGGCACCTTTATGTCGAGAAAGAATGACAACAAAACCTTTCACACGGAGATGACCGTCTTGGTCTTCTTAGGGGAAGGCAAGCCCGGATGCTTCAATTGCAGGCTTTGACGTTGTGTCTCTGATTCGTAATGGTGGCACCCATGTTTCATCTGTGGCTACAATTTGATGCAGAAACTCATTGTCTTCCTCATGCTAACACAACAAATAACTGAATGTGGCGCCTAGTCTCCGGATTTTGTTTTCCTCACTCAGAACCTTGGAAACCCATTGTGCACAGAGCAATCGATAGTTCAGATGTTGGTGAATAATCGTGTGCACTGAGCCATGACTAATGTTCACTTTTGATGCAAGGTAGTCAATACTGCATCAATACGCATTGATCTTCTTGGATAATGCATCGACCTGTGCAATAGCATGTGGTGTTATGGCATGATTGCTTTGTCCAGGTCTCTGGTCATCTCTGCAGTTGACACTTCCTTCTTGAAAATGTTTGCACCATCGTTTCACAGTGGCCAATGAAATCCAATGCTCACCATATACTGCAGACATGCAACGTTACACATTGTGTTGGGAAACACCTTCAACTGTAAGAAATTTAACCACACTAAGCTATTCTTCTTTTGGAGCATCCATTGTGATATGCATTTTTGTTTAACACACAGTAACTCAGGAACGCTGCACATCACTGGACAAAACCGTACATAATGCAAACCTAAGAGATCTTGCTTAATCCACATGAGTTCCCAAGTTACTGGAGGAAACAATTCAATCTGGGAGAAAACCGGCTCACTTTCATTTGACTAGCCCTTATATGTGTTTCTCCTATAATTCTTTTTTTTCTTTGCACATTTTTTTAAATTGTTTTTTCAGTGCTATATAATTTCTTTCTTCTATTGCATTTTTATTCTTAAAAATTTTTTAACTGTTCTTTTACCTTTAATCTTTAATTTCTTTATCACGCCATCCCTTTTCTTCTATGTACCCCCTCTTTTAATAATTTTGTAAAACTTTCTTCAAATGCATTTCCTTCGTGTATAGATTTTAAATCATTTAATTTTCTGTAATTATCTGTTTATATTTATTTGTATTCACCCTTATTAAACTCACCTGCCATTTATAATTCTTTCTTGCATTCTCAACTATATTTTTTCTACATAGCCTATTTCTTATTGAAATTGGCATATAATCTGATATCCAACATTCCCTACTTCAAAATAAATATCGTTTTGTAAGAAATTTTCATTAACAAAACATAGGTCAATCACAGAGCATCCTGTATCACCAATATAAGTCCAGTTCCCTACATTATTATTTTCATAGTTTCCATTTAAAATTTCTAAATTATTTTCTCTTGCCCATTCCATAAGTAATTTTTCATCTTTATTACACACCTTATTTAGTTAGTTTCTATCTTCAAATGGTAACTAATCATCAAGATCAATATATTTACAATTTAAATTACCTATGCGAACATTTGTATCTCCTATAACGATATTATATTTACATCACTTCTTTTAAATCCTCTATAATATTTTCCTTTAATTTATTTAATAATCTACTTATATTTTTTTTTTTATTTTAAATAGCAAAAATCTTACAGGAGGCTTCTCGTCTCGTAACATTTACAATAATACAATCCTCAAATATCTTTTGCGTAACAAATTTAATATTCTTACTCATATTTATTCCTCAACTAATGCCCCCACTTGGTCTTCCAAATTTACTTTGTTTACTTGTTAATTTATGACACCATTCATACCTATTATTTATATCATTATTTTCAGCTTTTAACAATCATGTTTCAATTAAAATTATTATATCGAAATCATTTATCACTTTTCTTAGTTCACAATTATCCTTTTTCATTAAGCCATTCACATTCCATGCTAATGTCATTGATACATTATTTTTTATCTTTTTTTCTCACTAGAATTCTTTTTCTTTTTTTCCATTCAGCAATTGGTATTTACTTTCTTCCCCTTCATTATTATAATTTGTTACCAAATTTTCAGTTCTTTCCTTTCTAATTTTATCTTCATTCTTTTGAAAACTTAATTGTTAATATACATCTGAACTTACTTCAGATTGGTTAATTATGATTCCTCGTTTTTGAATCTTTTCTATCACTATTCTTCACATCTATTTCATTTACCCTCCCCTTTTCATCTGATTTAGCTTTTCTCATCCATTCTTCATACGACCATATTTTATCATTTACGTTTAGCTTATTAAAAATAATTTTTGCTGAGTTACCTTTTCTCCTTTCTTGTAACATGACTTTTTTCTTATTGATCTAGTCTCTGCTGAAAAGTCTTCGTCCAAATAAATCTTCGTATCTTTAAGATTAGTTCAATTTTTTATAATTTTTTCTTTTTCCTTCCATTCATAGAACCTTACAATAATCGGGCATACCTTAAAAGTGTCCTTTGTATTTCTTTTACTTATTCGGTGTGGTCTTTCAATGAAATGAACCTCCACTCCTAGTGGCTTTCTACATATTTCTTTTTATTTTTTTTCTTCTGTTTGTTCCCATGTTTCCTCATTTTCTTCCTTTACTCCTTAGAACACTACGTTGTTTTTTCTCTCCCTATTTTCTGTTTCTGTCATCTTTTCTTTTAAATTTTTAATTCTCTTTTTAAAAGCTCATCTTTTTTTATCACCTTCTTTTCTTCCTCCTTAAGGATCTTTATCTGTTGTTCGATGTTACTTCTAAAATGTTCATTTTCTTCTTTTATTATTTTAATTAACTTTGATTCTTCTTTGACCACTTCTATATCTTTCTTCAATTCTTGAAGAACTTTTAATATATTTTCTTAAAAATTAGTGCTCAACTTACATTCTATTTACATTCTATTGTTACTTTGTTAATGTCCTCCTCTGAATCTAACATTGACATTTGACTGTCTGTTTCAACATTCCTTTTTGATCTTTTCTCTGGCAGTGAATTATTTATTTTACTTCTAATCACAAAAATATCCATCTGATTTCCTATAATTTCATTGCAGTCTTGAACAGTAGATTTAGATGAATTCAAACTGACCACAGTACCTGCACGAGGTCTTCTATTAATAAACTCAAATAAATATTTTTAAAGCACTTGAGACAGCCTTAATATTTTTACTTGTTATTTAACCAAATAAATTCACAAGCTCAGTTCAGTTCAGTTCAATTATTATTATTTCCTGTTTGTATCTTTAATTATATGTAATATATTTAGGGTAATTACTGTACTTACAGGCCAAGCAAGTTTCACCTTCCTAGTTGAAACTTCCATTTGGAATACGCCTCACATGATTTTATTTGCACAATTGTCACATAATTACTTACATTACTTATTTACTTATTCCTTATGTCTTACTAAATTTCCTGAGACATTTGTGCAAATTAATTTTCAGACTTTGAGCACACCTATTCACAGTACACAATATCACAATCTATTACTTTGCTAATCTTTAATGGAGCACAAATCACTGCGACCTTCCACTATTGAGCCTCACTTTGGAATCAGAAAAAAAAAAGGAAATAATAATAATAATAACAACAAAATATTGCCACCAAGAGGATTTGAACTCAGTAACCATACCTCTACTTGAAAATTATACAAACGTGTGAAGGGAATTAAATTCAGGGGAGGGAGAGATGTGTCCAGGTTTCAATTGTAGCTTGTTATTTCCACAGGGTCCTAAAGAGTAATTCTGCAAAGTTTGGTCCAGATCGGTCAAAGGGCCTAGGTGTGTATAGTGAACAATCAAACACACAAATAAACCAACAAACGTCCTCCTTTATATATGTAGATTAATTTGAAAGAGGGGTGTACCTAATAAAATGATAAATTTCTGTTGTTAAAATATTTTATGATTTCTAAACATCTAATATCAATGTTTGATAGGTATTGGGGGAAAAAATTAATCTGTCAGACTTATCAATAATGCCGTGACCACCAATTTTGCTTATTTTTCATCTTTCGTTGCTAATCCATGTAATGTGATTTTTGAGAATGTTAAGAACAATGTTTCCATATTTTGCAATCATTCAGCTATTTTAAGTATAGTCACTTGTAGGCTCTGTCCTATTGATTATTAAAGGAAGGACATTCTGTCCAAGAATAATAGTTGTGCTTTTCTAGCCAACCAAATCCTATCTCTTTTGGTTTATTTAGAACTTTTCATTATTCTGTCAGCATTAAAAATTTGGCTCCCAAAAATTCAATTTATTGAATGATCTCATTTCATTGTATCAAGTCAACTGCCATATATAAAATGGAGAACTTTAGAGATATTTGCCAATGCACTTTATCAACTGACAGCTAATAGTTTTTTACTGCTAATCCATGTCATTTCAGTTTTTTTTAAAATTATAATATCTTAGAAGCATATATATATATATATATATATATATATATATATATATATATACACACACACTCATTACCAAAAAAAAGACACACCTAGAAGGAGTTGTCCGATTGTAATGAAATTTCGTATGCAAAGACATTGGGACCGCCCATGCAAATGATTAAACTTTGGTGTCCAATGAATGAATAGCGAGAGCTACAGCGCATCGGAACTGCGCACTCAGCAGGTGTATATAAGAAGCAATTCTCAATCTGATGGTCAAAATTTCTGTTGCATTGCGAGTTAGGATACCTTTCAACGACTGAAAAATGCCTCGCCGCAGGATTCGAGCTCATAACGTGCAACTGTCAGAGTTTGAAAGAGATCGTATCATTGGATTG
This sequence comes from Thereuonema tuberculata, assembly GCA_023159025.1. Lineage (NCBI taxonomy): Eukaryota > Metazoa > Arthropoda > Chilopoda > Scutigeromorpha > Scutigeridae > Thereuonema > Thereuonema tuberculata. The sequence goes on from JAFIDM010009631.1 coordinate 200,432,193, forward strand.
AAAGATGCAGGTTGGGCAAATCGGAGAATCGCTGGTCATATGGGTCGAAGTGATGCGGCAATTAGAGGTGCTGGCAGGAATGGGTGGACAATGGCAGATTTCAGCGTCATGAAGGTAGCGGTCGCTGTAGGGCCACAGCAGAGCAGGAGGATAGAGTGATTGTCAGATCAGCTGTCACAGCGCCTGAATCATCGTTATCAACCATCAGACGTGCGACCCGCACACGAGTGTCCACCATGATCATTCACAGACGGCTGAGAGTGCGACATCTACACTCGTACCGACCGCTACGCCACCTGAAACTCATGTCTGCACACTGTCGGGTCAGATTACAGTGGTGCTTGGCTCCATCCGGTTGGAATGATGCTGACTGGGGACATATAGTGTTTAGCGACGAATCCCGCTTCCAACTGTGTCCTGGCGATCGTCGCAGGCGTGTCTGGAGACGCCCAGGGCAGCGTGCCGATCCTGCTTTCACTATTGCACGCCACACAGGCCCTCAACCAGGAGTTATGGTCTGGGGTGCCATTTCCCTTGATAGCCAGACCCCTTTGGTCGTCATTAGCGGCACACTTACAGCACAGCGGTACGTCGATGAGATTCTGAGACCTGTTTTCCTACCCTTCCTTTTGCAGTACCCTGGCCTTATTTTTCAGCAATATAATGCCAGACCACATACGGCACGTGTTGCTATGACCTGTCTTGCAGCTTGTGAAACACTTCCTTGGCCAGCCAGATCCCCAGATCTCTCTCCAATCGAGCATGTCTGGGATATGATGGGAAGGCGACTGCATCCACCAGGGAATGTGGATGACCTAGCCCGACAATTGGAGAAAATTTGGCAAGAAATACCGCAGAAGACCATCAGGGAGCTTTATCACTCTATGCCACGTCGTGTGGCAGCTTGCATTCAGGGTAGAGGTGGGTCACCTTATTGAGCTCGTTACTTTGTAACTCTGTAACTCTGAAATAAATCATTCAATTTGTCTGAAAATTTAATCATTTTCTATTTTGTACATAATCTTCCTCTCCACCAATTTTTGTCTCCATCGGACAACTCCTTCTAGGTGCGTCGTTTTTTTTGTTAATGAGTGTATATAGGGTTGTGCGAAACTGTCTGCAGGATTTAGTTTTTTGCTCTGCTGGCTCAGAATTGGGTTTACATTAATTGTGCTTATCAGTAATTCTTCCTGTGGATCTAAAGCTGATTCTTACATCCTTTCTGGTGCTAATATTTCTGTTATTTCTGTTCTGATACCTTTGATCCATATCATTTAATGATACATTCCTTATTCATTTTTTGTCACTCTTTCTAAAATTAATATGTTGAAGGTAAATCTAATCACTTTTTTTGTATCTCTCTCACTTCCTCTCGAAAAATCATTTGTCACTAAAAAGGAGGTTAAATTGAAATTATCTTTTTAAGGATAAGTGCTGATAATTGTAGTTTATTGCATATTATTTGTAGAATATCCTAAAAGTGGTTGATTAAATTATTTGCAATGAATACATTTGATGCAGATATATAAATCAATTATGAATAAATTCCTCTTACAAAAATGAATGTTTCTCAGAATATTTAATTTTCAGTTAGCAAATTAAGATGCTTAGACTACATTTTATCCACAAGAATTGTTTTTTGCATTTTAGAGCATTAAAGGCAAAGCTATCAATTCAGTACTCATCAGCGTTTGAAGGTAAGTCTCTCTTTTGATTATTTTATGTCACAAAAGTTTCACTGAATGTTTGTGCTCAAGTTAAAAATATCCAGTGATGCTTCAATTCCAGAAATTTAATATTACATAAGTTTGATATTAAATAATTGCAGGAATCGGGGATTTTTCTCTGATTATTATCATTCAGATGGGCTCAAGGGATTGTAGAGTAATAATTGATGAATGGCACTCTCCAGAAAACTGCTAATATTGTAAACTGTTTGTGGAATGCAGTATTTAAGACATTCCAAGACTGATCAGCTCATGAATGGGTAGCTGCTTTAAAGAATACTGTGTGGCTAAAAAGACTCCAAGACATTTCCAGTAAAATATTTCCTATACTAAAAACAAAAACAAAATTGCTGCCTTCCTCCATGTTGGTGCTGGACCATGACACTGGAGCAATAAGTTCCCCAAGTTTTTGCCTAACCTTTCACTTTCACCAAACATTGACATAACTCGAAAATAGATTCATCTAAAAAGAATTTTTTTAAAGAAAGATTTCAGTGGTGAAATACCATTTGTAAGATGAAAATTTTAGAAAAAGTGCTGATTGGATATCAGTATGGGTATGCTGATTAATTGTTTACTTTGGAGGTTTGTACAAAAGAGGATTCTTTGGATTGTGGTCTAGGAAACAATGTCTTGCATCTCCTGATCAGCTTTTCTGTAGTTTTTTCTTTATGGGTTTGAATAAGGGAGGGACAATCTGTGATTCACCTTGAGCTTCAATAAAACATGTATATCTACCACTGGTCTAGTGGATGCTGCATTGAACGGGATCCTTTTAGTCATGGGATATCTTAAATGCATTTCACAAACTGCCTACAATGTTGGCCGTTTCCTATTTAGTGCCATCCATCAGCTAGTACTCTAGAACCATGCATACTTTCAAAGTGCTTCAGCTTATATCCTTAACAGTTAGTAGATTCAAATGAAAAGCAAATATTTTGTATATAAGTTATTGTATTTTATATATGATGCCAGTGCCATTGAGCAAGATGGAATGATCAGATATATTTTACTGGATTTTGTTTATTTTAAAGTTTAAACAATATGAGGTGCATTTGTAATCAGTTGTTATCATCTCATTCATTGATGCATTCATTTAAGTTTTGCACTTCATTGTCTACATTTGGACCGAAGTAACTGACATGGATGATGACCAGATTACTTATATCCTTAACAATTTACACATTTGAAAGTCATTGTTGATGATCATTCCCCATCTTCATTTCCTGTCATTATTTTCATTTTAAACAAATCTATAGATTCTTGTAAATAAAAACTTTTTATAATTGCTTGATTAGGTAATAAGTGAAGTAATTGCTATTAGATTATTTCTAGAAATCTTATGATCAGTATTATAATACTTCATATTGCCATCATTAAAGAATTGAATACAATGAAAGGAAAGCAAATGATATGAAATGCTTTTTTTCCAAAAAAATTGCATAATGCTAGATCAAAATACAAGATAGATTAATAAATATTGAGTACCAGTGAAATCCATAGTTTCATCACATCATTATGACTGTTGATTGTATAACAATATAACTTTATGTTTTTAAGATTTTACAAACTTTTCTGTATATTTCTGGAAGTTTGGAAGCCTGGTACAACAGATAAACTACTGCTTTTCCGCAGAAATATGTTTATTCTTTAACCAAATTTGAAATTTTTTTAAAATTAAATCTTTACCAAATATATTACAAACTGTTTACTGTAAAATTCAGCTGTTGGTCAAAATCTTTCCACTATCAGATTTAGCAACTAAATCATTAACTTGGTACAGTGATTGTAGCAAATATACCAACAGAAACAGAACTAGGTTTTTGAGCATGTGCACAAACACTCTAAATAATAAATTTGTCAATAAATAATTAATAATAATAATAATAATAATTAAAAAGTAGTAAATTTATAATTAATAATTAACATTTTTATTAATCATAAATTTACTTGAGGCTTCTGGATTACAGAATCCTCAGTCTTAATCTATAATCTCTATAGTTCCATTGTTATACTATTAAATTGCCCATTGCTGTGATTTTGAATTATTTCATATTTGAATATCTTCTGTCTCATACAGAGGCGGCTCGTGGCTGTGAAGTTAGGTGAAGAGCTAGTAGGAAAATAATTATATTATAATATATAATAATATATATATATTATAAATATATTATATATTATAATTTATAATATATATATATATATTATAAATACATTATATATTATAATTTATAATATATATATATATATATTATATATTACAATAAAAAATATTATAATAACTTCCTTCTTATCTTCGTCTTTCCAACGTGAAAATGATGTTTCTAATAAAACACACACTATATCATAAACAGGATTCACATTTAAAACAGCTTAGCACTTCGAAACAACCCACTGGAAGAGAATATGGTTGGTTATCTGTTAATTCAACTTCACCCGTATAGCGGGTGACGTCACGGTTGTCATAGCAACCATCGCCTCGGTTGTGATCTAAAGCTCCGCCCATGAGGTAGACTAACTTGAAACCGAGGCCACCTTCACTTGTCGGTCAGCATCGCACCGCGCTGGGAGCCAGAACTCGACACGCGGGACTTATAAAATATTATTAAATACAAAAATACGTTTCTATTAAAACCAACATACGTGATAAGGAATATAAAGTTTTCTTATAATAATTGTTACCATATATTATAAATAAATAATATTAATTTATTACAAATAATTGGTGAAGTGCCACTTCACCTACTTCCCCTGAATAGCCGCCACTGGTCTCATATGCCAAGTTTTGTGGTGATTCAGCAACTGCTTGTAATTGTTAAATAGTCACAGAAATTGGCAGTTGGGACATCAGATTTATTTTTTTTTTTAGATATCGACATATGTTAAATTCCATTTTCTACAAAAGCAATTAGCAAATCATAGCTTTCTCTGAGTGTTTTGAAGGGATGCTTTGTTCAGTTATATTAGAGAGATGGATATTCATCTGGAATTTGTCTGGATATTTTCTTTATTGTTCACATAATCTCTGTGATTTCTTTTAATTTGAAATTCATTTATTCTCTTAGCTTAAATTAAAATTAGTTAATGTATTCATTTGGGAAGAATATGATTGAAATTTATTATTTTAAATTAGCATTTGATCTAATTCGTTTATGGCAAGAATTTTAAAATCACATTTAACATATATTTTTTATTTTCTAAATATTTAGGAAAAAAAATAATATTTGGATTTCAATCGTTTTCTTGTTTTTTAATTCATAATAATTTGCTTTTCTCTTTTTTATCCTTCATTTTTTTTTTCTTATAACAAAATTTTTGAATTTCCATTGTTTAATTGGCTTAGTATAAAGATAAATGTAAACTATAAATAATCAGTAAGTATTTATTTTTGTAAGTAAAATCAAGCTTCTTATTAAAATATATTTCTACCTGATTAATCCATTCTTCCTAATCTGAAGTTATTAAATTTATGGTAAATTCTTCATGTTGTGTTAGTTTACTTCATCCAACAGACAATTTGAATGATGCTATTTCAAAAGTTCACTTCTTATATATTTTCAGATGATAAAATTTCGACAAGTTCTGCTTTCTAATGACTTCAGTTTAGTTAACTGAATTTTAGAAATTAACTTGGATTACTAATCAGCCAAACATATGTGAAATTTTAACAAATTTTTACACTTGTCTCGCTAATCGTAAATATGATTATATCATAACATTGGTGTGACCTCCCAACTTCTACTTCATCCCAGACATTAAAGTTTATATGTACAAATTAAAACCTGCAGCATCAAAGTCATTTTTTCATCTGTAATATTATTATTTATATTGAAGCATATTTGACTTAAAAAAAAAAAACATTAAAGTAGCATACATAATTTATAAATAAATAAATATGGAGGTTGGTGATTTCTTTAAGTCAAATATCTTTAGAATAGTAAATATAAAGAATAAAGCAGTGTTTTGGAAGTATATTAACTTATCAGATCAAACCAAAGCTATAACGTTAAAGTTATTTTAGCTTAAAAAAAATGATTTAACTGGTTTCTAAGTGATTCCCAAAAATTACCGGTTTTGCTGTATTGAGACATGGACTTCAAAGTTTGATTCATTATATAGTTCTTGTTTACGTCCTATTTATTGTTTCATTATTTATAGTTTTACATAAAAATTTTCATATCAGGCATTACTTGAGAACATATGTCTAATGCAATTGAATATTCTCTTTTTTTAATTTTGTCAGCTTGCAGTGATGTTTACAACTTGCTAGAGGAAGATTCAGAGAGCTCAGAAGCTCAGCTGTCTTCCAAGAGACAAGACAACTCAACAGCCAGTGCTGGTGCAGATGCTACTCCATCAGAAGAATGTGCTGAAACTCTATGTGATTCTTCTACAAAAGCCTCAGCAGCTGAAACCACTGTAAGCCATCCTCCTAGTAGTTCCTGCAGTCAGGCTACAACCCCCAGTCCTGTTACATCACCTTCCACTTCTGATACTGGTTAAGCACTTAATACAGCACTTAATTTAAGGTAATGAAGTTTATGAAAATGTGTGGATGATTAAATGTCTTGCTGGTTATTCGGTAAATTGAAACATTTCTTTTTACTGAAATTTTTGCTGTTTTTATTGAAAAGGATGTTGAGAATTGATTGAAAAGAAAGATGGCATTATAGTATTGATTTAAAACAATCAATGAAATGTTGTAGTACTTATTAAAATGTTATTAATGATTATAGATAAATGTTACAATGAATTATCAATCATAATTAGTACATGAAAGTTTTTTTAGGAAAAAATGCTATTATAGTACAGAAGGGTATCATTGTATTTGCGATTACATTTTATTTTCCATTCCTTTAGGCATGGCTTGTAAGCAATATTTCCTTAGGACTCTGGATTAGTCCCCTGTTTTTCTGTTAAATCTTAATGCAATCCAATCCTACATGTCCTTCTATACATCCTTTGCTATCTTTCAATTACCAAATCGTCTTGTAAGCAGATCATATCTGTGCTCAGCACATGATTCAACATGCAGTCCTTTTCCCATTATTCCTAACAAACCAGCTCTTCCCACCATTTCTTACCTTAAAAATTTTGATTTTACAAAAAAAAATTGCGAAAATAAAATGTTTATTTAAGAGGCACCATAAATATGTTATTGAAGCTAATTGCCTCCAATCTTTACATGTATATATAGAATGTTAAATGAAAAAAAAAAAAAAAAGAAAGAAAAAAGAAAGCATTGTTTTGATTTCTCACCTAGAGGAAAAAATAAATAAATGAAATAATCTTCATTTACCCTTCTTGTGCTTAAACCTTAAAGAATAGCACTCAAAATTTCTTCATCTGATAACATGTAAAAAACTTTTCTTGTATTATTCATCTTCGAGTGTAGTTTTTAAAAATGCTTAACAACTGCCTAAGTTAACTTTAGCTGTGCCCATACTTTTTTTCCACAATTAATGTACTTTTTTAATCTTTATATATTTTTATTTCCTTTTACTATTAACTTTATTCCTAATACTTTTAGCTTTCAAGATTAAGATATATTCTACTTATATTCAGCCACTTTTTTTTTTTTTTTTGCAATAAATATAATAATAGAAATAAGTTATATTCATAATGATGCTTGTATCTGATATGTAAACCATTACATAAATGCCCAATTTTATTGAAATCCATTTTATTTTAAATGAAGACATTGAAATTTATCTTCATTTGTTTGAACAACAGTGGTTATGAAATGAGCACTTTCCTGTGAACCACACTCTTAACGGCTTAATGATTTATCATTAACTTACTACTAAGTGAAAGTTTTCAAACATTTGTTTTAAATGATGTCATCTGATTTGCTTTAGAATCTTAATTTCTACCAGATTACATTTCTGAACAGTTGATCATATATTTTCAAATACTTCATTTAAAACATCATAAGTGACAGCATCATGTAACTTAATGTATAAGAATTTTGTTTCTTTGCTTCATTAAGAGAACAAAATTTTCCTGTGCTTCATAATAAATTATTACAAATAGAAGTCACTTTAAAAATCATCTAGCAAAGCTGTCCAAGGAAGGTAGGAAATAAGTGATCAAAAACTTTGGGATTTGCCTATACTCCCAAATAGTTTTTTTCTGCTAATAGTTTATTTTCAAATTGAAATATTAATTTCACTGTTTATTCAAAATTTCCAGTGGGAGTATAATTCTTCCAAGATTTTGAATTACAAATTTATTTAATAATTTCTATACTGCATAGAAATAATCTAGTTGTTTTAAACTAAAACTATTGATTTCTTTTTTTCTTTTTTTTTTTTTCTGAAAAATACTTTGGCCAATTATTTCTCAGGGTCAGTCAGTTTAGACTTTATTTTAACCATTGCTTGAAGAATTTACATTTTTTGGATTTTTTTTTTTTTTTTTTTTTTTTTGAGAATAAAAAAAAAATGTTATCAAAATAAATACAATTAATTGTATTGCTTATTTAATAGGGGTTTGTGGATTTTATCCATATTAAAGAGTCCAAGAGAAGATCTTTCAATTTAAACAGCTGAACCAAATACTAATCACACCATATTACACTTTTGCTTTGGAATCTGGATTCTTTATCCCTTTTTTTCCATACTGTCCTTCAGGAATTGTTTTAGAGGATTTTCAATGTAGCTTACATATTTATTTGATGCAGTTAATAATTGACAAAGTTGCTAAGTTTATTCAGTGAAAACAGAAGACTTTGAATAAGTAATTGAAATAGCAATGTTCTGTGATTCTAAAAAATGTTGTCTTTTAAGATTTTATCTGAAAGTTTTTGGTTACTTATTTTTTTCCAGTGATGAGGTAGCTTTCAATATGCTTCCCTGCAGGACGATCTGTTTTAATTGAATACACTTTGTAATAAATAGACTTAGCACTATTGACAAATTTCTGAAGAGCATTAAAAAAAAAATCTTGCAATATTATGGTCTGCATTAATGCTTTTGATTTCTCAATCTGAATTTTAAGTTAAAAAAATAAATCTTTATTTTTTTGATCTTGTAGGCTCTGTTTTAAAAGGTGGATCTAGTAAAATTGTAGCTGGTTGTAATTTTCCCAGAAGCTCAACTGAGACTTCCATTCCATTTTCAGCAAGATAAAGAGGTACGTAAGCCAGGGCAATACTTTTCTTTAACTGAGGACTGAAAGCCCCTGATGTTGCGTAGCCAACTACCTGTAATGAGAAGATCAAGATATAATCAGTTGTAGTTTAAAAATATTAACTGTAAAATCTGTAATTTATAATATGTTTTTTATAAGCTTATGCCTAAAGTTTGTCTTCATAAAAAATCAATTACATTTAAATTATTTTGTTAAAATAGGAGGTCTATGTCACTTCTTCATCTTTAAGTTTTGAAATTTTTTAGCATTCTACCTCTGTTGCATTTGAGCCAACTTTTGTGAATTATTGAGAAGGCCCAACCTATTGACATAATTTTGCCTCCCCACTATGAAGTCAGGAGAATAGTATGTTTAAAGAAATGTGGAAATAATCTATTCGCAACAAAAATCTTTATTGTAGATGATTGATATTGGAGGTGCTCAACCACCCTCCACCATCACCTTAGACTGCACCTGTTACCATTAGTATCTTTTTGTAGGTAATGATTTATAGCTTTATTAAGTAAATGATTTGTTTTGTCTTGATTAGGACTGGTATTTTGTTATAGTTCAACTTTTATTTTATAAGAAATTTAAAAAAAAAATTAACAATATTAGATCACAACTTGTCTCCCTTCATGCTTCACCTAGTGGCATTTGAGCTAACCCCTGATTAAATTGTTTATCAAGTTTCATACAAACATAATTAACAACTGGATATAATCTTTTAAGAATATTTGTAAGAATAAAACTAAAACATAAAATAATCATCAAATCTATGCTCATAGTTATAACCATAGAACTTGTTACATCACATTTTAGACTATGAAAAAGTTTGCATTATTAATATTTTTGAATTATTGTGTTATATAAATAACCACTGACTTTTTTTTTTTTTTTTTTTTTGCAAATATAAAAGGTTGGGCTTACTTTGCCTTGCTTTTTTTTGTTAAACTTGTTATCATATTTATCTCAACTGTAGTCCATATTTTTTACGTACTACATTGGTCTGTTTCTATTAAACATAGACAGTTTTGTTGTTGGCTTTAGATTCAAACTTCTTGAGGCAAATTTGACAGCAAAGCTGTATTATGTAAATCAATAAATATTGTATGAATCCACACTTGGATATTAAATTGCCTAACAATAAATCTATGCATAAATGATTGATAAATACAGTTGAATACAGCAACAAATAAAGTAATGTTTCTGCTCTACAACTATAAGATTGAAATAATTGTTAACCTAATGTTATTCAGCATTTGATTTGCTAATGTTCAACATAAGATTTTCTTCTTAGAACCTCAAATTTTAAGATGTGGAATGTATTGTACAAAAGGTTGAAGTGTAAGTAATAAAACATAAGAGTAATGTTATTATACATTTTAACAAAGTTCTTTGATCCAGAATCTTCGACCTTTCAATTGGGAAAAGATTATTTTATCTGCAGATTTGAAGAGATGCTTTTTAACATTTGAATTGGTGACTTTATTGCAAAATATTAATTTTATTTTTGGTCCATGCTGCACAATTCAGAATTTATTTCACTTCATAAAAAAATGATTTGCTTATTGTGCTTCAATGCAATCATCATACATTTTTCATCACCATTATTTTCTTCTTGACTGGAAGCTAATGCTGCACTGGATTCCAAATGAGGATAATCAATATCTTTTCGTTTCATTTTTAGAAACAAAGTTTCTTCTTTCATCTGATTGGTTCTGTTTGTCACTGATCCTTGAAGATTGTCTTATCAATTTTGCATTAGGTTTATTTTCCTAATTTTTTTTTTTTTTTTAGTTGTGACTGGCTTGGTATTAATGTTACATATCAAAATACTTTAGCCAGGCAGCCCATTACACTTTTCTTTTCCTAATTACAGGACTTGTAATATTTGATCTGGTCTTCTGAAGATGCTACATAAATTTCTTGTAGATTATAAGCAAATTTACCTGCTTGTGTAGTCAGCAGATAAATTTGCTTATCTACTGCCTGACAACATAAAATATATCAGTCTATTTATATCCAATTTTTATATTTCCTTTAGAATTGCTTTCATTATTAGAGTAATTCACCTGGAAGAGACATTCCCTTATGTTTGAATCAAGAATTTCAATATTTTAATATTCTGTCCAAAGTTATTTTGTAAGCCTGAGAGGTAGGTTAACGAGGAGACAGATACTCTATATATTACAGAATTCAATGCATTTGAGTGATGGAAGTACACATGAAGTACTTCAGAAATATATGTGTGCATTTGGGAGTCAAGACTTCACCAATTTGGCAATATATGACATTATTTTCATTGATTTTCAAGAATTAGCTTATTCCTGAGGAAAGTTGATGTGGCACAGTGCTTAAGTACAGATTTGAGATCTAGGGATCCAGGGTTCAATTTTGCTGTTGGCATTTTTTTTTTTTTTTTTTAATTCCATTTCTTTCATTTTTCTTTCTTTTCTTTTTTTTTTCCTTTTAGATAATCTAGCTTTTTTGTTTTGTATTGGGGTTTATATTATGAATATTTGGCAGAAAACTTAACATATGATTAGAAATAAATAAATAATATTCTCCTGAATTTTTTTTTAATTAAAGTATTTTAATTTAGAAAATAAATTAAAACATAAATAAATGCAAAACTTAACTATACTTTTTGTTAATCTTGACTTCTTTTTTTCTATACTAATACACTTTTCTCTTGGCATTTTATTTAATACTTGAACCATTAAAATTTATGAGTAAGAATTACCCCATGATTTTAATAAGTTTTTTTGGTATTATTTTTTCAGAACAAACCTATCACAAACAAACCATTTTGTCCATTTTCTGAATTTGTAATTTTAGGGGAGTGGTCAACTTTATAGATGTACATCAGAGAGGGGGGGGGGTGCTTTTCTGAGATTTCCACTGTCGTCACCCTCTTATGTAAATGTAACTACTAATTGTTCAACTGTTGAACTGTGCAATAAGATCCTTATAACATAATTCAGTTAAGTATTAGTATCAAGCACCTATATAAAAATGTACTTATTCCTAATTATAACTAAAATAATTTTAATTAAAAACATAAGAGATATGACCATTAAAGAATTATCAGGATAAATATTTCAATCGTTAGAAAAAAAAAATAACCATTTATTTATATATGTATTAAATTACAAATGAATAAACTTAGAATTCTTATCCATCAATTTTAATAATTCAAATATTAATATTAACAAAATGCCAAGATAAACACATATTAGTACTGTATAGGAAAAAGTTTAGTTAAGCTTCATATTTTGTTTTATTTTAATGAATTAAAATACTTCTAATGAAAAAATTAAGTAGAATATTATTTATTTATTTTTAAATCATATATTAATTTTCTTCCTATATTCATAAGATAACTGGGAAAAAAAGAAAGAAAGAAAGAAACGGAATTAAAAAAAATTGCTCACATCAGAATTGAACCTTTAGATCTTGAGTTCGCTGCTTACACATTATGCCACACCATTATTTCCTCTGGAATTGACCAACAGGAATTTAATAAGCTAATACTTATTATATTGAAATCAGTGAAGTGTTGGTCAATTGGTCGGTGAAGATCTGTGGAATTTGACAGTATGAACTGTTAAAAGTCTATTCAGGTAACTCACCATGCAATGTAAGCAAGGATTGAGATTATTACATATCATATCTGTCTTACCACCAAGCACTTTCAAATGTGATAACAACATCATGAAGAATTAGGAGTTGAAAAAAAAAGAATCAAACTAATCACTTTTGCTCTACTTGTAACTAACTTTCATTATTACTAATTCTTTCAGCTTTATAACTAATATAAGGAGTGCACACTTGTACATTGATGTAAATCATAATAACATAATAATAATAGATATTTACTTTAAATATTTCTTGTCAGCATGTGCACATTATTAAGATTTTCCATTAAATTTTATTTTGGCAAAATTAAGAAATTCTAGATAATATATATCTAATCTCTTTTGAGATTGTCAGCTAAAGGATAAGACTAGTGATACATTTGACTTAATTAGCAGCATTTTTAGCTTAATATTTTGGTTACAAAAAATACTGCATATTAGATCATGTTTTTATAAGTTTTCCTTCACTTTCATCTCTTATCATTTTTTTTTTTTTTGAAACAGTATTCACTGCAAAAAAAATAAAAATAAATAAAAGGTAAATTATATCAGTAATCTCCTTGGAACTTTTCATTTTGGGCTAGATGGAAATTAAATTTGAAAGGAAGAGCAAATAACTGCTTAAGATCAAAAACATTTAAACAATATTTCAATTCTAATATCTCTAGAGGGGCCTGAAATCATTTTTATCTCAACAGTCACAGAAATAATATCAAATTCAGTAAAAACAATGGAATTCATCAGATCATTTTTTGAAAATTTATTATACATTAGTTACATAGAATACAAAGTCCCTTTGTAGGCCGAGAGTTCAAGACTTATGATCTAAAACATGATCATGAAATCATCTGACCAGCATTCAAAATAAAATGGAAAAATGTTAACTCAAAAATTCCAAGTTCAATTCTAAGTACATTAAAATGCAATTTTCTTCAAATCTTTGTTCTTTTTAATTTCAGCAAAAATATGTTGCAAGTTGAAGTCTGCTAATGTGGTGGACAACTCATTACTGTATTATTATTTCATGGTACTATTTCTGAAGTTCATTACTTATAAGTGAAGAATATTTGAATAATATAGATACAGGAGGTTACAAAATTGGTGTTTTGCCTATTACAGTTATTAGAGTAGCAGTGTTCTGTTTAACATTACCTGTTTTGTGTATTTTGAACTGATACAAAGGAAAAACTGGATTTACTTCTTTGCATGCTATGAGCATAAGAGTGACATCAAGTGAGCATTGCAAGAACTACTATTTACTATGGTCTGTGCTGGACTACAGTTGGGTTCTTAGTCCATAATTGCAGGAAATTGTTATTCCAGTTACTACAACTATTAATAATGTATTAAGTTTCTTGATAAAGCAAATAATTTTTAATTATATCTATTAAGAATTATTGTTATTCAGTGTTTTTGTTCTTTAAGTTAATTGAGGTTCTTTGCATCTATAAAAATCTATCTTTTTGAAACTGTTTAATATAACTACTGTTGATTGTTCTTGAATATCAAATAAGATAAAATGATTTTTGTAAATTATGAATAGAATGCTAAGCATTCTTATTGTCTAGTGTTTTTAAAATGATTATCTTGAGCTCTTATTTTTTTATCGTTAGAAATTATAGTAAATTCTTTTTGTAACAGTTACTTAATTAGCATTTATTTATTTGTTTGTGATCATCTGTCAAAAATTTATCTATCCTTGCATATTTGCTCTAATGTGATGTTATTCTTGTTCTATATGTTGTTTTATAATTAATTCAAATAAATATATGTTGTATTTTTAAAAGTAAGACTTAGTTTACATTTGTGTAAATGTTAAGTCATCTGGCATGGTGGTATATGTTTGAATCCTGTAAATTTTTATCATACTCCCAATCTGTCTAAAGCCTGGAGAATTTCTTGGAATTGTCTTTTTCTTTGAAGTCTAGTCCCCTTTCTCACCTCCATTCTGTGGCATCATGGTCTTTCTTTTCATGTGCTGCCAAACATTTAAATGAAACGTGGTGTTTGTTATGTATCCACACAAAGTGAAAAAGAAATTTATGGTTAGGAAATTAATGAGGGGGAAATTGCTTAAAAAGTTTGAGATAAATTCATAGCTAAGGATATCCAATTTATAATGTAATCTTTATTTCAAAATCTAAAAGTTAATTGGAAAGGAATCTAAACAACAACAAAAAAAAAGTAGTAACATTCAAGAATGTATGATCTTTGACTTGGTTACGATAGATTCTAAAAGAAAAAATACTTAAAAACTGTGAATATGAAATATTTTTTTATTTTATTATTATAAGTAATAATAATAAGTTGCAACTGAAGTTATTATCCATTAGCATATGTTAACTTTTCTGAGGTTCTCTATTTAAGAAAAAAAAAAGATAGAAGAAATAATTGCAAATCAAACTCATCAGTGTCACTTGTTATCAACATGATCAAAATGGTGATGCTGTTTACTTTAGCCTGTTTCAGATTACTCATTTTATTATCAGGTTTATTTGATGCAGCAGCATTTTTATGTATCCAAATCTATATTATTGTCTTTACAAACACTATCTGTTAATCCTTTCACTCCCTTCATATTAGATATTTTTTCCCCTCTACCTTTTCCCAGGTAGAATCAAGTATTTTCTTCAGGAGCTTTTATCTGTCATCCATTCCATTTTAATTGTTCTGCTTTACTTTAAAATAATGATTAAATTATTTCTGATTTTTTTCCCCTTCTTGAATTCTTGCAGAGTCGTCGTCAAATCTATTTTCTTTCGTAGTAATTTTATCCCATCCGTTGTTTAAATTCAGTGTTCCTGCTCCCATGTATTATTTTTACTCTTAATAATTATATTATAAATATTTGCTTTCATTTTAGGAATAAAATTTTCGAAATAAAAGCCTCACAAAACACGATGCAATTTTGATATAGTAGCTATCTATGCTTTTATTAATTCTTCCATAAATGTCTTCTTCGTGACTTCCATTCTTTGCATATTTTTATTCGCAAATATGATAACTCTTCAAATTCTTAATATTTTTCTTTACTTGCTCTCCATTGTCATGTAAACATTAATTTCCAAGTTTTTTTTTCACAGATTACTACTTGGATTTGAACTTTTGTTTTCCATTCTTTCTATAATTTTATGGTATCTTAAGGATTCTTGTAGTTCTTTCTTCTGCCACCTATATTGTTATGGTTATTTTTTAATAATATTTCTTCACATTATTAAATAATTATTACTTACTATAAGGTGACACAGATAAAGAAGAATCACCACATAAGTAAATTAAAGGATCACTTAGTTGATCCTGGAAATCGTTAATGCAGAAGCAATATGGCGGCATCATAAGAACAGGTTACTGTAAGGCCTGCACTGCCAAACTAGAGGTATAATTTGGAACGTTTTCCACTATTTTATGAGTCAGAGTGATAAGATATGCATTTCTGAATTACTAGGAGGATCAATGGCTACAAATGTGTCCATTTGACGGTCAACGAGCAAAAAACGATGTGACAGCACTTCGTTTTCTTGCCCAAGCATTTTCTTTTCCTTGTCCGAAGCCACTTTTGAATATGGATTATATTTATAAAAAAATTGGATAATATAAAAATAAAAATAACAGTACATAGTACATAAAGATGCAAAAAAAAAAAGATCAAAAACCTTTTTCTCTTCTACTTTTGATTTGCAGAAATGTAGAAAATAGTTACGATGGTTTGCAATAGAGGTCGCTCAGCATACATGGAATTAGTAATGCATAACCCACGATTTTTTTTTTTTGTCTCATTTATAAAAAAAATAATAAATAAATATATTCTTATATTTCCTAAGAAGAAAAATGAGAAAAGACAGCTTTTTGACTTTCTAATAATGCTTCTCACATTAGCAAATCCCAAAAATCTCAGCAGGTCATAACTGCCTACTAAGATACCAAACTTACCATATCTGTTCATTTTTATCTGCTCTGTAAATTTAAACAAAAGATGTTTAATTAACTAGCAAGGATAAAGTATTTCTATCAACTCTTCATTCTTGTTTTAATTTCCTTTTAAGGCTACAAAATTTAACCAAGCATTTAATGTGAAAGCCTTTAGTTTAAAAGTGCTTAGAGATTACAAGGTCAGATGAGGTTTTTTTTTCTCTCTCTTCAGTTATGGATATCAAAACATTGGTGACATCCTTGACTTAAAACTTATCTGCTAGATAGCATTCATTATTCAGACTTGGATAGTCTGAGACCATATGACTACATTAGCTCTTCACTGTTTCCTAAAATGTTGTTAATGTGGGATAAGAGACCCATTATTCAATATCGTAAACTTTTAAAGTTAACTGCAAAAATTGTCATCATGGGTTCAACAGTTCTATTTATGATTTTTGGTTAAATCAATCATTATTATTGCATCATAACCGTCAATAAATTTACAGTCTAACCATGAAAAAGAAAAAACATAATAATATAAAAAGCCTAATTATGAGATTACCTTGTTTCCAAACCAAATGCTTTCATTTCCTTCTGGGTCAACATCAGTTGTATCAACTATCAGGAAAATTAGTTTTCTTGTCAGGCCATTTTCTTTAATTTTCTTAATGGCTGCTTTTCCAATGAAATCTGCTGTCTATAGATATAAAAGATAATTATTGTTAATAATGTAAAAGGCCTTAAATTATAGAGTAAGGAATTTTTACTGATATTTTGACTATAATTTTATAGTATTAGAAAGTTTTATTGTAATGAGTAACTTACATAAAATAGGAAAAAAACAAAAATCTAAATCATTAAAAATAATGGTAAAAAAAAAATTAATAAAAAATCATCTAAAATTTTAAATCGATGTAAGTTGTTTACAAGCGACAATAAAAATAAATAAATCTAGCTAAAAGTGGCCTTGCCACCTACTTATCCTTATATGGAAATATAATTTAACTTATTAGTAAATAAAATCAAACAAATTTATCAATATTTGCATTGTTAAAAGTATGCAAATTACTCCAGAAAAAGTAATAAACTTTTTAAAATATTAGAAATATAAATTATATTGTAAATTCTCACTTTGATTTATATTGAAAATTTAATTTTAATTTTTTTTTTTTTTATATAGAAATCTGATTTTCAAACAATGATTACATTTTTAGTTATTTTCTTCCTTTTCATATTTTATCACTGTTACAGAAATACTTACCATTTAAAGTTACAATATTGACAAGGGAAACTGAAAAAAGTGATTGAGTTTAAAAAGGATTCGTATGTAAGTAATTTTCAAGTAACATTGACTTAAAAAGAAAATGTAATAAAAATTAATATGAACATTTGTTGGAAATGATTGATTTCTTTAATTGAATTAGAGAAACTTATTAAACTTTCAATTTATAGTATATTATTGACAGCATTTTAAATTGCAAAAAAATCTACAGACCTTTTTGAGTTTAATAAAAGAACCCAACCCAGCTTCTAGTGGATTGCTGTCTACTGTCATCTAAAATATGAAATGAAAACAGATGTATTCAAAGTAATTTGTATCAATTATATCCACATATGATAATAAAATCATACTTTAATATTATTTCAAAAAGCCACACTTGTTAATAATAATATAACATTTTTGTTAGTTCTTATACAAATTCTTGAAATCTTTTAAACTTACATCAGCTCCCCATGCTCGAAAACCTTTTTCTAATCTTAAGGAATTCAGAGCATAAATACCAAAGTCACCAACATCAAATTCTTTTCCAGCCTCTTCCAGTGCTTTATATAACTGAAGTGTTTGAGATCGCTTATGATATAACTCCCATCCTAATTCACCTAAAACATAAGAAAATGAAATTTTTAAAATTAATGATAAAAAAATAGTTATTTTTAATTATATTATATTTCTCATGTATTACTTACTGAAGTGTTGTTCTGTAAGACTCGAAAAATAATGGCTATCAGCTGAATAATGGATGATGATAAGTACTGCATAAATGTTTATTATGTGAGAGAAATTACTAATCTTTATTACTTTTAAAATAATTCTTCTGTGCTTAAATGTGAGAAATAGATCATTTACCTGTATATGAAATCCTAATGGCTCGAACGGGCACATCTGCCAATATAATGTTTTTGGCATGAAGGAAGGGAAATGCCGAATTACTCATATCTTGTGATGTTAATTTGCTAAGAATATTTCTTGCATTTGGACCTGCTACTCCTAAGCAACCCATTTCTTCAGTGATATTATTTATATGTACTTTATAACCACCTTTTTGAGCTTGCTCTTCCATCCACCTGAAAAGAAAAGGAAAAAAATAATAATAAAAATTTTAAAAAAAAAAGTTTAAAATAAAAAGATTTTTAAAGACAAAAATGACCCTCAAACATCAATTAATTGTTCTTTCCTTCAGTTTTTGAAACAGGGCTGGATATCCCCGACTGATAAGAGCTTGAAATAACTAAATCTCGAAGAGTATTAATAGGGCCCTAAGGCTTTGTAATTAATGTAATAAAGGACTCATTAGTATGATACTCTTAACTACTATTTAAATCAACCAATTTAATATTTGCATTAAAGTAAAATGTTTTATTGCATCACCTACATCTTTTCAAATTCACAGATGCGTTATAATTTTAATAGAAAAAGCGAAATTAATAATCCTTTAAAATTATTAAACTTGAATAGACTTCAGTTGTACTGTAAAATAGTGGTGTCAAACTCAAAACTGTTCATGGACCAAACTACCAATTCAAGTTTGCTCACATAGACTTTAAAGCAAAGATTATGTATAAACATTTATTTTAAGAATAACTACTAATTGCCTTAAATTGTTATTTCTTTGAAATGTGACAGACATCTTGTTTTGATGCCTCTGTTTTCATTTTATACTTTCTATTCTGTCATCTTTATCTTTTCCTTCTTCCTTCTCAGGTGACCAAGGACATAAAGAGATTTTAAATAAGAGATTTGCCAGAAAACTCATGAGACCATATCTGCTTTGTGGAATTGTAATTCATCGGTATAATTGGTCAAGTCTCAAAAAGAGTTAATTAGAAATATCCTGATGTTGAATTGTTAAATGTTTGAAAATAAATGATTTTATCCTTAAAATAAAAAATAAAAAAATGTTAACTAGCTCTGATTCCTGCTTAAACATAAAGTGTAACTTAGATCTAAAGGAGGAGTAGGCCAAGTTAATCAACATGAAAAATATGGAGAATGGTTGAGGTAATTTGCAACCAGATAATAGTCCTCAAAATTTTTGACTCTCTAACCTTCAACCTTTTTAGGAGAGTTTGAACATTACATTAATAAATCCACACTGTTTTTGTGTCTATTTCAATATTTTTTTGAAACAGCTGCAACAACAGTATGGGTTTTTAGTCGAGCTCTTCTGAAGAAACCTCAAGGTAATTGAGCCAAAACATTAAGTAGGGAATACTAAAACTACTTCCCAAATTTTATATGGGAACATAAACTGATTAAAATTATAGTTGTAAAAGAAGGTCTTTTCTAAATAATATGTTATAACTTAAGCATACTGATTAAGAAACTTTCAAAAATTCACTATCTTTCAAATATGTTTTTAAAATAAAATAACTTAAGATACCTTAAGTCATGTAGTTCAGATGATGCTCCAGTGACACAGAAATAGAAATCATTTGCAAGAGTTGTTACTGTCAGTTCAGCATAAACACGACCTCTGGGAGTTAGCATATGACTAATATTGGTTTGCTGTTCCTAATAATAAAAAGAAGGCAAATGAATATATAAATAAAACAAGTTTTTTAGGAATTTAAAGACAAAGAAACTTCAACTTTGCCAATTAGGAATAACAGAAACTGGAAATGAATGTTGATGATTAAAACTAACATATATTCCTACTATCATTATTATTATTACAGGAAATAGGAGTATCAAGAATATAAAACAAAAACATACAAAAGGGCAGAGCATGCTCGAATGAATAACAAGAAAAATACATGAAATTTGATTGATATATAAAGTCAATTGGTCAAAAGTAAATGTTAATTAGGTAAACACTATTCACAACAGCATACAATTTGAACTGGAAATTCTTAATAACATAACGTTAACATAATCAACTTTTTAAATGTCTCCATTATCTTCATCCACTATCTACTGCAAACATACATCATCAAACAAACACACACACTTTTAATCCCTACACCTCAACAGATTCTCATAAATTCAACACAGTCGACTTCATACCCAGAAGAGCCTTTCTCATTTGCTCAGTCCTCTTAAGCTCTCCAAATCTGAAATCAACACCATTTAGCAAATTATCATCCAAATGCACACACCACATTAGATCTCAATTAACAAAAAATGATCAACCCAGATGCTTAACATATTTCCCTCACCTCCTGTCAATAACATATTAAAATTTTCTAAGTGCACTATAATATCATTCCTTCTTTCAGATCCCTCAGTAAAATCAAAATCAGCATATCCCTTCCAATGTTCAGTTCATGAACAGAGTGAGAAGACAAGAATGCAAACAGCTAGGGAAAATTCACTCTAAAGGGGGAATGAAAGACAATCAAAAACCACTACTACATACGAAGAAAAACACTGAAAAACTGACAAATTGTGTCTGAAAAAACCTACATGTTGGTGAACCATACAGGAAAACATAGAATAGATGTATTGAAAACTATCATTAAGAGCAATACACTGTTAAGGTGAAGTTCACCTGGTTCACACTGATAAACAAAGAGACAAATCTTGCAGAGTGAAAGATGGAAACATATATCCAAAAGCTTAAAAGAATATTAGAGGGCAAAAATAGAACATAGTAAGTTTCAATGGATTTGTGAAGATGGGTGTGAAGGTTGCATGAATAAAGGAAGAATTAAAATCAATCTAAAGGCAGTGATCTTCTGCCTTGTAATCATTAGTTCTAAATAGAACTAGAGCTGTTTCCTAGGAGGTATTTAAGAAATCTGATTAATGAGCGTATATTAATTTGGTATTATAAAGGCTTGATTAAAAAATGGTTTTTGGAGGATCTCAAAGTGGCATGGGTGGTCTATCCCTCAAAAATATTCTTAAAGAAGAAACTATAGATGGAGGAGAACTATTATATAGTGAAGGTAAATGCCAGATATCAGACCATGAGAATCCTTCTAATCCAATCTAAAGTCCAAAGAGAAAATCAAATGAAATATCTGGAAAACAACTGAAATAAGCAAATGTTGGAGTGACCTGAAGGCTACACGGAAGCAGTGCTTATAGTATGTTTAGTATTAAAAAAGGAAGTTGGTATAAGTGAGATATTTCAGTTTTCTCTTCTCATTTAAAGGTGAGACAGACATTGTTTCGATAAAAATCATACAGTTTACTGATAAATTCAATGCACTGATTTGAAACAGATCAATTTGTCTCAAAGTTGATGAAATTGCTAAGATTCTAATAATCTTGAACTCAACAACAAAGCCTAAACCTTGAGTTACAGAAAGCTATTGTAAAAGAAGTATCAATTAAAGATAATAGTTCCAAACAATCATCTTCATGATTCAACATGAAACATAAAAAATGGCAAAATGGCTGATCAAACTGATAACAATCTTATTTCTGATCAAAAAATATATCAGGAATTGCAGAAGATACTCTAACATTCTAAGACATGGAAAGAATTATATGAGTGGGAGAGATAAACAGAGAACTAAAGAAGTGTTTGAACCAAATGAAGAATCATAATAGTATCGTCCAAGAATCAGTGGAAATGATCCCAAGCAGTATTTTATTTTTCTTTAGCACTGGAATGAAAAATAATTGAACAGAGATAGAAAGAGTCCATTCTGTTAAATATAAGAGGAAGTTAAGCACTGGAGATCAGAGGTAATTATTTTATTTTTTTCCAATTGACATGCAAATATAATAGTCTTCCTTGACTGTTTTAGTCCACATCAATAATTGTAGGTTCCTTTATGGTGTTCTTTAACAAATAAAATAAAATATAGAAATGAATCTAAATAATTATGCATCCTTCATTGTAAAAATATTACTTTTATGCAAAGAGATTGTTGACATCACATCACAAACAAAAATCACTGAACATGCACATTGTCACATATCAGCAACTGATTTAACAAAACAGAATTGCCATCATTTATAAAAGCTATAAGCAAAGATACTTAGGAAAATATGCTTTCCTAAATTTTGAAAATGTTAAAAATAGTCTTCACAATTCTGAGAAAAAAAAAGTCTACTATCTTTTGTAGTTTTAATTTATTTAATTTCAAAAATAGATAATGGCTCTCGGCCACTTTTTGATGAAGAAAGTTTAAATGAAGTCTTATTTATAATTTTCTTATTCTGTGCTTGATGTTTTGTAAGTAATATAATGCAAAAAAATAAAAAAGCATGAAAGTAAACACACAGTATTATTATTAAAGTTTAACTAAACTAATATTAAATTCAGACCTTTGGTAAACGATTTGCCAAGATTTTATCCATAAATTTTTTGGCGTCCTTTCCTGAAACCTCAAACTTTCCAAAAGGTGTCAGATCTATTATTCCTGCTCGTGTTAATACCATTTCACATTCACGGCAGACAGGATGAAACCAGTTTGTTCGTCTAAAACTTGGTTTATAGCCTTTCTCATCCCCAGGTAAAGCAAACCAAGCAGGTTTTTCCCAACCTAAATATAAAATTTCAGGATAAGATTGATTAAAACTGGTTGAACATGTTAAAAATGAAACCCAAGAATACATTCAGCTTTAATGCTACAAAGCATAAGTTTATTTTACCTGCTGCATATGTCATTTGCCCTCCTTTTTCTTTCAGAATTTCATATACACCACTAGTGCGTTCTGTGGGTCGTCCTGCCCATCGCTCTTCCTTAGGATAACCCACTGCATTATTCATTCCATATGATTCACGAGCCTTTGCACATGTGTATTTCCTGCAATATTTCAAATTAAAAAGTGAAGTGATGAGGAATGATCCTGTTACAATTTTTAGAGCATTTAAATTCTAGTAAAAACAATTAATTGGAAAAGAAAATTCTAATTTTCAAATTTCTAAGTTCATTAACATACTAATGAATTTTATGTCCCACCTACATGTTTGTCCATTCTGAATACCGATTTGGATCTACCTCTATTAAATCATATGGGGGTTCTCCATCTATAATCCAGTCAGCTAAGTATTTACCAATTCCAGCAGAATGTATGATGCCATAACTAAAATGATAAAATATAGAAATAAGTTAAAAATGTGCATTGATCTTTTTTTTTTTAATAGTTGAATTCAAATTTAGAAGAAATTAACTAGAAATAAGTACTCTTCCCTTTGCTTCACAAATTTGATTTCAGCTGCATAACTGAAAATGAATTACTTCAATCACAAAGAATTTAGCATATAAGCTTCATGTTGGAAACTAACTTTCTGAAGAATGATAGACAATTCTGTTTAATAGCACTGTCTTTTATACAGATCATGAAAAATAAAGAGATACTGAAAGACTATTCATGAGCTTACATTTCTCAAAGAACTGAGGTGAGAAATTGTCCAAGAGTTCTGTAGTTTTCAGTATAAGCGATAACTATTAAATACAAAACTGAAATTCTTTTGTAACGGTAATATTGCTGGCTTCTGTTTTGGAGATGGAGATTAGGAAACTAGTATGATGTAGAAATTAACAATCAGGAACTAATATCAGACTAATTTTGCAGCTTGAACAAAATAAAAGAAAAAATACACTATGAAGAAGAGATCTAATGCAGTCAGATATTAGATGGAAGTATTCATACAAGTGTTGCAGAAACAGTTCCAATTATGTATGAATGGCAAGTGATCAAAAAGATATTGGATCAAAGAGTTGCTGATAGCTATATCATATTGGCAATTAGCAAAAAAAGTTGCCAGAAGATCAGAAATCAGTGGAAAGAAAAAAACTGGATAGCTAACGAATAGCTAATTCATCTTAGATCAAATCAGGAAAGAGCTGCAAATAACGAAGTATTGTGGTGATAACAGATAGCGACAAATAGGTATTTCATTAAGTTACTGATTAAAGGCCAGGCTGGGTGACAGTCGTTGAATTGTCTCCAGGGGCTTTGGGATGTCAGCAACCTGGAGGGTCCTTTGGTGGTGGATAGTGGAAATCTTTGTCTCTGCAGTGTCCGAGGACACTGATGGAGGCGAGACAGTGTGATGCACCCCAAACCAGAATCCTCAATCCAAGGTGTATGCGGGCTGTGCCGATAGATGGATGGCACTGGGGTATAGTGTTGTAAATAGTGCCTCCAGGACCTGGCCACGTTCCAGAGTATTTAGGCCTTCCTGTGTAAGGGGCTCTGTACAGGCTGACTGCTTCTTTCCACAGTTTTTTGCAGTCTGATATGGATTGTTTAAACTCTTCTATGAGGGGCTCTGATGAAGTGCCCCTTTCACCATTTCTGCTTGGAGCTCAAACAAGCAAAATGTTTGTCTCAAAACTTCAGCGGAAGGATGGTTTTCACTGAAACCTCCAGAATCTGTGAATCCTGACTCAGGTGAGGCTCCTACTAGGAAAATCACTGAGAGATTTCAGGATATCATTATTAAATGCAACACCATTAGTGGTGCAGAAAGGAGAAGGAGGAAGAAAGCTCCTTCTCCTTTCCACCTGCACAAGCTTCCTCACAGGTGGCTGCTGGGAGGGGAGTCAGCATGACCAGTGCATGAGGGAGGAGCTGTGGAGGCCTAACTAACTGGATTACCAGGGAGGGCAACCAACACACCCACCCATACGACATCGTGGCTAGCTGCAACCTCAGGTGGTGCCAAGGAGTCTGGTACTAAACGTGCCAGTCAACAAGAAAGCACACCACCTGAAGCCAGTTTGAAACTTAAGAGACATTAGAGACAACTTATGGGTAGCCCTGGAATAAGCAGCTTTGCTGAAGTAGCAGCTGCAGATCTTGCCTTACAGGTGACTATCAGAAAAGCCAATAGGCCTGATGCCTTCACCGAAGATCAGCAGATGGAACTATTCTATGCGGTTGGCCAGCTGATCCGATAGATCCCTGAAGATAAGCAGGTACCACAATTCAGCAGAACCAAACGCAGGACAGATTATATCTATGTCACTACAGACGATATCTTTAGTAGGGACTGACTTATTAGTGCAGTTTCCAACTTGAATATCTGGGAAGGGATAGTACTTTCCGCTGTGTAGGCTACAAAAATCCCCCATTTGATCAGAGCTATGCTCTGGATTCCCAGGAAGATCTCTTACCCAAGAGAGGATACTTATTTGTTGGAAAGACAGAACCCGGATCTTAAAGCTCTACTTGGAGGATTATGGAATCTAAAAAAGAACAACATGTGCTCAGACTAGTCACTGGCCTAGATGAAGCCTCTGTCAAACTGATGAAATTAAACTCTCATTCCTGTATCAACCTAGACATTGCTGAAGTGACTCTGAAGGAGGAATCTAAGTTCTTAGAACTAGAAGGGACTCCAATACAGAGCACAGAAGAAGATGCCAAGAACAGGGAAGGAGCCTCTCCTAAACCTGATGCCATGAATCTTTCTTACTAGGAAGTTGTTTTACTTTTGTTTAACCTACATATGTGCTTCTTATCATGTCTTTTTCTTTTTTATAGATAAACTTACAGCACTGTTCAGCAGCTTCTGTGGTTCTCTCTAAGATCACAGAGCTTGACATTGACTTCTCCCTTATTCAGGAGCATTGGCTCTATAAGGACAGAGTTAGAGGATGGGAGGCTATGGAGGTCTTTTGCTTCAGTGCTTACAGACCTCCTATTCCATGTGCTTGTATTTTTACAAAGCACAGGAATGCCCTCCTCCTTTTGGGATTTTGCATCAGGGATCTAGTTGCATTTAAATTCTCAAGGAAAAACAGAAGGGACATTATTGTTGAATCTGCTTATTTCCCTCATGAGCATGATTCTGATCACTCCCACTGGAGGTTAAGAATGCATGAACTCTGATTTGCCTCTTCTCGTGGGACGTGACACTAGATTCCATCACACTGTTTGGTAGCAGTGATATTAACACCAGAGGGGAAGCCTTACTAGAGTTTCTCTCTTCTGTGGATCTGGACATTTTAAATAAAGATTTGGTTCCTATCTTCTTTACCCCTTATAAGGAGGAAGTTCTGGACCTCACTCTTGCTTCCATCTGTCTTAGGACAGATATTTGCGACTGGAGAATCTCTAAAGAGGTCTCTTTGTTAGATCACCAACACATCCTTTTTTGTCTGAGCACTGAGGTGCTCATTGAGGAAAGATATAGAAACCCAAGGTTGACTAATTGGACTTTCTATATAAGGAAAACCTTTGTTAGATTTTCCTATCCTTTATCGTGATGAGTTTGGCTTAGAAAACTCTGTCTGTTTTCTCTCTAATGCCCTCATCTCTGCTTATGAGCAAAATTGTCCCCTTCGTAGTAAACAAAGAAACAGAATAACCTGGTGGAATCCACATTTGGATAGACTCAGGACTAAGACCCATAAGCTTTTTAATAAGGCAAAACATACGGGTACTTCCTATGCTTGGAATTTTTATAAAGAATCCCAAAAGAACTATAAAGTGCCATTAGACACTTTAAGAGAACATCCTGGAGAGCATTCTGTGAAGACATAGGCACCTTACCTGTGGCCACAAGGCTGACCAAGACTTTATCCAAAAGCTCTGAGACTAGACTGGGATCTTTGTTACTACCTAGCTGAGACTAGACCTCATCCGAGGAAGAGGCTCCTCATCCGAGGAAGTACCTGCTGGATATTCACTTCCCAGACTCATGAGCTAATGATAGATTTTTACAACATGCAACTTTTGGCAAAGATTTTTCTCTTGCCAAAAGCATTGTTTCTTATGAAAAGGTTAAGCAACCATTGCTAGCTTTAAACCCTTAAAAGTGGCAGGGGAGGATGGACTCTTCCCAGCCCTACTTTTAAATGGGATGGAGATCATTGTACTTCCTCTAGTACATATTGCTCTTGTCTGGTGCTAGGTTACATTCCTATGAACTAGAAGAAGACAAAGAGTTGTTTTTATTCCTAAGCCAGGAAGGTCTGATTTTTACTCTGCCAAATCTTTTAAACCAATTAGTCTCTCCTCCTTTCTGCCAAAGGCCCTAGAGAGACTAGTCGATCAATATATAAGGGATGTTTCTCATTTAAAACATCCTCTTCTTTGCATGCGATATGCTTATCAGAAAGGACTTTCTACTAAAACTGCCTTACACCATCTGGTACACAGGATAAATAATTCTCTGTCCCATGGGCAGTTGGCTCTTGGCGTCTTTCTAGATACTGAAGGAGCATTTGATCATACATCTTATGACTCCATTTGTCATGCAGCTGAACAGCATGTTGTAGACCCATCTATTGTTAGATGGATCAGGAACATGCTTTCATCTTGAACGATTTGTGTACACCTTTCTGGTAACACTGTCACAACTCAGGCTATGGGAGAATGTCCACAGGGAGGGGTTATCTCACCATTGCTCTGGTGTTTGGTAATGGACTTCCTTATTGTCGAACTGCAGGAACTTGGTTTTTACTTTCAAGCCTATGCTGATGACCTTGTTATTCTCATCAGTGGCCTTGACCCTGGTACAGTCTTTGAACTCATGCAAAGGTCTCTTAACTGTGTACAGGTCTGGTGCTAAAACATAGATCTTAAGGTTAATCTTAGCAAGGCTACAATTGTTAACTTTACTAGGAAGAGAAAGATATGGAAAACATTGACTTTAGACCTATTTAACAAGCAAATTCATCTCTCCAATATTGTCAAGTATCTTGGAGTTACTCTTGACTCCAAATTGACCTGGAAAGAACATCTAGAATCTAAAATAAAAAAGACCACCGTCTCCTTTAGGATGTGCAGAAGGACTTTTGGCAGTTCATGAGGTCTACCATCAAAAGTTATTTATTGGCTTTATGTAACCCTTGCTAGATCTACCCTTTGTTATGCAACCATTGTCTGGTGGATCAGAACCAGCCTAAAGATTGTTAGGAAGCTGTTAGGCAAAGTTCAACATCTGGCCTGTTTAGTTAACACCAGATCTATGAGGACAGCACCTACTGCAGCTTTAGAGGCACTCTTAGATTTGTCACCTCTTTATCTCTTTATTGAGCTTCAGGCCGGAAATACCACCTTCAGGTTGGTAAATCAAGGCAAACTACGATGTAGCACTTCTAATCACTCCAGTATCTGGTGGGAAGCACAGAACCTTTTGTCCTATGCTTTCTCTCAGAACTGTTGTCTTTTAGTTTCAGCATGATACCCAACTTTATCATCCATTATCCCAGTAGGGAGGAATGGCTTGCTAAGGGACATGACCTTTTACCCTCCTGGAGCATTGTTTGGTTTATTGAAGGCTCCAAGATAGGTAACAAAATGGGAGCCGGAATATACAGGCTACGACCAAGAGCTGATTTTTCTCATGCTCTTGTTGTTAATTGTACTGTATTTCAGGCAGAGGTATTTGTTATCCTTTTTTTCTGCTTCATAAACCTCAACTGTCATTATGTCAATAGGACTATTTTTTATCTGCTCAGATAGTCAGGCTGCTTTGAATGCTGTGAGCAGCCCTAGTTGCACTTCACAGCTTGATGTTGACTTAACTTGTCTGGCCATGACAAATTTGGTTAATCTGTACTGGGTTCCTGGACATCTTAGCATTGATGGAAACGAGAAGGCAGATCTGTTGGCCAGTAGGGGTTCTTCTTCACTTCCTATTGGCCCTGGACCGTTCTTAGGTTTCTCCTTTGATCTACGTAAACGAATACTTAGGACTGTCTTGGGAAAACAGCTCCATAGATATTGGATTATCTTGCAGGGCATGAGACAGGCCAAATTATTTATTAAAAGGCCTGACCATTGCTTTGCAATGTCAATCCTAAATTTAGATAGGAAACATTGTAAAATGATTACAGGGATTCTTACAGGATACTGTACTCTATTTAGAGTACTCCTGAACACATTTTATGTCCGCACAGGTTTGGCTAGGAACAAATGGGAGATGTTTGGTAAGATTTGTCTTACCACTGATATTATCTCTACCTTTAAAATCAAGATCATCTTATCTTTTCGTAAGTCCAAGGACTTTCAATGACCATTGATTTTCATCCTAGTGTTTGAAGATAAATCTTTGACATAGTCATGGTCTGTTATGAGGGGGCATAATCGACCCATTCATGTGGTCTGAGTGATTTAAGTGGTAGCTATCGGACCCTTCTTTATCCTTATCCTTACTGATTAAAAGCCAAAAAGGCTGTTAAAAGGAGAAAGAATATGGAGAGTCAAAGAAGACTTATGAATAGAACTTCAGGAATCTGTAGCATATCTTATAAACACAGGAAAATTTTAATTCTAAGATTGAATGGAATGGAGGTAACTTAATGATAGAAGTAACTTAAAGAAGTCCAGAAGATTCACTTAAAGCTTTTGCATATCTTTAACTAGAGCCAAGTCTTTGTTCTGAGGTATATTATAAATGTGATCTTTTAAGGTATGAACTTTACTGTAAAAAAGATGAACTTTGAAGAAAAAAAATCTAGCCCAGTTTATGTTACTTCAATGCAACAAGAAAGCCAAATGAAAAGTGGCTGTATTTACATACACGGAATTTTTATGTACATATAAAAATAAACATAAGAATTATATTCAAATTAAACTTACAGTATCTATCTTTTGAACTTCTGATTCATACTTCAGAATCTTTGTTGAAGTTTCTTTTTCAACTTTTTTTTATGTTTATTAATTTTTCTTTCTTTAAACATTTATTTATTTATTTTATAAGGAAAAAACAAAAAAGGAAAATTGATCTTTCTATTTATATATGTTTGCTTCTCTTATTTTTAATTTTTTTTCACCTTTTTTTTTAATAGCAAGAATAAATAAAGTACATCAAGTGAAGTTAAAGAAATATTAAATAATTCTTATGCTGAATGAAATCATTAGTTTTCTTTGTGTAAATTTCTCTTGCTTAAATGTTGAGTGATTCTACTACAGATACTTGTTCTTTTATTTTACTTTATTTTCTTATTATTGTTTTTTTACTTGTACTTGATCATTACTTATTACTTTATTTATTCCAAATCACTGTTTCTTAGAAATAAAAAATGTTTCCATATATGTACACTAATATTGTAGTTATTATAAAATAGAGTGCTTTATCTATAATATTTTTATAGATGGGTTATTTGTGGGACATTCTGTTTTACTGCTATTAAAACCAAGAATTAAATGAAGTCGCTATTGTGTGTGCAAGCTCTATTACTGAAGCATGTTTTAAACACACATTAAAAATGTGTACACCAAATAACACTGAATATTTTTCAAAAGATTTTATCTAACTCCTCTATTAAATATATATATATATATATATATATATATATATATATATATATATATATCAAAA
>JAFIDM010009631.1:200463165-200519681 GCA_023159025.1 Thereuonema tuberculata
TATATATATATATATATATCAAAAAGTATCACAAAAATGTTATAACATTTATGGAATATCCATTTTCATCTTAAAGAGTTGGGATAGAAACATTTTTGTTGTTGTTGTTGTTGTAAATTATACACAAATGTCCAAAACTTAAGGAAGAATGCCATTCGTAAGGGTTATAGCCACAGAAGCCGATAAAACAGCTCGTGGCGATTTGCGTAACTGTAGATGTTCAGTAGAAAACAGGTCCACATGCAAATTTCCGAATTGCACACATAGGGGTCACATGGTAGCTCAAAAGCAGATAAAAAGGAAATTGGCACAGCTGGGGAATTGTCTTGGGAATTGGACTTCTGAAGGATTAACTCCACAAACATGAACTTTTTGTCATATCTTGAAGACATCATTTCAATGATTTCACCTCGGGAAGGATTATCGGAAAGTTGGAAGAAGGCAGCACAATCACCGATGTTACCAGGGAGTTTGGAATCGAACATAGTGCTGTCTCCAGGCTCTGGGCATTATTCTAAATGACTGTAATGTGTTTTAGACACACTGGAATGAGGATATCCTGCAAAACTGGCTCAACGGCTGTGATATATAGGGCTACATGCTCAAAGACCGGCCATCTGTGTGCTATCCAGAGAGCACTGTAGAAGGTGTTTGCAGTGGTGTCAGATCCACAAAATTGAACTATGATCAATGGGCCAATGTGTTGTTTCCTGCATATTTTCCTGTTGATATGCCATACCCTTTCACTCCAAATGAACTGATGCCTGGAATCCAATTGCAGATTGAATCGACTCTCATGGGAGAACAACACATTGGCCCATTGATCCACAGTCCAGTTTCGGTGGATCTGACACCACTACAAATGCCTTCTACAGTGCTCTCTGGATAGCGGCAGACAGATGACTGGCCATCGAGCATGTAGCCCTACATGTCGCAGCCATCGAGCCACAGTTTGGCAGGATATCCTCGTTCCAATGCTGGAATGACTTGCAAGCTGGCTGGCCATCTGTCGTCGATTGTGTTTAGCTGTTATTGCCAAATATCGGTCTTCATGTGCAGTTGTAGAGCAAGGGCAACCTCCTCCAGTACGTCTAGAACACATTCCAGTCATTTGAAATGTTACCCAGAGCCTGGAGACAATGCTGTGCTTGATTCCGAACTCCCTGGCAACATTGGTGATTGTGTGGCCTTCTTCCAACTTTCCAATAAACCTTCCCCGCATGAAATCATCAAGATGATGTCTTCAAGACATGACAAGAAGTTCACGTTTGTAGAGTTAGTCATTCACGTCCAGAAATTCAGACAAAGACAATTTTCCAGCCTTGCCAATTTCATTTTTATCTGATTTCGAGCTACCACATGACCTCTATGCATCCGATTCAGAAATTTGCATATGGACCTGTTTTCTACTGAACATCTACAATTATGCAAATTGCCACAAGCTGTTTTGTCGGCTTCTGTAGCTGTAACCCTTAAGAATGGCGTTTGTCCTTAAGTTTTGGACATGTGTGTGTGTATATATTTCAATTAACTCCATCTAAAAGTATCCAGATACCCCACAATGATACTATTAGGAAGTCAGCCAGATACTTAATGATACTTAAGAGAGTAGGATATTCAAATTATTATTATTAATAAGAACAACAAAAAAAGAGTCCAATTAAACATCAGTCTGTTTTTCAAATCACAAAAACTTACATCTATCAAAAAATGTATTATATGAAATGGATTGTTATGGAAATCTGAGAATATCAAGTACTGTTATGCATTCTTAAAAATATAATTAAAAAATATACTACAAAAAACTAATACATTTCTATAGAACTGCAATTAAGAATATCTCTAAATTAAATTTTCTCTTAAATTGCCAGGTAATTCATATTTAGAAGAACAACTCATTGTAAAAGAAGTAATGATCTAAACAATATTTAACTCCTTACATCATGATATTTCTATATTCAGAATTTAAGGCAAATTACAGTAGTTTCCAAAGAAATTTACAAAAGTACTAAGTATTAGTATTCACACTTAAAAAATTTAAGTATTAGAAGATACCATTTGGATTTTAACTGGTAAGAATGTTTTAGTTAAATAGAATTTTGTTTGAAATGATTAAGTTGAATTTTAATTTACTTATGCTGATATTTTTGCAGAAATAACTGTAAGCAAATCTTTAAATACTGAAATAATTTACCCAAAGCCAACTGCTACCCAGTAGTTATGTAGCCCCTGATATGGGCCTACAAGAGGCAATAAATCAGGAGAATAAGTAATAGGTCCAGAAATGGTTGTTTGAATATTGGCTGTTTTCAAACAAGGCACAAGTTCCATAGCAACTTCTAAATGGGGAGTCAGTCTGTCTAAATCTGGTTGAAACAGCTCTTTGCCAAAACCTTAGAAAATGATAAGAGAATCTATTCAATAACATCAACACTTAATTTATTTCAAAGACAAAGAATTAATGATTAGGAGTAATCAATAAATAAGATTACTCCCAATTATTAATTCCAATAACTTGTAATTCCTCTTATTTTTACACCTCTAACCTTCTTTTTTTTACTTTTTTAATGGTCATTATATTTTTAATTTTTAATATACAATTATTCCTCTCTTGCTCTCTTTCATACTACCATGTTCTCAGTCACTATGGTTTTTTTTTTTCCATCTTTTCCAAATTTATTATTCATCCTATTGTCATTCTTAAAATACTACAAATGAATGCATGACTATCAACCTATTTGAAGAGCTGTGGATGCACTGTACTAGTATTGTAACAAATTATTTTGCTATACTTTAAATGCAAATATTATCACTTAACAAAATAATTCAATGTTTCTATTCATATAATTTAGGTTAATTAATTGCTACATCTGTAAAAACTGATAATTGTATTTTAATTGTTCATTTCATTAAATTATGGCTACCTATTCAGTAAATGCCTTACAAATCTTAGGTATTTTTAAAAATGATTTCTTAATACTGGAAATTTCTATATTCATATTTCACCAATTGAAGTTTTCAAGTATTTTATCCAGATCAACCTTCTAACAGCATTCTCATCTTGTGTGATTAACTTCTGACAGCCAAATTATATCATTAAATAATATGAAAAAAATAAAATTTTGAAAAAAATTTGAAAAACAAAATAAAATTTTGAAAAATATTTCTTTAGATTTTTATCAAATTTTTTAAGGACTTTCTTTAAAATACTGTTTGGACAGTTTATATTTATCATTGAAAACTATTAACACTTTTGTATAGATACTAAGCATAATTTATCTGCTACTTTTTTTTTTTTTTGTGAGATATCTCTCATTCTCTCTAGAATTCATATAATTAATGACTTGTCATTGATAGCACCTGAAACTTAGTCTTATTTTTAATTTATATTTAATATTGTATTTTATTTGCTACTAAAAAACTTTTCTTATTACAATGTGAGGGCCTGATATATATTCAGCCGTGTTTTTGAATTCAGTAGCAAAATAAATGAATAAATTAAAAAAATGTTTCATGAAGATACAGAAATTTCAAAGCCATTAAAACAATCGCTTGTATTAAAAAAAAAAAAAAAAAAAAAAACAAATCAAATTACCTGGTGGTACACCATTCTCTATCCAATCATCGCAAAGTTTCATTGTTTCCTTTGATTCATAAGGACCAATTAATAAACCTCCTCTTTCTTGTCTCATATAAAATGAGCCCTCCAGATGTCGAATGACTGGCAGTTCTTTCTTAAAATAAGTAGAATCACAAAAACCTTGTGAAATTCAAAATTAACTATAATACTGTATTGCTGTTCAAAAAAGTTAAAAAATTACTTTAAATTATGATCAGATTAAAAATAGCAAATCAGACGTAGAACATAAAAGATTTATTTATCTAAACAAAATTCACAATGCCTTTTGAGATACTTATTCCTAAACAAAGTAAGCAACCAGATAGCCTCTTTATAACATAAATTTATTGGTTATTGGGGAATTTAATGATTATGCATTATATCTGTTCATCTTATTTAAATTTTATGGATTTCTACGAAGCCTGAAAATATGAAAATCACTTAAGAGAGGTCATGACTGAAGTAGGTGTTCCAGATACTCCAAACTTACCTGTCCAATACAGAGCAACAGAGCATTATATGACTGAGACTGTCATACCACTAAGAGATTTTCCTGCTTAAAAGTCTTGTGCATTTTGATTTTAATACCTGTTTTAAATGGTTCAAAGTTTTACAATCATGCACAAAGTTGCAAACTGGTTGCCTCTCAGTTTACAAATACGATGAAAAGCTATCTTAGACAAAAGCTAAACCTGACACAAAGAATGGACACTGAACAAGAATTATCCACAAATCACAGCAAAAGAAGGTCCAAAGAAGAGGTTGCTTTATAAATTGTTTTTATATCTACTTAAATTGAGATTACTTTATGAAACAGATTAAAATTTAAGATATTCTTTATTCAAGGACATTAAATTATAATGGATTTCATATTTGAAATAATAATGATGAAATTTAATTGTTTACCTTTAGACCTGCTACTTCAGGTATTGTAGATGTTACTACATATTGATGTTGAATGGGAACTAAAGGCAAATCAATGTTGACTAATTTTCCAACTTCTTTTGCCCAGAAACCTTAGGAATATATATTATTTCTGGTGAAATTAATAAAACAAAACAAAAACAAGAAAAAAAAAAGGAAAAATAATAATTATATTTTTCAGTAAATTCACCATGTTTGATTGAAATTTGTATAGAATTATTATGTAAACAAAATATTGATGTTCTAGTTTAGTTTAGTGCTCATAACTGAACAGTATAAAGATGGGAATTAAGAAGGAGAACTGTTTGTCTTCATTGATAGAACATTTGTTGATGTAAAACTGCAAACTTTTAGCTTAATATCACAAGTAGCTGAGATATTACATTGAGAAGTTGCCGTGGTTTTGTTATAAGGCTTACCTGGAAAACATGGTAATTATTTTATTTGTTGATGTCATTTATCAAAACGATATGAACAATTAACATGGATATATTAATACTGTATTACATGAAATATATGTGGGCTTGGTAGCCAAGTGGTAAGGCGCTTGACTGCAAGTTGGAGGAGCCAGGTGGAGGTCGGGGATTTTTCCACACTGAATTTTCCTCCAGATGGATCCTAGGGTCCACCCAGTCCTCTAGAATGGGTACTGGGTTTCTTTACCGGGGGGGGGGGGGTACAGGTGAGACAGAGACTTGATCTGACCACCCAATCTCATTTCAGTCCCGGTCATTGAAATGTTATGAGCCTTACCTCCAGTTATATACATCATGGACCCTCTTTGGATATACCTACACCTACCTACATATCTATATGAGATATATATAGTTTCATATCTTCTTAACAAATCAATGACATCAAAATAAGATATAATATCATATCTTCTCTTTTGATCAACAACTCTGAAAACTTAAATAATTGTTTCATGTAATTCTGCTATAATTCATGTTAAATTCAATTCAATCAAAGTGACACTGGATGTACATAAAGAAAGTAATATCATATGGTAAAAAATGTCTCAAAGAGTTACATCAAAGCAGAATTTCATGGAATAAATCCTGGATTCTTCCAGGATTCAAATAACTCACTAAATGAAAAGTGCATTCAATGAAGGGGTGAAAGAGAAGAATACTGAACTGGAAATGAACAAATAGTTGAAGTTCTAGTCAGTGCTGATTAAATTTGATGAAATTTCTGTTAAGATCATTAAAAAAAAATCTTATGTCAAGTATGTTACACTTGAAAGAACAAGTGAGCACACTGAAGAAAATTAGATGGAGAATTCTACATTAAAATTTATGTGAAAGATGATTATAGAAAATAAACTTGTTTTCTTCATGCCATATCAGCAGTTCAGATATCTGCAGGCTAATGCAACAAAATGCTGAACTGATTAGGAAACTTCATGTCAAATTTGATTCAAGCAAAGTGTAACTGAATGTATATGAAGAAAGTAATGTCATGTGTTAAAAAAAAGTCTCAAAGAGTTACATCAAAACAGAACTTCATTTAAATAAACTCTAGATCAGCTACTCAATTGATTAGGAAAAGTTATTCTGAATTAATGAAATATGTAATTATTATTCAGAATTGGAAAGGAATGTTCAAATTTGACTGCTTTTTAACAGTATAGAAGTTTTTTTTTATATATATGTCTTAATACAAAGTATTCTTTTAATTTATAATTATTATAAATGGTGGTATAGCATTTGCCAACAGGTAAGTTCAGATTAAAAAAAATAACACTGAATTTTAGACATACCTGCAGCATTGACAACTCTTTTAGCTCTGATGGATCCTTGTGATGTTGAAATATTCCATGTACCATCTGTATATTGCTGCATTGCTGTAACTGGAGCTGGCATTACGATGTGGGCCCCATGTTTACGTGCACCTATAGCCATGGCTTGTGTAAGAGAGTATGGATCGATGTGACCATCTCCTGGATTATACAAGCCACCAAGTATCTGCATAAAAAACAATAAAATATGTTCAGAATATAATGAATTCATTCAATTTTTCATCATCGACAATTGCTTAGAAACTAGAGAAGCTAAGGGTTTGCATGATTATATGATAAATAAATCAAGATGTCTTAATAAGTGCTTAGCAATTTCTGATGTGATGAATGAAAGATTTGGACGTGAAAAAAAATTCAGTAGCTATTTAAAAAAATAAACTTTTTTTTTTAGAACAACCAATACGTACCAACTTAATTTATCATTTAGACACTGTTTAAAAAACCTGTTAGATTAAAAAAAAAAAAAAAACAACTTTATGATATGTGTTGATCTTCAAGCTCTAACATCTGGCTTTTCAATTTTTTTAGAACCAAGAAACTGCGGCTTTTGTTAAACCAAACCCTCCCTTTAAATTTGCATTCCATGTCCACCTAAGTCTTTCACTTGCAAGCCATTAAAATTAATTATAAACTTGAATACTTACAATGCAATTTCCAATCAATGTCAATTTAAATGCTTCACAACTGAAGTGAGAATAAAGAGAAAATATCTTTGACATTTCTTCTGTCATGCTGAACAGATGAAAATAAGTCAAGTACTATGTATCAGTCTATATTTATGGATTTTTCAGATCTTCATTTAGTTTTTTTTTTTCAAATGTTTATATTTTAGCTCAGAAAAAGCTGTGAAATTTAATCAGGAATTAAAAAGGATATCATCAGAAGTAAAAGTATTTGCCCTGAAATTAGGAAACAGTTGTTCTTTCAGAAAAAAAGAATGATAATATTTTTAAATAACTTTGCTAGAATTTTAAAAATACAGTAAAACCTCGATTATCCGAGCCCCAATTATCCGAGTTTCCGCTTTAATCGAGCTATCAAATATTTCTAGGATTTTTTTTTTTTGATTCTACATTTTCCATTTTTAAAACTACCAAAAAAAATTCTGAACTTGATCTCACCAATCAACGAAGAGGATATATATGACTGGATAAACACTGACGAACAACAAGACATTACAGATGAAATGATCGTCAATAAGGAAAATGAATCTAACGATGATGATGAAGACAGTGACGATGAAAATCGACATGAAAATCTCTCATACAGATGGACTGAAAGCTATCGAAAGTGCTATTGAATATGTAGAACAACAAGAAGAAGCGATACCAGTAATCCTGTTATCCTTAAAAAAATGCCGAAACATTGCTGCAGAAAAACGCCAAAGTAACTTAAAACAAAAAACAATTAAGGACTTTTTTAAGTAAAAGAATTCTTTAATTATCGTAACAATGAATTGCATGTGGTGTATCTATACAACTTTTTTATTTGTTAAAATATACATTTAAACCTACATGATTTATTTTATTTACAGTTTTTGCTTTAACCGAGTTTTTCGGTTATCCGAGTTAGTCTTGGTCCACATTAACTCGGATAATTGGGACTCTACTGTATATAAATCATTTGGCTTATATCAGGACTCCAGCAGTATTAAACACACAAACACACACACATACTTCACAGTTTCCTAATTTCTAATTGTCTAATTGTAGCCCATGATTCTAATCATTCATTTTTGACTCTTGAATAAATTTGAGATTATTGTTATACTATGTTTATTTTTTTAATGCAGAAAAAAAAAAAATCCATCATTTGAATGTAACTGAATCTACTGTTCAGCTTATTTCTTTGCATCAAGTATCCAGCATATTTTAGCACTATTGATTATTATTCCAGATGATGAATAGGGAAATATATAATGGCAAGACTTTTGATGTGCTTAAAAAAATTAGGGAAAATTCTAGTTAAACTTAAGAAGGTCGGAATTTTTTTTATATAGAAATGGATGAATAACTGAAAACTTTTTTGATGGAGAAAATCAAATTATTATATTTAAAACTAATGGTTTATGAGAGAAGATTCCAAATCTTGAATTACCCAGCCAAAAAGGATAGCATGAAATAAAAGCTTCCCTGTAATGATTCAAAGGTTTCAAGGAAAATTACATTTTATATTAAGGAAAATATAGTTCAAGAATTTTTCATAATAATAATATGAATAAAATTTTTATTGAAGCATATACTTATATAGTAAAAAGTTTTTACATGTGTGTGTTTTAACTTTAAATGTAAATTTTGTATAAGGTTGAGCCCATACATATTCGTAATTCTTCTTGTTTTCATTGCTTAAAAAAAAACTTACATTATCCATATTAAGTAAAGGGAGGAGTTCTTTGATTTTTTCAGGTCCAACCAGAAACTGCGGTGCCTGTTGCCAACCCTGCCTTTGCATCTGATAACGCATTTCATCAATTCTTAGTGGAGTTGTTGCCAAACGGATGCTGCCCGGTCGATGAAATCCTACAGGCTAAACAAACAACAACAAAAAGTTTTGTTTTCCAATTTTCGAACTTTTTATACCTTCTTTCAGGAGAATAAATAGGTTTAAGAAATCATTTACATGGTTAGTAGTTCATCTTTCTTCCCCAATAATTTTTTAATATCTTCTTAAAACTCAGTATAACAATAGATCAAATAGGAAAAGTTGCACTTAAATTGCAGAGATATGGAATTGACTTGTGACAGTTTTGGAATACTGTGCAGAATCTCTCTTCAAAGGGATAAATGGACATTGACAAAAAACAAGACCAAGAAAATGTGTAGTTTACGTTGATGATAAGAGTGGGTGTTATTTTGATTAATGACAGGTCATTATTCATATAATTAAATTATTTGCATTTATTGTGAAGTTTCTGTCAATATATAGTGACATTTATTGCAGTGCCAAAAGAGGGAAGCAAATCTGGATTCTGGATTAAGTTATTAAAAATGAGTAATGGTGTAAGAATGTGTAATCTTCATTTTGAAAATTTTTGCATGTTCACTGCAGCAGATTAGTATATATCTGTAAGTTTGATCAATATATGCAATGATGTATTACTGGCAATGATCGAAAATATCAATTAGAGGTTTGTTTGGTATATTAATTTTATTAAGTAGTTTAAAGCAGTGAAGATGTTATAAGAGAAAAGCAATTTTTGAAATCCTGCTCAATAACGAAAGTACTAGGGAGTTCATAATGTCCATTCATCCCCTTGAAGATGGAATTGCACAGTTCATTTAATGCATTGTCTTTCTAATGTAAATATACCTTTTCCTTTCTATTTTTCGTCAGTGAATGTTAAGCCTTATATCTATACTGGCAGATCTTTTAAAATCATAAGCTTTCATTGAAAACATATTTTTTTGCAAATTAAAATTAAAACAATGATACCAAGATGAAATTGTGATGTCTCTGTATTTATTTAAATCTTTGTTATTACACTATCTCCCATAATTTATGAAAAGCAGGTTAAAGCTTCTTTAAAGAGCTTCTTCCAATTTTTTTAAGTTACTGTTATTCTATACTAAGGTTAAATCATCACCCCTTTTTCTCATTAAAGTAGACAGTATAGGAAATAAGTCTTCTGAAATCAGCAACTAAATGGAACAGAGAGTGAAGGACAGTTTGACATCTATCCATCTTTAACTCCCAGGCAAGAAATCCAGTACACATTTTGATTGAGGACTGGATAAGCCCTGGAACCCAACTGAAAGGGAAAAATTGCCAACTTGACTCCTTCAGCCACAAACAAGCACCTTACTACTTAAGTTACCAGGAACATATTATGCTATTTGGAAAAATAAGTAGAAAATAAAGAAAGAGAAGAAAAAAAACTTAATTTACACATCTAAAAAATAAGATTTTTTTTTTTAATTAAACAGCTAAATAACAGATAATAAGTAAAATGAACTGCTCAAGTATTTTGAATAGGATAACACCTACCTGACCTGTTAATCTTTCCAACTCAGTAAATAAATTAATACTGTCATAATGGACTTTTTTTAAATTTATTCCTGGAT
The DNA here is from genome assembly GCA_023159025.1 of Thereuonema tuberculata. Classification (NCBI taxonomy): domain Eukaryota; kingdom Metazoa; phylum Arthropoda; class Chilopoda; order Scutigeromorpha; family Scutigeridae; genus Thereuonema; species Thereuonema tuberculata. Next base: position 200,473,571 of record JAFIDM010009631.1, read on the forward strand.
GGTAAAAAGTAGTCAATCCAGCCTAGAAAATAGAAAGAATAAAGATGCCTTTAAAATTATAAGTAGTCTTGGTGAATTTGATGTTACAGCAATCTGTTAACTTTGCCTTAGCATAATTATATAAAAATTTAAAAAAATATGCAAGCTAATTTGTGATATAAACTAATGAGGCATTATTTTAGTTAAATTAAGCAACAAAATTTATGTAAATCAAACAGATTATGTGTATTGCAAACTGCCTCTTACAAGGGTAATATTTCAAATAATTTGCTTAAAAATACCCCCAAAAGATCAGAAAAACTAATACATTAATAATGACTAATTAATAGATAATAATTTTTATAACAAGAAAACTTAATGTCTGTGGAGATATTCAAAGATTAGAAACTTGAGGCGAGTTTCATACAAAACAATTTTCAAACATTAAAAGACATTTGTTTTGAGAAATCCAAGCTGTTCAAAGGGAGTAACAGATAATATTTGAATTTCCTGAAAATTAATGTATTTTAGTGCCTTAAAACATTTTTCTATGCTTCAAGTTTTTAATCATTTCCTGGCATATCTCTTTCACAGATTTTTCTTTCAGAGGAATGAAATAAGCATTGAGATATTTAGGCTGAACAACATTCTTGTTGGGAGGCAGATTCTCCCCAAACCAAAACACTCTTACCACCCCATCCTATTAAATATTACCTACAAATTCTGCAGACCATATGTAAGGGATATCATAGTCTCACAACCAATCAAAAAATATGCATCAACATATACTAAATTTTAGCTGAAACCTTTAAGCTTATGTAATAGAATAAACATTAAATGGCAACATAATATAAAAGATTTATGTTGTAGAGAATTCATTAACTTGACTTTTGCTGGTATATCACCAAAGATCCTATTGTCATTTGAAGTTTCATATTGATTATGTAGAGCACTAACTTTGAATTAATAACAAAGTTTCTGATTACTCATTATTTTGATCAGTTGCTAATGACTGGCACATTTAAATGTATTTTATTAAGTGAATGGCGGATATTGCAAACTATCAATTGAAATGCAACAGAAAAGTAAATAAACAAGTAAAATGTGATTAGCAACAAAGAGTTCACTAAAAGATAATAAAAAATTCAAACATCTTCCATCTTGAGAATTCTACATTCACATATAATAAGAGAATGCAATATCAACAATCAAATTTCAATCATCAAATATTTACAACATACAAATCTACAGAGGTACCTGTATCCTTGCAATTCAATACTATCTATCATTAGAAGGAGACTTCAAAAAAGCAATGAAAAGTGTCATTGCATTAAATGAAACAGTCCTTAACCCTTCAGGCCTGCATATGTCTCTCCATTGGTACTTTTTTTTCCTTGAGATAAAAAAGAAGCTAAAAGAAATTTTTTTTTTCTGGCTAAACTACAGTGCAGAAATTTAAGTTCCACCACTAAAAAAATAAGTTTATTTCATTGTCTCTTGGTCAGTGAAAAATTACAGAATTAGGAAGAAAATTAACAGCTGGAGGCCACCAATTATTTACCCCTGCAGAGTACGTACTCCCTGTATGTCAAACCGGCTGTGAGACAGACACATGGGCACGTACATGTGTACGTCTTACCTGGTTGAAGGGTTAAGTACTGATTTCTTTGGAAAATGATTTTGTCACCTAATCAGAAAAATCTTGAGATAGAAACTAGATTTTTTTATTAATATATAATGCTCTTGATGGACAAAGATTGGGTGATTGTATTAGGAAAAGCTAATCTAGATAAAGACTCAAATCTATCTATTTCCCCACTTTTTTATTGCACCATCATTCCTAAAAAAATTAAAAAACAAACAAACAAGAATTCTCCTACACAAAGCCAGGATCTCTTCATGCTTCAAGACTCATAAAACTCCTATCAGATTCAAAAGTCTTTGATTTGAAATATTTTTCATTTCCAATAAGCATAGGATACTTATACATATACATAGGAAGCATTTAAGAGACTGATATGTTTCACAGCAGCATTGATCTCATCAATGCTGTTACTCAATTATCATGTTGACAAACTTGCTAGAGTGTTCATCTATACCACTAAATTTTAGAGCCATCCAAAAAAGCTTTAAAAAACCAGTTTTGGTCACACTGATTCTTAGGCAAACAAGATTTGTTGCCAGTATACAGCCATCCATGTCGTTTGCTCACTGCAATACTGCAAATGAAACCGCTGATGGTAGGCGTAATGACAGACAGTTTAAGGGATGCAGAGAATGTAAGTCTTGTTCTGCAAGTTGCCTTACAATCAGGCAGGTAGCCACAGAGGTTTCTAGTGATGCATCTGCATGTCTCTGGATGGTGGACAGGGACAAATGTGCATCATTTTTTGCCTGCTGGATAATGACAATATCCTCTCTTCTGCCTAGGTCTCCCAGTACCTTTCCTGCACATCTTGGTTCCCTCATGTCTTCACTGCTCCCAACACCATCATACAATACAGTCAGACTTGGTCCAAGTGGCAGTTAATTCGACAGAAAGACCAGGCTGCCTCCTGCAGTCTAATGATATGATCTCTCTCAAACTCTATCAATTGTTCAAAGCTGTATAGAATGAGTTGTTGAGACATGCTGAAGACCTGCACTCCACAACCACACTGATTATGAAGCATACATCAGTCATATGATGGCCATTCACATAAACACAGTCGTAGCGATATTAACGCTCCTGGTTGCAGTTCTAAGCCGGCAATCACAGTCCAACTGCAATCAGTGGAACAGCCACCTGTGACAATGCCGTATACCAAGTTTCATCATTCCCAGATCACTTGTTCATTTGCTAATTTTTTTGGTAATGAGTGTATTTGAGAAAGATCGTAGTAAGTCTATTGGGTTGTCTGGAAAGTTCTCAGCGTTTTTGACAGGTGCATGTTTGAGCATTCCGTATGCAGCATAATATGTTGGTATTTAGTGTAGCTGTGGGGGGGGGGGGTTCTGCCTTCGGCGGCACTTTTTGTCTACTTTACTGTTTTGGTCAGGGAACCGGAATAACCCCAAAATTTTTAATTTTTTTTTTATTTTTTTCTTAAAACATAACTTATCTTGTAAACATGATATTGGTTAAGAACAGAACCATGTAATCTATTGTAATGTGTGATTAATTACATATTTACATATACGCTGTCCTGCCACTTTATTAGGTACATCTACCTAGAAGCGTGTTGAACTTCCTTTAGCCCTCAAAACAGTCTGAATTTGCTGAGGCATGGATTCCGCAAGATGCTGAAAATGTTGTTGAGGTATTGTGTACCATGGAGACATGAGTGTATCACGCAGTTCCTGAAGATTTGATGGAGATGTAGGCCTGGGGTTCCAGCTCATCCCACAAATTTTCAATCAGGCTGAGATCTGGGGACTGAGTGGGCCACTGCAGCCAGGAAAAGTCACTGTCATGTTCCTCAAACCATCCCATAGTGATGCGGGCTTTGCGCACTGTCACATTATCCTGCTGGAAGTAGCCATCTGCATGAGGATAAACTGTTAACATGGATGGTTGCACTTGGTCAGCTACGATGTTTTAAGGTATGCTCTAGCATCCTGACGTGCCTCCAGAGGCATCAATGGACCCAACGTGTGCCAGGAAAACATCCTCACACCATGACACTGCTCGTACCATTTGTGCGCACTGCTGGGGTGTACCTAATAAAGTGGCCAGACAGTGTATATTTTTGTAATAAACATTTTAAAACAAAAATAAAAAACTTTTTTTTTTCCTATACATTGTTTTAACTTTTTGTCTAAGTATGTTTGATGTGTATTGAGAGGGGCAGCAAACTCAGGGAACCGTCCGGGGTGGCACAAATTACAACTACACTACTGCGTGCAAGGTGGAATGTGACTGCATCTCTCAGTAAAGGTTGGTCGCAATCAGTAGAAGCTGTGTGTTTTTATTGAGTTTCGAATATGGAAGAGCAAAAGTTGCATTTTCGGCATGTGATGCTATTCTTCTACTGTATAGAAAGGAGGAAAATGCTACACAGATGTGTAAAAACATTTGTGAAGTGTATTTGTACTTCAGCAAGACAACACAAGGCCTCATATGTCTTTGGTCACCCGCACAAAGTTGCACGAGATTGGCTTGGATGTCTTACATCCACCATATTCACTGGACATTGCACCATCCGATTCCACTTGTTTCGGTTCCTGCAGGATGCTTTGAATGGAAAATGATTCAGTGATTTCAACGCTGTCAAAAAGCATCTGGAAAACTTCTTCACCTCCAAGATAGCCCAGTTCTACACGAACAGAATTTTAAAATTGCTGGAAAGATGAACTAAAGTCATGGAAAAAAATGGAGGATACTTTGATGAATACATAGCTTTCATATACTGTATTTATTGGCGTATAACAAGCACTTTTTTTCCTAAAATTTCGGGCTGAAATTCTACCTGCATGTTATACGTGTATACTACTTTTATTTTAATTTTTTTTTATTCAAACTTCCTTTCTTAAAATTAGGGTGAATATTATACGCCGATAAATACGGTATTTGTTTCATTTCCACCTCTCAAAAACGCTGAGAAATTTCCAAACAACCCAATAGAATTAAAATTATACTTTGAAAGTTTAGTTATTCTGCATATTTACTATTGTAAGAGAGTTGATATTATAACCCTTCCACAACCAAAGCCATGAAAACAAACTGAAAACAATTATTGAGACTTATAAAATTTGTACCTGCGAAAATTTCGATCATAAGAAATTAGAAATTAGTTTTTCTAATTAATTTCTGCAAGTTCAAATAGGAAAAAACTGTTTCGAAATGAAGGAGAAGAGGAAAACTAGTTACATCAGAAATGAGCCCAAAATATGTTGAATTTAGTTAATTCCTTTAATTAGGCTGATCATTCTAACTAATTTTTGATCTGTAACAAGTGCATGTTCTCCGATTTACAATTTTTCTAGCAAACTGGCTTGTATTCTTTTACTATTTTTTTTAAAAATATTATCTGGTCCTCAGTATACTTTTATTAAAAACAAATAATAAAAGTCATTATCATTTACACACTAATTTATATTATAGTTTTAAATTTTATTAAATTTATTAATTTGAACCTAAAACTTTTTAAAATCCAAATTTTTAAACATTTTTCATCAATGTAGAAAAAAAGAGCTGAATAATTTGAAATTTTAAAACTTTCTTATAAACTGTATACATTTAGAAATGTCTGTAAAGTAGTATTCTAAGTAAGCATGGGCATCAACAATGTGAAGGAACACTAGTCCAGTACTAATTTGCATGGTTGGGCAGAAGATACATGCATGTGCAAAGTTAAAGGGACAAGACCTTTTTCTTTCTTTCTTTTTTCTTTCCAAAAAGTACAACGAATTTAAAAATCAACGAACATTTGCGTAAGTAATCAAAGGAGAGGGAGAGAGGGGAAAAAATATCTAACATATCATCTGCAAATACGGAATGTTGATATAATGGGGCAACTTCTTCTCATAGCTCATGGTCACAGCTCAGAGAAGTAAGTTATTGTTGTACTGCTTTATTATGGCTCATAAATAAATATTTAGACCTTTCTTTAAAAGAACAAGATGGAGGTAGGCCAGATCTAAGCTGAGGTTTCAAGATCAATGAACATCGTTTCTGTGCAAGATTATGGAAATAATTCTAAAAGAGAGGAGAGGTGTCTGGAAGAGCTGGCCAAGGTCATCCATGAGCTATATCACATGATCGTTACCTAGTCCTAACTGTTCAGTCTAGCATCTTATCCTGTCAGCACATTTGACTTTACTGTGATCACACAGGACGGACTATTTCATGATCTACTTGCTTCGAAGGCTTCATCAGACATTCCGTTATGCAAGAAGACCTGCAATTCTGTTGAACACTGTCTAAAGTGTCACTGTCTAAAACTGTCTAAAGTGGAGCCAACAACGTTAAGGTTAGATCTAAGATCAATGGTTTAAAATTCTCTTTTTTTTTTTTTTGATAAGTCAAGATTTAGTCTTCAGCTTGATTCTCGACTTGTACTGATCTGGAAGGAACCTGGAACACGATATCATGTTTTTAACATTAGAAAAAAGGATCGTTATGGAAGTGATGGTTTGATGGTATGGGAATGCTAGATTGATGCACTGACTTCTATCTCTTTGAAGACTGAATCTCTGAGACTCAGTGATACAAAGAAGAGATCCTGTAGCCTTACGTTCACTTTTTTTAGTGGTGCAGTTGGTCCGGAATTTGTTTTTATGGTCGATAATGACAGTCCATGTAGAGCTAATTGGACCGAATTCCTTGAAACTAAGGCATTGTTTAGATGGAATTCCCAACTTGGTCTCCAGACCTGAATCCAACTAAGAATGTTGAACATCTCCTGCCTCCCACAGACCTACAGGCACTAAGACTGGCTCTTCTCGAAGAATGGGCTTCGCTCCTAATTGTATTTATTCACGTATAGGGGTAATTGCATTCCATATTAAATCTGTTTTCGCATTTTTCTGAATAGGTGACCTTGGAATTAAATTTCGTTATTTCCTTAAAACTTTTTTGTGTTGTTCATTTTCGTGTATGTTTTTTTGTTTTTTTTTTACATAATCAACATGGTCGTTTAGTGTGAAAGATTTTAGTATTTCAAAAGCACTTGAGTTTATGGTTCACCCTCTCATTAAACTAAGGATAAAATAGATATTCTGAAAGGCCTAAATAAACCTGCATAGTGATTTAGCTTCGTCTCTATATGGAAGTTGAGGGGTCCCAAACAAGGTTACATGATTCAATCGAAAAAGATTAAATTTTGAGAAAAGGGAAGGGTGGAGACAAAAATAAATGGGTGTATGTTTCAAATTGAACTACAAATAAGCTATATGCCAAGTTTGATGGAAATCCGTTCAGCCGTTTCAACGTGATGCGCATACGAACAAACAAATGGAGAAACGGAGAAAAAAAAATAAAAGTGAAATAATGAGACTTTCCATGCTTAGTAATAAAAATAAGGTGTTTCCGAACTACTTGAACAAAAATGAGAATTGAAATGCATATTTTAGAGAAACATATAACGAAAAAAAGAAGTCACTTTTTTTGTCTGTTACGAAAAGCATAACGAATCGTTTTATTTTTAGTTTGCCAGCCCAGGTATGTATGCTAAACACGCTTTTCATTCTTCCAAGGAGACTATCAAGAATATTAGGATGCATAAACTGTTTGTTAATCGAAGGAAAAAAAAACAAACAAACTAACTGATTTTTTTTTTTTTTTGTCGATTTAAACAAATTGATACAATAATATAGAAATATAATCATTGAAATATGAATGGAGCCATTAAGATATTGGTTCTAATAATATAAAACATTGCCTCCAAGGTTTAAGCAGAGAAAAAGATCCACCATGAGAGATATGGAAGCTGTTCACTTTTTCAAGCCAGAAGGCATCTTTGATTTATTAAAAGAACAGAAAAATGAATCTCCGAAATGAGCAATATATTTAAATTGTGATAAAAATGAAGATTTTAAAATGTCCTTGTCATAAAAAAGACCAATCATCCACATATTCGTTAAATGCTAGTTAGATGTTCCAATGCCTGTCGCTGACCTTCGAGGGCGTGTAGCGCCATAGGTTGGTTTCAGTGGACATGGCTTCCTATTGAAACATTGTTATTTAGATCCAGAATATAAAGAGTTATACCCTTTCGAAATTTGAGTAATCTTTTGAATTACTATGTATATTAAATGCAAGTCAATGGTTGGTTGGTTGGTTAATTAGATTTATGGCGCAATAGCAACTATGACCATGTTGCGCCAGGAAAGGTCAAACTACGAAATGTAAAAGAGGAATAAAAAATTTTCAAATATAACTATAAATCTCAAAATATTAAGAAAATATTAAGATAAAATATGGCAAATGAATAAAAATACGACAAAAGTTAGCATCTAATACTATGGCTTTACTATGAATAATGCTCCTGTTGATTTTATTAAGAAAATTCTTATTACTCTTACAAAACAGGAAGTTGGGGTAAAAACCATAGTTTATGTGAATCATTTATATGCTGATATTTGAAAGATGACACACCAAAAAGGCCTCGTGGAGAGAAGGTTTATAGGCAATAGCGTACTAAAGGGTTGACGTTGGTAGGGTCTGTAATCACCCCCCCCCCCCCCCAATCTAGGATTTTGGATGGTTTTTTTTGTTGGAAAGTTCATCGCTTTATTTGAAAACCTTCTCCCCTCCCCTATTCCTGAAAAGGAAAAGACTTTTTTTTTATGGTTAAATATGGGTCCGACCATCGTAACCCTCCCAATATCCTATGCTTATAGACTGTGGTACTGATGCTTGGGTGCAAGAGGCCCAGACGGGTTGAGCTTTTTTTTTGGTTTCAGAAACAACAGGAGAAAGGAATAATATATACAGTATATATTAATATACTGTATATATTAATATTGGTTATTTTCCATATTCTTCTAAAATCTCTTTTCTTTTCATTACTCCTGATATATTTGTATTTTACAACTCAACCACCACCATTTTTATTTAGTATTTAATATGCTTTATTAAATACTATACAAAATACGCGAATTTTCGAGAAGTGTTTCGTCTTCTCTTTCTCTAGCAAACATACAAATGCTTATTTTTAGAAAAGAAATATAATAACAAAGTGGGTATGAACATAAAAATGACTTGAAATACACGTTTTTGCTATAATTCAATTGTTTTTTTACAATGACTTATCAACTTATTTTTACATTATTAAGCTAATAATTTGGACCTTTCTTGTCTCGTAATAATAATATCAATAATTTAGTACATCAATAGTTATCGTTTCATTTACATCAGTTTTTGCAATTTCTTTTACTAACATTACTGTGGAGGAGTTTACGTTAGACCCTCATATCTATTGAAATTTTTTTCTTTAGTTTTTTTGATTATGCAACTTTCTAAAATTTTCCTAATTCTTAAATCATTTTCTTTGTATACAATTCGGATGTTGCTGCTCATTATGTGACCCTTTTTTATGCAATGGTCTGCGATGTCTGATGCATCCATGTTTTTGTTTTTTAGAGCCCTTCCATGGTCTAAGATGCGTTCTGACAACGTTCGTTTTGTCTCTCCGACATAAAAATCATTGCACGTTCTACAGTCTATTCTGTAGATAACCCCCATTTCATTTTGTTTATCACTGTAATTTATTTTTTTACATAATAAATTTTTTATTTTGTTCTTATACCTTAGGCTGAGTTTTAAAATACAAATATTGGTTATTGTCGCTTTTGTCGCATGATAAAAGACCCCATTAGAGCAATCCCAGGAACTACACTGGGAATGTGGGATCGGGGATCCACACACCAACATAATTTTTTTGTTTTAATTCAAAACTAGCAAAGGTTCAATAAATAGTCAAGCTTTATTAAACAAATTTAAAAATTAAGTCTAGAAATACTGTTTAAATTTTAATAAATAGTACATCAACTTTATTAATTGGCGGGAAAGTAAAAAAGAAGCTATTTTTTTCCCATCTTCTTTTCATGAGTTCATTCTGTATTTCCAAAGCATCCACAGAGAACTGACGTTGACAAGATAAAGCTTATTTCGTCCTTGGCCTTCTCATAGTAGAGGCCACTTAGGGGAGATTGAAAGTCTGATCTTTGTAAGATTTCTCGGTTGATTAGTTTTTTCTTAAGCTAATCAATTGAAATTTATTTATTAAAAAAAAAAGTGACTATTAAATTACTTTTTAAGGCTAAAAATTTTTCCATAGGATCACATTTTATTATCAAATAGATGATGAAATTATCTCCATAAAATTTGCCCTGAAATTCATTCAACTTTCAATTCATTGTCTGAATAAATCCTCAGAAATTTATATTTTATATATTATCTTTATATTTTTATATAAATTAATATTTTTGAAATATGTTAATTATAAAGACTAATTCACATGAGTAAATTTTCATATTAGGCAGAAGATTAGCTTTTTTTTTTAAGGTTTATTTCTCAATAATTTTTAGCAATATCAATTATACTGAATTTAAAGGTAGAGTAACTTACAAATCATCCTTTTGCATGGCTGTGTATAGGACGATGGGGAGGCATTAGTCCTATTTTCTTTCGGTTTTTTTGGTTTGATAGCAAGTTGAAGGGAACTTGCCCCCCCCCCCCCCCCAATTTTGAAAACGACGTGTTCGTTTGTTTTTTTTTTATTTTTGCTGATCAATTCCTTAACTTAGCCCCGTTCGAAATAAAATCCTACGCCCCTGTCCTCTTGCCTGTGCCATTTATCTTAATTAATTACTGCAGAGGCGTAACAAAATAAACTATTTTTTTTTGTCATCGTTTAAATGAATTTTTTCATCTTTTAAGGAAGCAGAAAGAATTGAGAATCCAAACCCTTACTTTAATTATTCTTTCTTGCATTTCTGGTTTTTTAGGCTTCTGAAAGACGCCTTATATCCCCGGTTTGTCTGTCTGTGGACACATATCCCACAAGGCTTCGCAACGGCTTCTATTAGCTCAGTTGTAGGTGGCCTGAATGTTGAATGTTGGTTAGAGCGTCGTGCTAATAACGCGAAGGTCGTGGGTTCGATCCCCTCATGGGCCATTCTCATTCAGCAGTTTTTCCTCCACATTTTAAATCTTTTCACAGTTTCTCAACTTAAGTTTTTTTTTTTTAAATCATTATTAGGAATTCAGTGTATTAACAAGGTTTGAGTTAAGAATGACGATTATTTCATATAAATAGGGGTGGGTAAGATAGCTTGGGGTCGCAAAGAGACTCTTGCGCGCATTTTCTAGACCACCCCGGCGCAGTCTATTCTAAAGTAAAGGTGACTCAGAAGCCCTTGCGAAGCACTGTGATTGGTTTACTAATCACTATCCTACCTTTTTTTAATATTATTTTAACCAAAATTTCTATTTTGAATTAAAAAAAAAATTAAAAAAAAATTACGATGCTGTCTTAGCTTCTCATTTTCATTTTCTAATGTTTCGGGTAGGTTTCCTTGTAAACCAACATCAGACAAAATTATCTGTTTCACCGAAGAGGAGATCGACAAATCTAGTAATTTCCTTTTTTTTTTAATATATTATTATACATTTTTATTTTTTTAAATATCTTATATTATAAAAGCATTATTCTGTCTATCATTCTGTCATAAGACTTTTAAGTTTTTCCAATTTTGTGACCAAACTATAAGAGATAGATTGGTCATGTAAATGGATAAAATGTAGATCTTTTTAAGACAAACAAAATGCTACAAAAATCTTTCGAAAAAAATTTTTGGTTTCCAAGATATCGCCTTTTAAAGGGTCAAATTTTGACTTTTTCTCAATTTAAACGAAAAGTGTAAAAGTTGGAAGAGAAGATTATATTGAGAAAATGTTGGTATTTGAAAGTTCTATCGAACGATATATCAGTCATTCACAAACATTTCTGCGTTTGCAAGATACATGTAAAAATGTGTGTGGCGCAACCCCAAGTGTGAGGCGCCAACCCGCAATACACCTGAGTTAAGCGGAGAAGACCACAACGGGCTGGGAAGTCGTATATTCTCCGATCTCAATATTAATTTGCTAAATAAATAAAGTTTTTTTTTAATGCTATATATGCAAGGGTTCCGGAGCGAAGCGACGGTACCCGGCTAGTATTATTATATATTTTTATTTTTTTTAAATATATTATTAGATATTATTATTACTTTTTAAATACAGTAGAACCCCTCTAATCCGTCACCTTTGTGACTAGGGGTATGGTCGGAACGCAAAAAAGGTCGGATTATCAGAAAATACAGAAAAATACGGATTTACAGTAAAATATACGGATTTACTGTGTTGACAAGCAGTTCAAGTTTAGGCTTTTTCTTTGTTTTGCGATTCTTAAGAGCGTTTTCACCATCTACCGTCACTGTATTTGCAAGTAAACAACACAATGGTGCGACGGGTGGTGAGTCACTGACGAGTCGGGGACAAGTTCGGCTGGCTCGAGCACGGTCGGATCAACCGGAGTGGCGGACCAGCCGAGGGTGGACGAGAGGGGTTCTACTCTATATCAAAATCCAGTTCGAGGAGAATTTCAGAATTACTGTTATCAAAAAATATTCCTTGAATTAGAAAGACCCTCCGGTAGAAGAAACTGGACGATTTCCTAAAGCCTTTGTCATTCTCTGCCTTTGGGAGCAGAATTTCTGTTCGCCTGGATTTTACGCCCAGTTCATAGATCCTTCTGTTGTATCTCCATACTTTAGCTTTCTGAGGTCATGAGGCAAACCGGACACACTTAAACGATTAGCCTTTTCTACCCCTTGAGCGATCCGTGTTTGCTTGAATTTTGGGCACCAATTCAATGGTTCTCTATAATATTTCCAAATTTAAGCTTTTCAGGTTGTAGGGAAGTAACAAAAATCAACAGGACTAGGGATCGGCAACCCAAGGCTCCTGAGCTGCAAGAAGCTCTCTGAGAGATGATCGTCGGCTTCCGATGCCAGCACTTCTGCCACATTGACGTTTTGGTTTTATTTGTTTGAGGTGTTGGTATTTATTTGGTTATTTATTTTTTTCGTTGGCTGATTGGAGTCTGATTTCTCAATACTGTGGACTTTGTTGAGATTTTTGAAAAACGGCAAAAAGATTATCGACGTCTGATCTGGACTTAGACATTTCTCATTAGGCTTTTATTAATTAGAAAAGAAAAATGTGTGCTCAACAAAAACTGAAAAGTTGAAATGTTTAGAAAGTTGTAGTGCATTTTACTCAGTGTTCATTTCTTCTGATAGCTAAGAAGCTTTGGGTCGAAAACAACTATAACTTACATGACTCGTGGTAAATATTGTTCTACGATAAACAAACTTAGAAAAATGAAAATGTAATATTTCAGAATAAACAAATGATAAGATCCAATAGTAGTCAACTTTGGTCAACTACTGTTGGGTCTTATCATTTGTTTTTATCTTGAGAATGGCTGCCAGAAGAAACTGCCATTAGCAAAACAAAACTGTCAATAGTAGCATTTGTGCTAAACGAACCTTCAGTTATCATAACGGAATTACCCTGCATATAAATATTATATATATATATATATATATACAGCATTGTACAAAACAAACAGTAGTGGAAGACAGAAACCATCAGTAAATAATTATAATTAAATATCAGTTACGTAGTACAGGAATACCCTTAGCATTATCCATCCAAAGTTTGTACAATGCGAATCAAATTTTCATTTTCTAAAACATTTGCCTCAGTTAACTCCTTTTATTACAATTACTGAAATCAAATAGTATAAATATTTATTCAATGCATCCTGAGTGATAACATTCTGCTTTTTTTTCTTTTCTTTAGGCTTCTGATACCGTGAAGCCTTATATCCCCGGTTTGTCTGTCTGTCTGTCTGTCTGTGGACAAGTATCAACTCAGCAATCACGAGGGCTAGAGACTTGATTAGGGTGTCTTTGAAAAGGTCTTGCCAAGGGTAGTTCAGAGCCGTAGAGTTTGTATCTCTAGCTGGTCGGGCTCGAAGGTAGCGATAGCGATTAGTAAACCAATCACAATGCTTCGCAACGGCTTCTGATACGTGAATGAAGAAAATTATTCAAAAGTTATTGAATTCAGTCTATTAATAAGGTTTGAGCTAAGAATGACGATTATTCCATATAAATAGTGAGTACTGATTGAGTCACCTTTACGTTAGAATAGACTTCGTCGAGACACGTTCCATACCTGGTGGTGCTTCTTGAAGGTGAGACGAGCTTGAGATTAAATTCTTGTAGAAGTGGTTCTAATTTAGTCGAAGATGTTAAAATGTCTTCATTAAAATGTATTTTAATTTGCACGCAACCGACTTTTCACTCCGCTTATTTATAAGTAGGCGTTTTGTATTAACTTTTGAATAATTTTCTTCATTCACGTATCAGAAGCCGTTGCGAAGCATTGTGATTGGTTTACTAATCGCTATCACTACCTTGTTTTAGGATACGACCATGAGAGACATTATTCCTCAGAATTAGATCGGTTCTCTATAGTTTTAAAGCATTCATATTAATGGTGGTACTAATTAAGGAAATAACAACAACCGCGATAGTCTTTGTAGCTTTTGAGTATATCATGAACATGGAATTGTCATAGTGGTTGATCATAAAATCTTTCAATAAATAAATTTATCTTATTTAAAAAAATAATAAAAAACCAACATTTTTATCTTCAAGATAAGATTGTTGTGTATCCAAGAACAAATTTCGTTCTCGGAGAGTCGAAATGTACTCATTGAATTTGGGAATATGTTAATTCCATCCCCCACCCCCCTCCAGATTCGTCTCCCAATCCATCTTTCGCTTCCTCCCTCCTCCCCAAATTTATGGCACATGTCTCCAGGCGAGAACTAAAGGCATCTCCCCTGAATACTTCACCTAATTTCCATTCCTTTATGATCACATTTAAGACCCTGATCTGGAGATTTCATTCAACCCCTCCGTGTCAATGAAGCATCTAGAACATTCCACAATTGAGATTGATGACCTTCCAAAAACAAAACGTTCATTTAAACCTTAACAGCCACTGAATCATTAGATCAAAAGGCACCCAAACCCCTGTTTCAATTTTAAAATCTGGCATTAATACGTTCCCTGTACCTTCTTAGAGTTGATAATGAAAAGTTACGACTTTGTCCCTAAAGACCTTCGAAGGTGTTTAATCTTTTGAAATCAATATCAATAGATTTATTCATTCTCCTTCATTTGCGAATGTAACATAAGAATTGTAAATGGCTCGATTTAAAATGCGGAAATTGAATGAAAACTGATTTGATTTACTTCTATAAAATAGAAATTCAGTAAAGAGGCACTTTTCAATGACTTTTTTTTAAATTTCAGATCCAGAAACTGCAATATTTAAAATGAAGAAGTTCTGGGAATTAACCCACATCAAGGGTTAATTGAGATCTTTTGTATCCCACGTCAGAAATCGTCATTAGATTTTTTTGTTTTTGAAATATTAAAAAGATCTTTTTTAATTAAAAGAATAGTACTGTGTTAGTACTTTTAATAGTGAAGTTATAGCGTGATAATATTAAAAGTATTATTAGTTAATATTAGTACTTTCTTTCTCTAAGTTGGAATTAAGAAGAAATTGTGAAAGAGATAAGATGGCGAGGCGAGTAACTGGTATCATCCATTTTCTTTCAAAGTCGAAAGTAAACACTGAGAGCCATTGTATAATCTACTGAGAAGATGATTCACACGCCTCTATGGGAACCACAATTAATATAATGTCAAATCTGATGCCTTAAAAAAGTGACTGAACTTATGACTTTTTAATGAAGCAGCAGATTTAGCAAATTTGAAGGAAGATGGATTTTTATCGAATATACAGACCATACAGTGGCGGATTTCCGCATAGGCGCAGGAGGCGCGCGCCACGGGCCTCATAAATCAAGGGGGTCTCAAAATTTATCTCTCAAAATAGATTTCCTTTTTTTTTTTTTTTTTGGTTGTAAAAGCAAGATTTCCTTTTTTTTTTTTGGTTGTAAAAGCAAGCCTAGGGGGCCCACCAGTCAGCCTAGGGGCCCCATCCACCCAAGAAGTATTTCCTTTTTTTTTTTTTGGTTGTGAAATAATGGAACTCCCGCCCCGGGCCCCCAAAGGAGTTCGTAGGCCACTGTGTAGGGGTAGTGAAAATATTTAGAGGGGGCCTCAAAATTGAATTGCGCCTATGGCCTCTCAAGTGCTAAATCCGCCACTGAGACCATACGTGCAGCAGCATGAAATGTACAGAATTATTAACGAAATATCGGCAATTTGATAATTTTGATCGCTAAGTTCATTAGGAGGACAGATCTAACAAAGACACAAGATGAATATGATGCAACAATTGGCTTTGGAGGTGTGAGATCAGACTTCTTTATTGTCTTTTTTTTCCCAATCAGAATCTTGTTGTTTATATTGAACAGACTTGGCATTTCATATGTTTATTAAAGAAACAAGTAATAAGCCATTGTTAAAACAAAGCCACTGTAACACTAATATCGAGATACCATAATGAAATTCAGTGATTTTAGTGATTCTGAATCATATTAAATAAAATTTATTTCATTTCTTGATTTGAGAAAATTAATGGTGTTAAAAAATTAATTACTTTCAGAGATCATATTTAAAAATAAAATATTTTGAAGTGTTTTATTTTATTTTTAAATCAATGTTTCTATCTCGTTTTCTTATTTTTTTTTTCCGCCACCAGATTTCGTTGTTACTTCTCTGTTGGCTCCCATGGATGCAAGGTCTGGAGCCATCAGCTCAAAATTCTTCTGTACAGTAACTTTATATTTGATTTATTAGCAGACTCATTGTTCATTATTTCTCAATGAGTGAACAAAGAAGCGATGACGAAACTAATCCTACATTTTATAAAAAATGCACTGACACGATCGTTAGACAGTCCAGGGATCTAGTATGTAATATTCCCGCTCCAATAAAGAACCTTCTGCCAATAAGAAGGTCGGTATGTCCTCAGGCCGTTGATTTTCATCCTAAAGGAAGAACAGATGTAAGTTGATATTCATTCATTATCACTGAGTAGAATTTACAGTTTTAACTACTAAAACGTCAAACTTCAGATTACATTCCAAAATAAGGCTTATACAAGGGATGTTATTTCTTTCATAGTTTCACAGACTAATTTAATAAATATATCAGTATATTTCGATTCGATCCACTCTACGATTGATGCATTTCTCCTAGAGAGATAGCGGTGTTACATTGTTCTTTTCGTAACTATTATATAGTTATCTCTGAATTTTAACCTGGCCATCTTATCCTTGTTATTACTGGTTTACTGCATATGCCTTTGCTTGTACATTATGAACTTTCAAAAATTTCTACATATTAGTTGTTATTATAGATTCATGTTATTCTGAATTTGACAAACGAAATAATGCTGCTTTTTTTGTTGTCTAGGTTTAGTATTTGAGTCTACTGTCTACTGAGCCTTAGATCTCTTACAGCTTTAATCAAGTGGGTGGGGAAGCATAACTATATGGCTTTAAAGCTTAGTTCATTTTTTCAAATACTTTATAGTCAATCATTGCAATGACAACCTACGATTGGAGTAATATAAATAAAACCCAAACAATTACCGGTATATGAGTTTTTAAAACTGATAACCTTTTGCAGAAGCTTGTTCAACTTTAGACTGTGTATGAAATTGTGCATAACATTTTTAGAATAATATTTACAAATGCGGGCTGCTACAGTTAATCAAGAGTTATTGTTATTGCTAAGTTTAGTGGTTGATATTCAAGTTCTAAACTGCTCTAACTAGTCTTTCTTTTCTTAGATAAAAAAAAGTAATATTTTTCTTGCATTTTAAGAATAACTACAAATTGCAAAAAAATAAACAATTAACAATTAAGAAGAAAAATTGTCTAAATAAGGCGAAATAAAAATTAAATTAAAAGCTTCATGATATTATAATATAAGTGAACAAACGGCTTTTATTCATAATCAGTTCTTGGAAAAGAGAGAATAACAGTATTCTAATACACTGATCTTAACGATTAACCATAAATGACGATCTAAAATTTGTTATTGAGAATATTACTGTTTAAACTCAGGGGAGACAAACCTTATTTAGATTACTAATTCTACTGACACTGCCTGAAGTTTACCCATTGCATAATGAAAGTAAGAATGCACCTTCAGTTTAGCTCAGGAGATACAGTATCTGTTTATTAGATCAATGAAAAAACTATCTGACGTTTAATGCAAAAGTTATGATGGATCTTTCTTTATCATAGGCTATTGAGGCTATTTTACCTCCAGGCTTACTGTAATGCATGCATTTTTACTTAAGTTCGTATAAACTTGCTTTCCTGTCATCCCTGTAATTTATCACGAAAATTCTACATTTGTTGTATATTTCAGTTTTGATTTTTTTTTTATTATTATTATTTCAACACCGGTTTTGAAGTAGTTTTAGAATGAAGTTATAAAGAATAATGTCCACAAAAGGACATAAATTAATTTCTATTCATTTTAAATTAAAATAGATGTAACATGGGCAGCGACGTCTGATATAGGCTTATGTACTAAAAACTGAAGCTGGAAGAAGAAAAATTGCAGCAAATAAAAAGAGTTGTTATGTAGATATTTTCATAATTCAGAATGACAAATAAAAAAATAATAAAACAAATAAAAAAATTACGAGAAATTATAAAATAATAATACAAGCAAAATATATATTATTACAAACAAAATCATTATTAACATTACAAAAAGTAAATTTTGCCAATATCGTTCAAGAATTTTGTATAAACAATAAGAACTGTCGAATTACATGACTGTGAGATTTGGACAATCAGAAAAACTCATAAGACTGGAAAGCTTTTAAGATGTAATGCTAAAAATGACGAAAATTTTCATTATGGTTAAAAAAAAAATGCATCTCTAAAAACTTCTTCGAAATCAGATTTGAAGTTTGACAAATACTATTACTGATGTCAGGACATCCTGAAGAACAACATTTAAAATAACTAAATAATAAAAGATGTTGAAAGACAACCTGCAAAAGAACAGCAGTAGATGGATATATCCTAATGGTCATTATAATGAAAGAAAGTGCTCGGCCCACGGCAGAAAAAAAAAAGAAACCTTTAGAAAATGAGATTGAAGACTGCTGATAATTATAATGAATAGATCAGCTTGTTGACATTTGAAAAGCATGGTGTTTATCAGAAAGTGCAATACTGTAAATTGATTTGAAATTTCTTGAAGTTTATTACTTAAATGCTGTCTTGTCTTTTTACGACACAATTATATTCAGAGCTTCAGAAAAAGGACGATTCTACCTAAAGGATCTGGACATAGTTGATTTCACGTTGAATCATTGCTACTGCTTTAAATGCATGTGCCACCTCTTTCGACATTCATTCTATTCCGGTATCAGACGATCGCCAGATATCAAGCACACCTTAGTCACCTTTTAGATGGGATAAACATATGTCGATATGTTTTACTTCAAAAAGCGATTTTAATAGCACTATGTACCAATTACGACATCATACATAACCATTTACAAATAATATTTGGATTGCATACAGTTTTTGAGATCTCAACACTATTGAATTGAAGTTTCACAGCAATATGGCAAGGTTGAGATCATCCTTTCTAGTAACCTTCATAAATATACACATTTCAGTATAGGCTCTACATGTTTTTTAGTTGTTTCAGTTACTCATGCAAGATTCGGATTCAAGAAACTGCATTTTTAAACATCATAAATATCTTATCTATTTACTTACTTTCTGACCATCTAAACTCCTTAATAAACTTATCTGCATATCCGTATTTTTTAGTTCGGAACGACATTCTTACGGAAACCGGAAATATATGACTTGGAGTTTGGGTAATAGGATTTACATCAGTTCAGACTGTATCGAATATATACTTTGTCCTGCTTTGCTCTAAATAGCTAATTATTGCATTTTTCAAAACTAATCAACTAAATTTTCTACTAATAACAGTAGAAACCAAGTTTTTCCGCAAATATCAACTCTATAGATGAAATAGAAATGATTCGATTTTAAGTGAACTCCAAGCAATTTTTGTTTCGTTTTCTTAGGTATGCAATGTAAAGAAATCTTTATGATTTACATAAGATTTCGTATTTTGTATAAGATCAGTATTTACAGGCGGGTAAAATAATAATATTACAAAATAAAAGAAAATATGAAATAGGTGAACAAAGAAAAGGGTTATATTTTTTTTTTTGTAATTATTATCAGCATGCCCCGCCAGTATACTCCTTCTTATGCTTATGCTAATGTTCACAGAACTTAAATTTGCTCAAAAACTTTTGTCTAAAGAACTTCTAGTTTCAAAAGATCATTAAGTTCTTTCAAGAACTTTCTTGAATTTTAATGATCAATCCAAGAGTTCACAATATGCAATAGATAGACACACAGACGAACGGACAGATCAGTACCATCTTAACTACAGTATATAATGTGATTCCTTTCACAAAAGCAAGCAACACATTATTTAGTATTTTATTAGTATTATTAATAGCAATCATCTGAAACGCTTTCTTTAGATTAATTTTTCAAATACATGCTTTCAAAGAGTGTTCTTGAAAAATAAATTACAGTTCTGTAATGAAATTTGTATGTTGTTCTGAAAAGTACTTCCGTGTTTTTCATATTTTACATCCCAAGGAATTATAACTAATAAATACTTACAGCATGCCAAGTAGAACCTGCTGTCAGCTCAGATTTTTCTAGGAGAACGACATCTTTCAGGCCCCGCTTTGCTAAGTGATAGGCAATCCCAACTCCTACTACTCCTCCGCCGATAATCACCGTGTCTACATTGTCTTTAGGAATCCGCACGTTCCTGGCCTGGCTTTGTTGAGAAAAGAAAATAAAAGGCTATTTGAAATTAACAATTCAAGAGTTGTCTATTTTCTAGCCAAAGTAAAGATGGTCAAGCATTCAGTTACGAAAATTTCAGAATGTTTTGTGATTCCTGCTCTGCTCCATTCAAATTATTTTAATGAGCATATTATTAAGGATTCATAATTATTTTGGCTAGAGAATAAACAGTATGATTACAAAGTTTTGATCTATTTCATTAAATCAATTTAAATTGCTTCAGAAATTATTAAAGTTGAAAAAAAATTGCTAAAATCAAAAAGAACATAAGATCAAGGAAGATTTAATTGATGGAAGTTTTTGTAACAATAACTGATGTAAAAAGTAGCTAAAGGAGGCAAAACTTGTCATACATGTAATCTTTAAATAAGAAAGATATATATACAATGACACGATCAATCATTTAGCATCTTCTGTATTTTTCGATTTCTGAACTACTAATGTTTACAAAACATTTTAATATAATGTTTATCAAAAAAAATCTCCATTTTCTCCATCTTTTTTTTAATTACTTAATTCGCTTCAACCTCGCGTACAATTTAAATTTAAGTTACAAAATAAAAGAAATTTTTCAAAGGAAAAGTAATGAAATTTACTTTTGAGTTTAAAAATAATGTAGGGCTGTAGTTCTTAGGAAGTTGTAAGTTCTTGAAATTGCTGTTCTTTACCATTCTAGTTTGTTTGTTTGTTTTTTTTACTTTTTTTCCTAATTTTAATATTAAAGAACCATTACGTTTTGCATGCAGTAGTATAATTTGCCTCGTAAATTTCAAGCTCTAGTTTCAATGAAGTTCTAATTCACGAGTGTTAAATTGATTATCCAATTAAGCAGGAAACTGATGTACGGCATTTAAAATTCAAAATGTAAATTATCCCTTCGCTTCATCTCTCAGTTGGTCAAAAGTTCCTTTCCAACACAATTCCCAGCAGGAGGATCTTTTCATACTTTAAAGCTAATAATATATCTAGATAGTAGATAGTATATATTGGTTTTTAGCATATTAAAGAAGAAATATAAAATATTGAGAGACTAGGCGTAGTCGTATCAGGTTAATCAAGTTATAGAAAAGAACAGACATCTTATATCTATTATATAAACTTAATTAGTATAAGATTCATATATAACCCACTTTTATACGCATTCAAATATAATAATTCTAATGTTTATTTTGTATATATTACTATCTCCACGGATCCATTTTATAAAACTGATTTTGAAAATGTGTAATCGACCGTTATTTGCCAATGAAAATAATATTTATTTTAAATATACAAGATTGTTATAAAAGACTTTTAACGATTTTAAATAATATATATTTAAACATAATTTAAAAGTAAATCATTAATTTAAGTATTTAAATGTTTTAAATATCATATTTATGTTTAAAATATGATATTTTAAATAATATTTATTCTAATAATTAATATAGTTATTAAATAGATCATCGTGATTTGTTTTAAAACATAATAGAATACCTTAAAATCTTGCTGATCTGCATGTGCTTGTTCTTGAACTGATTTAATTTGATAGCACGTGAGCACGGCTATTTGTATGATAACAACAGAAAACAAATGAATATTCTAGTTCTTGACAAGTCAGTGGGTGATCATTGTTCAATTGAAGTTATACCGTGACAAACAACTTTCTGAGATAAAACAATTATTAACGTTATTAAACAATTCAGGGCGAAGTAGTTTTTAATTAGATTTTCTTATATACCAATAAATGGCTTTGTTTCATTTATCCTGACATCTAAAACTGTCATCTAATGCTCATTCTATGCAAGAAACTCTCTTATCGGTAAAATGGAGCGCTTCTGTGATGCCTGTGTGCGATATCTGCTATAGGAAGAAATGCACAATCTTGTTGACTGGATATTTTCTTTTATGATTGGATATTCGAAAATTTACACAGAATTAAAGAAAATTTGAGGAAGACCTCCAAACAGTTCCGTGTAGACAGATATCTGAAATAAATACATTAAAGATATCTGAAACGACTAATATTACTCATATTCGAATGTAGGTCTTTTTTATCCTATCTTAAAGAAATTCAAATAAAGGAATTTTCTCTTTGTTGAAAGATTTTTGTCAAAGACAACATAACTTAATTGTAGGATTACTTGTGTTATTTGCTCTCATTCTGAGATATTTATCTGCAAATGAAACACTGTCTCTAAAGTAGTGTTCACTGCATTAATTCAAACAATATTCTTTTGAGCTAGGAGAGTGAAATATACACCGTTGATCGTCTTGCAGGAAGGCCATTCTTTCTTAAGCTTTTGCATGTGGTTTCCTTTTAACAGTTATCCTAGAAGATCTAGGAAAAGCTGTATAACTGTAAACTCGCTATGGTATTATATAAAGATAGTCGTAATCATGAATCGTCTCAGTCCTTAAGTAATCTTGACCAACATCTTTCTGGATCCCTGAAATTGTTGCTTTAATCCTGAAATTGTTTTGTAAGGGAATATTCAAATTTCTTCCACTAAGAATCTGCGATTTATTCCTAGGACTCCACTGTACTGAATCAACCCTAATCTATATGAATAATTTTTCTCCCAAAACGTTACATATTACGCGTGTTTTGGACGAGAAAGGAACGTGCATTTTCCGAATTTGAATCCGCCGACTTTATTTTTTTCCTCAAAAATTTATTCAAATTGCTACAGTAACGAATTTATCAGGTTAATTTTTAATATGTGAAACAAATTTTATTAAATTTTGTCAAAGATAATTTTTTTAAAAAAAGGCTTTTGGACTTTTATTTTGGAATCATTGTGGATTTCTTATATTTTATCATATACCGGTATATTTTGTAGTTTGCAGAAGCTCTTTGCAAGTGAACAAAGAGCTTGTGTGCTTTATTCCTGGTACAGAATAATTTTCTATATACTATTATTATTATGTTTGTATGTTTCAAACCTTGGGTTTCCCCAGCAAAATCAATATGGCGGGTCAAAGACCAAAGCACATATTGCCAAGTGTAAAGACATGTGTATGTACTTGACATTCTTGCCAAGTGTGCAAGAATGATTAGGGATGTGTGGTTGTGTCCAAAAATTTCCTAACTATGCGTGTTGTGTTGAGTACCACAGCCTTCTGCAGTTGTGCATAAGTGTTTTTATGAAGTCCTAGTGTGCTGAGACTGTGGTGCAATGTGTGAGGTACCAGACCAGTAGTGGACAGGATGATGGGTACAACACGCACTCGATCCTGCCTCCACTGCTTCTGGAGCTCGTGTGCTAGGTCTGTATATTTACTGATCTTGTCTGCGTGAGTTTTCTGCATGTTCTTGCTGATAGGCACTGCAATATCAATGAGATAGGTCTGTTTGTTGACCTTATCAACAAGTGTGATGTCAGGTCTGTTGTGATGTATGGTTTTGTCTGTGTGAATGGGGCGATCCCAGTACAGCTTATGTGAGGATGACTCTAATACGCTTTGTGGTATGTACTTGTAGTACGGGACCGTGTTCTTAATAAGTGAGTGTTTGTGTGCTAGCTGTTGATGAACAATCGACGCTACCTGATTGTGTCGATGGAGGTAATCTGTTTGGGAGAGAAGGGGGCAGCCTGATATTATGTGGTCGATCGTATCATGCGTAGTGTGGCATTTCCTGCATCTGTCGTCATGTGTGTTTGCGTCGTGAAGGATGTGTTTCTTATAGTTGCGTGTGGGGATGACTTGGTCCTGTATCGCGATCATGAACCCTTCGGTCTCCCCAAACAGCTCGCCACTCGTCAGCCATCTGTTCGACGCTTCCATTTCGACATGAGGCTGGCTGAGTTCGTGATGATGTCTGCCATGGAGTTCCTTATGAGCCCATGATTCACGCAGCTGCTGAGTGTGGGTGTTAGGGGTGGTGAGTGTTGGAGAAGGGTTTTCGAGGTCCAAGGGTGTGAGGTGTGTGTCAGCCTTGACAATGGCTGAGTGGAGTGAGGAGTGTTGTGCTCTTTGGTGGAAGTGTTCCCTAAGTGTGTGTACTTGTTTTGCATGTAGGGTGATGAGGTTGGCGAGTCCTCGACCTCCCTCCTTGCGGGGAAGAGTCATCCTTTCCATAGCGGACTTGGGGTGGTGCATGTTTCGTGAATGTAGTGCGTGTTGTATGTTGTAGTGCTTCGAGTTCGGTGTTTGTCCATGGAATTATACCGAACGAATATGTTAGTGTGGGGACGGCAAAAGTGTTGATGGCTTTAATTTTATTTCTGGCGTTAAGTTGTGTTTTGAGGATGTTTTGAACGCGAGCACGGTATGTGTTCTTGAGTGCATTTTTGATGTCTGTGTTGTCAATGACGCGCGCTTGCTGGAAGCCCAGGTACTTGTAGGCCTCTCCCTCTTCCATGGATTGGATGGCCAACCCACGGTCCTGTTCAAAACCCTCCAAATTCGTAGTCTTCCCGCGTGTTATATGTAGCTTGCGACATTTGTCGATTATTATTATTATTATTATTATTACTATTATGGGATTAAATCTTATCATTAAGGCAACCGTTCAGCACTGAATGTCCCACTTCTAGTCTTCTTGATGCTTCTATTTCCGGACACAGTGGCCCATCAGTATTTGCTTAAATGATACTTTAAAAATAATAAGAAAAAACCTCTTTAAAACAGTTGTAGTAAATGAAAAAATTATTGAGATAAATTTATTATTGTTAAGTTCCGTTAATACATTATAAAACTCATAGATTATATAATACATAGATTACATAATCAGACATTCAGGAAAAAAAAGATGAAAGTAAAGATCAAATTTATTTTGCTTCGAGGAAACTAATGAATGATCCATTCTCAGAAGAGTGGTTACTTATTATCTCACTATCAAGCGTTTTCCGATAGTTTACATTTTTTATCTATCTGCGATCAATTTAGGCATATTACACAAACCTGAAGACATAAGAATACTGATCAGAAGGAGAGAGAAAGATGAAAAGGAGACAAAAAGAAAGAAATCCAGCTCCGGGAATCGAACCAAGACTCAGGAGTAACAGTCGATTTTCCTCAGTTAATTCAAAAATTCCAACTAGAACATACATTTTGATAGGTTTTTATTTAGTAAAAATGAAATGCTTTAGAGATATGAATTCGGAGATTACTAAAAATTCACCAATTTCCAGATTGTTTCAGTAGCATTTTGGTCTTAATAGAAGTTGTAAGAGGCGGTATCTGAATTTTGGCGACTTCGTACTCCAGGACTGACAGTTTTCTTCGTTCATATAAGTATATGCGTGTGTTTTGTTTTATGTCATTTGAATCAATTTTCAAGGATAGGCTCTTAATATTTCTTATTTGCTTTAATAAATAACAGGCAAATGTTTCCTTATTATTATTCTTTTTCATCTGGAAGTGCGAATGTTTTAATGTAATGGAGGGCAGCAACTATTATTAATCGCCTGACTTGAAACTTGAAATATTTCAAAGTAAACAGCTTATTTATTTACTTTGATCATAAATATTTGCTTTGATCTCAGAAAAGAACGATTCCATCGATTTCGTAGATCCTGGTATCTCAGTGTAAACTGATCCTACAATGTCTTCCTCAAAACTTGTTCTCAATACTTCCGTGTAATCATAAAAAAAAAAGATGAAATGAAAGAGATAACGGGATCAAGTTTAAACAATGAGTTATCTTTCTTGCAACTGCTATTCTATGTGACATTTGATTTTCGTCCGTCAAAAATGAGGAATGAATGAACACTGACGAATCGACAGACATGATGATGGATGAAAATATTTTAATTGATAAAAATCGTAGTTAGTTTTTTTAATGCATTTTTCTATATCAATTTGTTGTTGATATTTCTTATGATAGAAAGATGGATGAACAGACATGGTGGATGACTTTAAGTTACTATAATACTGAAAATACTTTGCTCCTGTTAATCTTCTAGAACAGCGTTTCCCAACCGGTGGGTCGCGACTTGATCCTAAAACTATCAGAAACCATCGAATAAACCATCAGAAAAGATCAGAAAAATCGAAAGTCGATCATATATAAGGAAGGGATACGATACAAATATGGTTTTATTCTATATTCTTCTATTCCTATATATGTGGAGGTATTCCGATAAGGAAAGGTGGGTCGCCAGCAGAAAAACGATAAGGAAAGGTGGGTCGCCAGCTGAAAAAGGTTGGAAACCGCTGTTCTAGAAGTTTAATTACTGAAATAGAGCAAAATGAACAGAGAAATGGGTACATAGGAAATTATTTTTCGGATTTTTATTATTTATTTATAAATTTCGGCAGAGGAATACCTTGAATTTTTAGGAAGCTGTTTTTAATAGCTTATTTTGTAAAATTGTAAACATAAAGGTAAATGATTTGCGTGTCCCTATACTATACTGATTCAAATGATTAAAATTTTACATATAGTTCTGCATCTGAAATTCTCAAGTTAAAAAAATTATTAGAAAACGACTTACTAATGAGCTATTTATAGATATTTTTAAAGGAAAATGTTTTTTTTTTATACATTTATTTGAAACACTAACCTTCAATATATATATATATATATTATTTTTTTTTTATTTTTGAAATAAAAGCTGTCAGGGGTAATTGCCACATGTCTATAACTGATACGATCAATATTCTTGCAGATTCACTTCAAACTAATGAACTCATTGATAAACTCCTTGGTTCAGAGTTTATTCCAGAGTTTATCATCAAAGAAATGCGATGGAAAACCAGAGCTGTCCAGTTCTAACCAGCGACAAGCTAATATATTCATTTCAGCTTCATTATCTTATCCCCTCATCGTCAGGAAGATGCTCAAGGTTATTGTGTCATTGGACTATAAAAGGTTGTGTGGAATCCTTTATTTACTCTAGATGGTCTTAAAAGGTCAGTACGACCCTGTGACATGACCTTATGTATATGCTTTTTTTAAGAACAGTAAAAAAAAAAAATCTTAATAGGACATACGTAATTCGAAAGTGATATCTGGGAATAAGACAACTGCAACTGTTATTACCTTTATGAATTTTAAAACAATGAGAGAGTATTATAATATGTAATAAAAAGAGGATAGAAGGAGAGTAAGTTGAGAGGAAAAATTTTAATGGAAGATTAACATAACATTTAAAACTTTTATAGATAATTTGAATCGAATCCCTAGTATATTATTTATTTTTTCTGCCTATATAATTTTATTAGGTTTAGAATAAAAGATAAAGCAACAATCATGAAAATTTCGTAAATAATAAATTCTTTTCTCCACCTCATATCTGTCTTTTACAAAAAAAAAAAGAAAAAAAAAAGAATTAAAATTAACTTAAAAATTTTATACCTTGATACTAGAAAAGTGAATTAATTGAATCCTGCTTTTCTTCAGTTCAGAAAATTCTTCAAAATTCTTTTCACAAATGAAACTAGACCTATATAACCTACTTTATACGTAAATATAGATTGTAGTTAAAACTTTGGAGAAACTGAAAATAGTAATGCTATTTCAGTCGTACATCATGATATACGCTACGTGATCAAACAATATCCGGACACCCTCTGTAATAGGTGAACTGAAGCCTAAATGGCACGACGACGTCAATTATCAGTAAAAAAGGAGGCAAGGAATTCCTGTGTTGTTAATTGATACGAAGTAACAACAGAATGGGTCGATCAATAGAGCTCAGTAATTTTGAACGTGGACTGGTCATTGGCTGCCACTTGAGTAATAAGTCTGTCAGGGACATTTCAATCTTTCTGAAGTTACCGAAATCGATTGTTGGTGACATGATTTTAGGTGAAAACGTTAAGGTGCAACCACAACAAAACCACGACCCAGTAGGCCGCGTATATTGGCAGACCGGGACCGTCGAGTGTTGAAGAAAGTGATTCGTATAAATAGTCAGACATCGATTGAAACAATCACCCATGAGTTCATAGTAGTACTAACATCTAGCCAGTACCATAAGTGTTCGTAGAGATCAGGGGAAATGGGATTTCATGGTCGAGCAGCTGCTTACAAACCAAACATTTCCTCTGTGAATGCTAAGCGCCGTCTGAAGTGGTGTAAAGAGCGACAGTGGAACTGTAGAAACGTATGATGTGGAATGATGAATCATGTGGCGGTCCGATCGGAGGTTTAGGTATGGCGAATGCCCGGGAAACGATATCTGCCATCATGTTTAGTGCCAGAAGAGAAGAGGAAGTGGCATGACAATGTGGGGTTGTTTTTCATGGAATGGACTCGGCCCTCTTGTACGACTGCACGGCAATGTAAATGAGTAAAGGAATTAGTACATTTTGACCAATTACATACTGCCTACGGTAGAGGACCAATTCGGTGATGACCATTACTTCTACCAGCATTACAACACTTCGTGTCATAAAAAGAGGTCTGTGAGACAATAGTTTGTGGGCTATAAGGTTCCAGAAATGGACTGGCCTGCTGAGAGTCCCGACCTGCACCTCATCGAACACTTTTGGGAGGAATTAGAACGTCGATTTCGCTCCAGACCCCAACGT
The DNA here is from genome assembly GCA_023159025.1 of Thereuonema tuberculata. Classification (NCBI taxonomy): domain Eukaryota; kingdom Metazoa; phylum Arthropoda; class Chilopoda; order Scutigeromorpha; family Scutigeridae; genus Thereuonema; species Thereuonema tuberculata. Next base: position 200,502,424 of record JAFIDM010009631.1, read on the forward strand.
CCCACATCACGACCTGCTCTGGCTACAGCTCTTCAGGAAGATTGAGTTGCCCTTCCTCCTGAGACGTTCAGGTACCTGGTGAAAAGTCTCCCCTGCAGAGTCACGGCTGTGAGAAAGAAGAAAGGTGGACTAATGTCCACTACTGAGGAGTGAGTCACAGGAAAGCCTGGCCGGGGAAAGTTTCGGGTAGATATCCTGATATTTTTGATAACATAGTGTATATGAACTTATTTTTTTAATTTTTTATTTTATTTTCAACGTTTAATCAAAAAAAAAAAGAAATCCATTTTTAGAGCTGTAATGCGTTTACCCTCTTCTTCAATATTTTATTGATGCCAATAAAAAGTAAAATTAGCAAATAATAAATCTGTTTTTTGTTTGTTTGGTTTTTTTTTTCTTCTTTTTATCTATTAATTTTACCTTTACTTTGCACTCACTGTATTTTGTTTCTAAGATCAGAACTGGAGGTTTCCGATAGCAACAATCTTGTTTAAATATTTATATCCTGATAAAATTTTAGTGCGTGAGAACTTCAGCAAAATTTATAATGACTGAATTTGCTATAAATTATTTTGCCTAAAAAATATGTTGAACATCCGAAAATCATTTCCATCAAGCGTTATAGGTTGACCTATAACTGAAAACGAACTTATAATTGAAAACGAACTTATAATTGAAAACGAACTTATAACTGAAAACGAACTTATAATTGAAAACGAACGAGAACAATTCATTAATACAAAATTTGTTATCATATAATTCAAAAGTATAATTTTTAAAATCTTTTTATTCCTGCTCTTTCAAAAAGTTGCTCAGATTAAAAATTAAATTAGGCAGTAGTAACGGTGTTTTCTCCAAACTGAATGATTTTATTACTAACGAAATGATGAAGGAATTGAGAAAATCATAGTAGGTGTTAATCAGTTGAATAAAATGCATGACGTAACATTTCTGCTTCGATACAGCCGTTTTCCGTCCTCCGAATAATGGAATATTAAATCTTTCCTATCACGGAATTCTGATATTTCGTATAAAAATCGCAAAGATGGCATTTATTGCTTGATTAGATTTAAATATTTATAGTATATTCCTTCATAACTCAACCACAGGGGAGTAAATAGGATTTATTCGGGGGGAGGGGAGTCACGTTAGGGAACTGACCAGCAACAAGGAAAAAAAAAACTCAAAAAACAAAACCGGCGTTTTCAAAATTTGGGGGAGGGGGTCAAGATCCCTTCAATTTGCTAACAAACCAAAAAAAAAGGAAAATATGAATAATTCCTTCTTTCGGAAGGGAGCAGGGCGCCCTCGGACTTCTTCCCTTATGTATATGACAATGATAAGGCATATTGCTCTTTCTTTGATGCATTTCTGCTGTCATCTTTGGAAATACGACTTTTACATAAAATTGATTCAATTATTGAACTTTTTCGCTGATGTCTTTGCATTACAGAAGAACCCACTTAACGAGCCCACATACAGTGCTGCTTCATTATAAAGCTCTTTAAAACCGGTTATAGCTAAGTGCTCGGTAACTTATACACGTTCGATTTACCTCTTCTATCGAATAAGTAATTGTAGTTCTTATATCAAAAGTAGCTTAAAACTATTAATAAAATTCTGACCCAAGGTTAGTTCCATCAAAAAAATTTTGTCAACTTCAAATCTGATCGTGTATACACATTCCTAAAATATAATGTAAACATTTATCGCACATGCATTATTTTTTCGAAGGATCCAAATTGATTTTACGGAGGATTCAGCAAGCAAGCAAGAAGAAATGATCTTGATTCGTTTTCCTCGAAGGCTGTCAATAATAAACTAGAAAAAAAGAAGTCCAATTTCTTACTAGATCAGCAGCCTAATTTTTCACACCAGAAATATATTATTCATGAGAACAATAAACTTTCTTACAAATTAAATTACATATATAAGGTATATGGCCCAAATATCGCCCATCTAAGAAAACCTGCCCATATTCTTGTCATTTATCGTCTCAGTTGCTTGCAAACAATTACAGTATATCATATGAACCTTCACTTACATGTTCCTGAACCAATTATAGATATAACTATTATTTTGTATTTTTCCTCAATTTTTGTTCAGGCAAACCTCATATTTTGAATTTTGTGTAAGTGTTTCAAATATCGCCCACACCATTAAATACTTTGTTTTTTTGCACTTCTTTGCATTTTTTTGTTTTTTTCTTAATCTTTTCGCAATTCTTTATGGGTGTTGCGAGCTTCTTTTGCTTTGGATCGTCTAAGTTCAGCCCCTTAGGAGTTTCCTTTTGCTGAGAGAATTCATTAGAGCAATTGTGAATGGTGACCCACTCACAAGACTGGGACATTAAATGTTTTGGAAGCTTTCAGAAGGCCCATTTTTTTTATTTTTTACAGCTGTGACAACTTCTCTGTCCCATGTCTTACGTTGAGACATCTGTAATAAACCAAAATAAACTATCGCACAGTGGGCGATATTGGGCACTCTCTAGCTTGTCAATTTGGGGGACGCTACAGACAAACCGGCTACCTCTAACAAGTGACAGACATTATCAACAGATAGGTTATTTCTTTCACTACTTCACGATATTAGATGGTTGCGATGGCATGAATAATTCATAAGCTGCAGCACTAAAAGAAACAGTAGGTTCATAACTTACCAGAACGAAAAACCTTCAAGAATTCATAAAAAATAAACGGGTTGAACTAACACCACCAAACGAACACAGCGTGCTAATGGAAGGAATGGCAAATTGTTTCCATCGGTTCCCGCGTGATAGCTTCACTATCCCGTCCTACATCGCCCTGGGCGGTATTAGGAACCTGGGCGATATTTGGGCCATATACCTTATATATGTGTGTGTGTGTAATTAGGGGAGTAGTCTTATGTTTTTGAATAACTATACCTTTGATTTTAAAGTTAAATCACTTACTCTGGGCCATATTGAATACATTGAAAGTTATTTTAACCTAGTCTAGCGTTGTTTTATTTATTAGGCGCGTATCTTTTAAGTATTACTGTACTCAAAAAGCATAATGTTTCAAATATACACTTAATACCATTTCGGAAAAATCCTATAATATTCGCAATGTTTCCCAGAATATAACTTGAGTTTGTTGAGGTAAAATGGTTATTTTTATTTTCAGCTGTTAGAAAAACGATAGATCTTTCTCAATTATTTTCTAATGTTTGTCAGTAATGTCTTATGACAGTCGTTTATGATACCGAAATTTCTAAGAAAAAACTGAAAAGCAACTAATTAGTTTTTAGAATTGTATGTTATTGTTAGAATTGTTAAAAGTCTTGATATATAAGCTTATCTTTTACTTTAAAGTATAATTTGTTTATGATGATTACATGATGTTTGTCACACTAATGCCTATACTGTGCTAAAATTAGCTATTTCTCTTTTTACCAAGTTGAAATCGTTTTAAATTTCTTCACAATCTAATATCTTCTGATATGCATATATTAGGTTCGCTGATCATCTCTCAAAATTGGAATTCAGAGTTCATGCCGTAATTCTGAAATGATAATGATAAAAGGAAGAGATATTTTGAATTCTAATGTAAGCGTTGGTGAGTGATGAAAAAAAAAGAATAGCAGGAAATAAATTTCATTGAAAAAAGAACTTTATTTTCTATCAATAAAGATAAAAAAAAAGAATGGTTAGATCATTGTAAATCTATACAACTTACTATAGTGAAGATAAAGCCAACGTCTTTAATAAATAGATCTTAAAACCAGTAGATAGAATTAATTAATTAATTCGCATCCGTTCTTTCATTAAATTATTGAGTTTGAAATCACTCATTTATATGAGTTCTCGTTGGTTATCTTCAGTGTTTTAACATTTTGGGCCTCCCATTATAGATAAAAAAAATTGCATTCAGCAAATCTTATTTATGTCTCAGATCACTGCTGCTGAACCAATCTTGTATCGTATACAGTTAAGTTTATTTGTTCTTGTATTTCTTATTAAAAAATCATTGAAGTAACGGAATTCTTTAAATGTAATAAATATCAAAACTACTGAAGTAAAGAGATCGAATTATGGAGCTTACTTAAATTTCGCTGTTAAATAAAGAATTATACGAATATATTACACAGGTACACATAATCGATAAAAAACATATGATATAAATAAACAAGTAATTTATTTCTTAAACCAAATAGCTGTCTTCTGGTGCCTTGATAATTTTGTGTTTTGAATGATTTATCCTCAAAATAAATAAATACGTCTGGCATCACTACAAAAGTATCTATCTAGAAGTATTCTAGAAAGGGTACTGTTCTAGAAAGACAACTGTGCTAGATGGTGTGAAACTGCTCTCTCTTCGTCATTTTCAAACAAATACAGGGTGACTAACTTCAAACCGGCCCGCCTCAGCCGATCTGTGCTGCCAAAAAATCGGTTGTAGTTGTAGCGCTACTATTGATTGGTTCTATTGTCGTCTGGCACAACAATAGTGGCGTAAAATACACATCGTGCGGTAAGATACTCCATTCTTTACATTTGAGACCACATTGCACAGGGAGTTCACTTCCAACATCTTTTGTAAACGATGTCAATTTCCACGAATAAAAGTGAGTATTAAAGAAGTTTTGTGTTTTCACTTCTTTACCGCATGAATGGCTGTGTACAGCGGGCCGGAAATAGTAGCGGCGTAGCGCTACAGCTACAACTAAAGGGCCAGACAGCAGCACAGACTAGCTGATGCAGACAGGTTTTAAGTTGCTCACCCTGTAGAAGAAATCCACTAATGACAATTTGACGATCAGTAAACGTGAAATTTATTCTAGGAGATGACTTCTTCGATACCCTGCAACCGTTGGTCATCTACTTCATACGATCTTTTCAGATTGAATCCTTGAATTCTCGAACACTAATCATGATCCTGCAATGGAAACCAAAAAAACTATATAAAGCTGCCTTAACTGCTTGAAACTGCTACATAGTGTCGGTGAAAAATAACATATAAGTTTCTCTATTGCACATTATTCTATATATTTAAGCATATATCCTGAACACCATCCGCACAATGTACTGTTGCTATTTTTTTTTTATCCTCTTATTCTCATTCTATACCATCCTGATTTTTTTTTATGAGTTTTCAGAACTTGGATTTCATTTCGATGTTTCGGTTAGGATCCGGCTTCTGTTATCCAAATTTCTCTTATGTTTTGTCCAGTCTTATGGTGAAAAAAAAAAAATGATTAATGAAGTACGCCTTTTCTTAGCTAGCCGATTCAAGAGATTTAGAGACATATAACGAGAACCAGCTAATTAAGTCTTCTTTTTAATATTAGATTCCCCTTCCCTTAAGGTAAAAATTATTCCTTTAAGTGGTCAACTGAAAGTCCATAGAGGTTAAGTGAGGCCGCACTTTTAATTGTCACAATTTCTACTTTCGTAAATCTGATCGAAGTTTTACTATTAGAGATGAAATATTGTCTTTTTTAATTTATTTTTTATTTCTAACTGATAGCTGTCAACTTTCATAGCGACAACTTACTATGATGAAGTGAAGGAAAGGCTAGATGATAAATTGTTATATTAAAAAGTTCATCTTATCATATTTACTTTGTATAAATGTAGGTGTATTTCCGTATATAAATAACTGTTAATTTTAGTTAATTTATAATTTCCCTTGCGAACCCATTGCAAGTCATGGATAAAAAAATATTTAACTAAATTATTATTATTATTATTATTAATTACATTTTTTTTAATATTATATTAGCAATTTATAAAACTTGTAAGTCTGAAATAAAGATTAGATACAGTTTATTTATTTTCTTAATGTCGTGAGAATAATAAATTAAGCCATTAGAAATTATAACATTTAACTTTATTCGTTAGAATAAATTTAAATTATAATTTAAATTATAAATTTAATTTATAATAGGTGCTGATGCACTTTAGCTGGTGTTAAAAGTAGGGCATTGGGTTGTAATTATTGATAAGACATTTCCCCCCCAATTTGTGGATTGAACAGGTTCTTATCAACAAATCTTTCCTGTTACTGTTTATCAGAAAAGCTTCCGTCAGCATCATTAATCATTAGATACAATAGCATAGTCTTTTAAGTTTCAAAATAAATGAACTTATTTTAAAGGAGATAAAAAGTTCCTAAATTAAAAAAAAAAAAAAAAGGAAATGGTAAAAAATGTATTCATCGTACTTTTTTGTTTTGTCCGAAGTCTTTGATCTCTCTTTCTTTGAAAACATAAAGCCAAACAACAAAATTTGACGAGTCACTTAGTACGTAAAATAAAACCGTAAGTTCAATCACCTTTGCGAACAAATTTTTAAATATCGTCTGTTAGGTATGTTGTATGCAGTTAAATATCAAGCAGATGTATTCAAAATTATTATGTGTGCAAAACACACACACAGACACCGTGATCATTGTCTCCATTTCTCTCAAAAGATTAGCTAAAAATGACAACTGTTGGTTTAAATGCCATTTGAAAGAGACGAATTCTAATTTAGAAGAACCGAATTGTTAGACTCCTTAATTAATGATGTATATATACTAATTACAAGCAGTGTTTTGAAAACAGTGTTTTGTTTTCGGAAGACAAAATTTTGTAATCAAGATTAGTAATAAAGCGATGTCCTCTTGAAAGGTGTTATTTTCAAGTTATACTAGTCGGCTACCCGTCGCTTCGCTCCGGAAGCCTCGCTTATGTAACGGAAAACAACTTTTTATTTATTAAAAAAAACACACAAATTACATCAAGGAAACTAAAACTAAAATTTTTTAAAAGTTTTTTTTTTTTTTTTTAATTTAATTTTTGATGTCTATATTCTCTCAATCTACGACTGCTTTTAGAACCAGCGTGTAAATCATATATCTATGATATATTTTTATTTTTGTAGAGATTAGAATGTAGGCCTCGTGGTCTAATGGCTAAGACGTCTAACTTCTAAGCAGTATTCTACCTCATAGAAATAGTGCATCTTTCTTTCTTGACTCTCTCTTTTTTTTATTCCTATTCATACTTTTCAGTGGTTTTCGAGTTAGAAATAGTGATGGTTATTGAGTTACAAATAGTGATTTTCAGTATTCTACCTAATAGAAATAGTGCTTCTTTCTTTCTTGACTCTCTTTTTTTATTCCAAATGATACTTTTCAGTGTTTTTGAATTACAAATAATGATTTTTTAGTATTCTACCTAACGAAAAACTGCTTCTTTATTTCTTGACTCTTTTTTTTTATTCCAATTGAGACTTTTCAGTGGTTTCTGAGTTACAATAGTGTTCAGTATTCTACCTAATAGAAATAGTGCTTCTTTCTTTTTTGAGTCTCTTTTTTATTCTAATTGTCACTTTTCACTGGCTTTTGTGTTCCAAATATTGATGGTTTCTGAGTTACAAATAGTGATTTTTCAGTATTCTACCTAATAGATTTACTGCTTCTTTCTTTTTTGACTCTCATTTTAATTGTAATTGTCACTTTTCAGTGGCGTTTGAGTTACAAATATTGATGGTTTTTGAGTTACAAATAGTGATTTTTTCGGTATTCCACCTCAAAAAAAGAGCGCTTCTTTCTTTCTTGACTCAGTTTTCGTTAATCCAACATCTGCCGTGTACACGCACTTATTTTTCAATATCACATAGAATTTGGTTAAGTAAGAATATTTAAAATATTGCAACGTTTCGGCAATTATAGTTCTAATTGTCAGTTTCGAATTACAAATAAACTGAAGGATGGGAAATAAATAAACAATCTTGAGATTCAAAAAAAAGGTTGAATACATTCCTTATTGATGGGGGAAGGGAAAGGAGATATAAGTCAAAAAACAATATGAAGAGAGTTGTAGTCCCTATGGCCTAATGGATAAGACGTCTGACTTCGGATCAGAAGGTTGCAGGTTCGATTCCTGTCGCGGATGTTTCATTGTAAAAATTATTTCTATTTTCCATTCTCACAGAAAATTGCGCCGGACAGACAGACAGAGAAATAAAAGATTTTAGTAATATAGATTAACCTCCAAAATATATCGATATTGTTGACTGTTCAAGATACCCACAATACGTACTAGGTGAAAGAGTGAATCGAACCCAATAGCACTTCACATCTCTCTTGGTCTAACCAATGGGTCGTCGCAACGCTTTGCAGAGAAGGTGATAGTTCTTAGGTCATTAGTGTGACGTCGAGGGGACCAGAACCACCAAATCGGATGGTCTTTATACCAATGTCAGATGGGCAAAACTGAGCTGGCACTGCGACCTAAATGAGCAGCGGCGTTTTGTATCGACATATCACCTTCCTGTAGTCCCATCATTCAACCACTTTTAAGCTCGGAAACCTGAAATTAAATTTACGGGATCTGATCTTCTGCAACATAACATGATCTTTCGCTATCAACGCTGCCCTGCCCAAGAGCCAACAATTCAGCTAAGACATAATAGTCAATGCAAGTCACTTGGATGTTGGAGCAGGACATAGCTCCAAAAGAAAACATGCATTAGTGTTGCTGTTGCGATTGTTTCCTCTCTATTATTATTATTATTATTCCCTATCAACAATGTAGGTTCAATCATGTTGGTCCAGTTTTCATGGCATTGCACTTTCAAAAAACAGTAGCATATATTAAAATAAAATAAAAAAAAAGTTAAGTTTATGATTTTTTTTTACAATATTTTAAATATGTCTCTTAGATTTGTTTATTTTTTTATAATAGTTAAGAATCTACATAAAATTACTGTAATTAAAAAATACTGAGCTAAAGGTAATCTTTATTTCCTATCTTGAAAGGAGCTTGCTTTTTTTTTCTTAAATTACCTTTTGATTGCATATCCTTAAGAACGAAACTAAACACTAAAAAACTTGACCTTCAATTTTCACTCATTCTCATTAAGTAGCTTAATAATAAAACAAAGCGACATAATATGCACAATTTTATAAACAAAATGTGTTCAGAAGGGTCGATATTGGGGGAACGTCTATCGCCGTTTTAATCTTTATCGGAAGCGACCACTTTTGACCCCCAACATCCGGTCAGGGAGTGGTCCTAGAGGTCTGATTTTTTGGACGTGGTCACCTGCTTTTTGATGCTGAACACAATGATGAAGGTTTCATTCTAATATCTCTAACCGTTTGGCCACTACAATGTGAGACATCCAGCAAGCGTAAAAGCAAGAGCGGTACCCTTTGTTTTACAGGCAAGCTGTAACCTAGGGGCTGCTAATGATCCGTAAATTCATACAATATAGTATATAATTCTATATAATATATTGAAATAATTATTGATGGTTTTATTTCATTCACTAACTTTTTATTTCAATAACCTATAACCAGGATCTGATGAAGGGATGTACTACTGAGGGGAAAAAAAGAAAAGATATACATTTATTTGTGTGTTAACATTTTATATTTTTTATTATTTTTTTATTAATAATTATAATTGGATTCCAAGGGAGGAATTGATTCCCCCTTTCCCCGCCCTTACATCTGATTGCATTGATGTTGTTATGATCTTGTAAGGAGGCGGAAGACAGCTTGATGGAAAATATGTTCAAGTATTCTTTATTAAGATCATGAAACGATACCAGGTTCTTCAATTCCTTTAAAGAAGAGCAGTAGTTTACCCAGTTTTTTTATTATTTGGTACCAAGAACACTGTAGTAGGAGATTGACTGATATTCAAGTGTTCTACACTGTCAGCAACTTCACACCATCACGAGCATAGGTGATTAGAGGAGGCAGTTCTTCTTTCTAGCTCATCTAGGATAAAATTAAGTTATATACCAACAATGGTGTACCAGCTCTACATTCTACCATCATAAAAAATAATTTTTTTTTTGCTTCATGTTTTCTTTATCAATTTATTCGTAATCTTTCATAATGAGGTTGAGTTTAACTTTTGAGATTAGTTAGGAGATGTATCCACAACCAACACATGAGGCTGGTTGGTTGTGGATTCATCTCCTAACTAATCTCAAAAGTTAAACTCAACCTCATTATGAAAGATGATGAATATTTAAGCAAACACATAAAGAACAATGGGCAAAAATGTATGGGAACTTGCCCCACCCCTGTATAATGATAAGATATATACCTATAGAGAGATCTCCTTAAATAGAACATATTTTATTATTACGACTCGTCTCAATTATTAGCCCGTTCGGAGTTATATAATTCTAGATGTGACTATCTAGTTGACATCGTAATTCTCGAATTTATTATTTAATTAACTCTTAATAATTATTATACGTAATTATTAATTAATGTTATCATTTATTTCAAGTAAATAATAATTATTTACATGTAATAAATGAAAATAATATTTACTGAAAACAATTATTAAATGCTAATTAATTAATACATCCGGAAATTAAGATGTTAACTAGATAAGTCATATCAACGGTCGCGGTGCTCGGCTTCCCTGAACCCACACTCACCACATAACATAAGTCATATCTAGAATTATATAACTCCGAACGGACTAATAATTGAGACAAGTCGTAATAATAAAATATGTTCTATTTAAGGAGATCTTTCCTTACCTATATATCTTATCGCTATGCAGGGGTGGGGCAGATCTGCCCATTCTCCTTTAAAAATATTTCAATAAAAATAATGTTGGGAACTGGACCAAATATTCCCGAAAAGTTATGAATAAAATAATTCTCATTAATAACTTTTTTCATACATACATGGAAGCTAATACAGAATGTTATAGATATGGTCTCTTTAATATACATTGAAGAGAAAAAAGGGATAGAACAAAAAAGTTATAAATCTAAATTTTAAGTCAAAATATGTCTGTCCATCTGTCATCATAAAAATTAAAAAGAATATATATTCATGAAAGCTGAAACTTTAAAGGTAAGTGCAAATTGTAACAAAGAAAATTCGTATTGATTGTCGTACATATAGGACCAATAAATAAGAAATTAGAAGTCAAAAACTATCCAGTCGTTGTCCGTTCTTTTAATTTATATATGTTTTTGTAAATCATTTTTATTTACTCGTTGACTCAACACGCATTATGTATTTTTGTTGAAATTAATAGAATTGAATGATTTATTGGGAAGAAGGTTTGGGCTCTGAAAGAAATCTTTTCCATAGTCTGACATTAGATCTTGTTTAAGTAATTTTACAGGTTAATCGAAAAAAGAAAAAGATAACGACCGCAGCAATGTCTGAATGTCGAGGCATCTTTAACTGACCCTTGATATCCGTAATCTGAACTTCGGTTCCAGAATATTCGAAGAGATATTTTTATCAATACAACCTGATTTCTTAAAATAAATATGGCTTAATCAAATCTTTACATTATTCTCTCAGATAAATATATCCTTATTTAGTTCGATAATTAGGAACAGCTAAGTTTATAATGTATTTAGGTATTACTAAAGTGAACTTAAAAAGTCACTAAAAACCATTAATTCTCCTTCGATACTGCGAGAGGATAACATTTCATGTGATATTGATTACATTTCACTTGTTGATAATATTTTTCTTTTTAAAATTAGGACATAGAATAATTATTATAAGTCACCTTAGGGTTTTTGATTATTGAAGCATTTAAATTATTATTTGATGATAATTAATTTATTATTCTAATAATTTGAAAATTATTCACCAATACAGTTGTTCTAAATCTTTTAAGACTTCATATCCTCCCGAACCAGAACTAGCTGTGGATCCCATGATTTGAATCTCAAACTCATTATAAAGATTCAAATCATTATAAAAAATTTTCCTTTTTTACTTAATATATTTTATGAACTTGCGGAACTTCATTTGAAGAAACGCTACAGTAATCCATGAATATCTGACAAAATGATTTCTCAACAAAAGGAATACTTTTAAATATGAATTATATTGTTGCAAATACTTATATTTCACAACAATAATTGTATTTCTTAAGTACTTCATCTTAAGAGAAAATGAAAATAATTTCAGTCTCTGCCCTTAGTTATTATCTATATATATAAAAATGAATGTTTCTTTCTTTCTTTGTCCCATATACACTCTAGGCCCTTTGACCTATCTGTACCAAACTTTGCAGAATTACTCTTTAGGACCCTGTGGAAAAGATAGGCTACCTTAGAACCAGGGGTTGAAAAGGGGTAATGTAATGTAATGTGGTGAGCGTGGGTGGCTTGACAGCCGAGCACCGCGACCTCAAAGATCTATTGTGCTATCCTACGGAAATAAGGACAGACGGAGAGAAAGACGGAGAAAGGATGGTGTGAGAAATGCAGGGGAAAAGGGAGAACCCCGGGAAAACCTGCCCAGCGCGGATTGAAAAGGGGTAAAATCCGTGAAATAGCCAAATATGCACCTGGTGGTGACAATGAGAACTACACAAATATTGTGTAAAGTGAAAAATTCGCTCTTCTATGGGGGGGCAGGGACACCACACTTGGGTGGGTGGAAGGCGACACGGCTACCTAAGTGTCCTACCACCGACTGACATCGGGACCTTATATTTAGGGCCCCTTCTCGGGTCCCCCAAGTCAATTGCAAAAAGGGAAAAATTCGCTCTCCTATGAGGGGCGGGGCAGGGACACCACACTTGGGTGGGGGGAAGGCGACACAAGGGCCTAAGTGTCCCACCCCCGACCGACATCGGGACCTTATATTTAGGGGCCCTTCTCGGGCCCCCCAACTTAATTGCAAAAAGTGAAAAATTCGCTCTCCTATGGAGGGCAAGGACACCACATTTGGGTGGGGGGAAGGCGACACAAGGGCCTAAGTGTCCCACCCCCGACCGACAACGGGACCTTATATTTAGGGCCCATTTTTGGGACCCCCAAGTCAATTACAAAAAGGGAAAAATTCGTTCTCCTATGGTGGGGCAGGGACACCACACTTGGGTGGGGGAAGGCGACACAAGGACCTAAGTATCCTACCCCGACCGATACCGGGCCCTTTCTTTCTTTGAGTGGCATTGCAACGCATGCCGGGTACAGCTAGTATTTACATAATAATCAACCAATTATGCAACTATACAATCAATTTAGTTAAAATCGTTGTCTTATATTGGAATAAAAAGTGTTTTTAGACATTAAAGCAATTTCTTAGACGTAGCAGTTAATTTACAGAGAGAATAAAAGCAATACGATGCCACAGGGAGAGCTTTAAACATTGGTAGCAATAAATAACTTACTACTTCCTCCTCCCCATTACTTGTGTCTATTTCATCTTCTTCTTGCACAGAATAATTTAAGAGTGGACGTTCTAAATTTTGAATGCGAACACGAATGAGTATCAGCACTGCTAATATTACTCCAACATAAGGAAAAAGTAATGTTTACTATAAAATTATTTACCATCTAAGGCAGTTGCCAGGTCTAATGGAATGACACATTTGGATGTTACCCTGAAGATCTGATTCATAGTAGCTTAACTAATGTGAAAAAAAATCATTGTTTGATATGACTAAAAGTTAAAAGTATTACGTGTGAGTTGTACAAATAGGGAAAATAAATTAATTGCCCCTTATAACCTAAACGAAACACAATAAGCATGAGTATATATGTATCGTTATTGTAGAAGATTAGATAAACCCAATAACATTTAATTCATTTAATTATTTTTAAGGCCAACTCAAGCGATAGGAAATAGTAAAATTTATTCCTACTCATTACCTTTTATGGTTCTGATTCATTTAACTCTGTAAACTTCTTCTTCTTCAGCTTTTCCCACTTTTATTTATTTAACTCTGTAAACATCATCAGTTATTTCATTACTACTGGCTAATCTTATCCCCGAATTTTCCCCCAATATTTATTTATAAGTTCGCCATGACAATTAAAAAAAAAAAGGGGGGGCGCTTTATAATTAAACTCCTCTCGGCGGCATCAGTTTAGAGATTGATTAGCTAAGTTTTCCATGTCTTACTGCGATTCATTTCGTCCCTCGATAAGTTTCCTGCACACACTTATTTCATATATCCTAACCTCATTTGCCGTTTAATTTCTTTCTCTCAAATGGTTCTTTAGTATTGATATCAAAGAATCATAGTGACTTACGGCGGAGTGCACTAAACGTCAGTTAACTTTGATGACTGCAGTTTGGACGGAGCTAAAATTAGTGGGGGGTGCTGCTCCACAAAAATTTTAGCCTTTGTTTTAAAATTGTGTGAAAGGAAACAAACATGTATAAAAAAAAATTTTCAAGTTTCTGAATAAATTTTCTTTTTATATATGTTTCCTTTCACACAATTTTAAAACAAAGGCTAAAATTTTTGTGGAGCAGCACCCCGCCCCCCACTCATTTTAGCTCCGTCCAAACTGCAATCATCAAAGTTAACTGAAGTTTGGTGCATTCCGCCATTAGAGATGTATTTAATTACATTTAATTCCTCTACTACTCAGGAAATTTTACATTCTGAAAATTTATTTGCTGTAAGTGAAGAAAGTTCTCTTGAATACCGTTCTTCAACTTCTGCATTTCCTTTAATATTCCTCAGTAAAGTCCTTTGTCGGTGTGGGGATTCAATGATTTCTATAGGTAAGTAATGCAGTACTACTCTTCAAGCTGGTGCCTGGGAGATTACGAGAACAGAGAATTCTGTACATCACTCCATCTCGCTGAGGTGTGACATCGTGCCTGGCAAAACCAACGTAGATAAAAAAAAAAGAATGACTGTAAAATTTTCTAATGATTCTCACTGATGCTCGTCTCATTCCCAATCTTAATTTGGTTCATCACATCACACTGACACTTCAGAGGGAGCCTACAGTTTCACTAGAACTAGGTACCGTTGTTTGTTGATGTGATGCAAGAGATGGATATGAGCCTCATCAGAAAACTAAGATATTTTTCTTATACAGCAACGTCAATATTCTTGAAAACTACAAAAATAGCGAGCACTAAGATCGCAAAGCCACAGTGAATATTCAATAAGAATGAGATACCAGAAAGACACGAGCTTGTCATCATTTGACGACAGGACAAGCAGCTGACATTCAGTTTCAACTCATCTTCTTTGAACTCAGAGGTGACTGCAAAATATGTTCCAGATATATCCGTCGTGTATTACGACAGGCGTCCACAGCGACCCTTTTTGAAGAGTGTCCTATCTGTCCGATCAAACTTCTCCACGACTGCTTACATTATGCTATTAACTGGATAATCTCTTATGGAAATCATTTTCGAACTGTTCCTTGACAATTATTACGTCTTAACGGAAACAACATTCATAAATCAACACTTTTTCCTCTTTTAATTAAAGACATTACAGGATTCTCGTCAGGCTACACTACACCGAATGGAATAGAACGTAAATATACTATACTTTCCACGTTCCATTATTACTTCATACTACGTTGTTGGTAATACTTCTCCAATTGTTTTGTTTTTTTATCTATTTAAATTTCTTCATCTTTTACATTAATATATATCGAAAGATTTTCTATTCTTATTTTCTCAACTACTGATATTGATACAAATTTCAGAGCCGAGACACTTCTAAACAAAAGTTTGTAAATATAGATTAACATTTAATTTTTATGTTGTCAAATCTAAGTCTTTGTTTTTTAGCTTAGAAAGCTATCTTAGTTCGTTATTTTATTTTTTAATTTTGGTGTTTAACTTCTTCTATCTACATTATCATCAAAATTTTCAGACAATTGTGGTTTATGTTTGCGCAGCATTAGACAAATGTAGGTTTTGTAGCCTCTCTTTCACTTAAGTTTATATCACTGATGTACTGTGGGTGGCATTCCCAATGTCACATTAGCTGCCCGATGCTTCCCCGCAAGCAACAAGCTCTCCGCTCTTAGACTGGTTTATTGCAACCTTGCAGGAAAGGAGAATAAATAGTAGATGGGAGTGTTGTTTCTTTTTCTGATTGCAACTTATTTGGCAAGCCTGGTCCAAAAGCTTTACGTGGCTTAGGCAGATTTACTAGCTGTAAAAGCAGCCGTAAGAGCTGAAGGGAAGTTTACCCCATCGCCGAGCAATGCAGGAAAGCATTACTTTGCAATGTGACATTGGAAATGCACCCGAAAGTAACATGTCTTGAAAATTGCCTGGAACCGAGTATCCAAGAAAGGAAGATAAGGCAAGTCGTAAGTAAATGCCTATTAGGTTGCTTATGTCAGAAACCGTCTTTGTGTTCAGACTTCCTCTAAACTTCTAATTTTATTTCCCAATTTTATATGAACCTTAAATATTGAAAATAAAATTGTCCTACTCCTTTTCTTTTTATTTCTTTCTACTGATTCCTAGCTTGATTCATATTATGATTCTTATCATAAATCAAACTTCAAAAAAAAAAAAAAAATCACCGGCTTTCACCATCTATTCAAAAGAAACCATAGATATCCTCGTGCCTCATTAGAAATTCCCTTATGTTCCTAATTTGAGAATCAGGATTAGCCTATATAGCTTTCTTCTTTCTACAAATTTAATAATTATTTCCAACATCATCTTTCATTTCATATTATCAAAAGTTTTCTCTAAATTCACGAAATTATGAACGTCGCCTTATGTTTTCGTCACTTTCAATCAGTATTTAATGTCAAAGAAGTTTTTTCCTTAGCTGTTCTGCTTTTTTTTTTTTAAATCAAAACTGATCATTTCTTTAAAAGTTTACTCTATTATTATTCATGTAATATTTGATGTATGTGACGTCAACTGTTATAAGGAAAAAAAATCACATTTATTAACTTCAATTTGTTTATAGATACATAAAATAAAATACATTTTAAACTGAAATAAATTATGTGTAATATCCATTAAATCTGAAAATTAACTTGGAATGAGCTACAAAACCTTTTTTGATTGTCTATTTTTGATTTTCTAAAAGCTAATTTAGTTATGAGAAGTTTTATATATTGTCAAAAATAAATAGCTATTAATAATTATTTCTTTGGCATTTACTGCTGACATTTTAATGAGATGGTTCTTATTACTTTTATTCTTTTTTCAATAAAGTTCAGAACCTGGAAGTATCTACTCGAACATAAATTTCGAAAGACACTAATGTTTCGAAATCACAAAAATTCGTAATTTGAATTGGCATTTACATTGATGATTTCAACACAAATACATATGACTTTCGTCACTGCCAATGAGACGACTGAAATTCTAAACGATGTAACTGCCGTTTTTGATTCACAATTTTGAAGTGCCTAGTGCGATCTACTTCAATTCGAGGTCAAATGAAGAATGTCTGATAACAGTGGTTATCTGACACTCTACGGTTTAAACGCTTTTGTAGTAGATCGCACTAGGCACTTCAAAATTGTGAATCAAAAACGACAGTTACATCTCTTAGTA
>JAFIDM010009631.1:200523668-200542186 GCA_023159025.1 Thereuonema tuberculata
AAAAAAAAAAAAAGATAAGATAATGGTGATGAAGTATTTTTTTTTAACCAAAAATCTTTATTTAAAACGATTAATCCTTCTTTTGTATAAGCAGGCAAAATGTTACAAAACCGTACTATTAGCTGAAATACTATCATTCTTATTAACTATCTCAGCTAGCGTTAATCAGTTTAGAGACTATTTAAAATCTTGTGTAATTACATAGATCTTATATTGTAAACCTTACATTTTTATTGAAAGAATAAGTTCTTAAGTGATTTATTATACACTGAACCAATAGTAAAGCACAAATTCACTGTATTTAATTTTAGTTATTTTTTTTTCCATTCAAAAATTATTCAAGTAACTTCAAAATTCAAAAAATTCAAGTTTTTTCCAGTTAGATTTAATGTGTTCTAAATCTTGATCTGCAATCACCAGCTAGTTGATTTGCAATGGAATAACCCTAATATGAAAACTTCAAAACTAATTCAGTTTCACACATAAGTGGTTTGTTAGACTTTTGATATGTTAGATAATTTTTTCTGTTCAAGATTAGTATAAATATTGCAGAGTAAAGAAAAATGGTGGAATTGCACAAGGTATCATCACTGTAGATATTAATTCCCATCTTTCTTTTTTTTTCAGTTAACAAAAAGCTTTTTTTACGCTTATTTTTTTTTTATTTTTCTCTCCTTTTAAAAACTTATTTTCTATAGTAAATTGATGAACTGAGGGAACATAGGAATTGGAGTTGGGAGGGGGGGGGGGCACAACTCCTTCTGATATACATAGCCTAATGGGTCAGTTTAGTTGTTAGTTGATTGATGAGATTTTTTTTCTGGTTGGATGATGTGATGTGCTGTCTTTTATGGTTATATGCTTTAAGCACCAAATTGGACTTAATGTAACATTTGTATTTATCTGTCCTAAATGCCAATTAGAAACATAGAATTTAAGTTTGCATTAAAATATTTTTCAGCAAAATTACCGTATTCCTTCGAATCTAAGCTGCACCCCAAATTCTCAAAACGTTTAATCAGCATTTTGTAAAAGAATGTATTATAGAAACTCTTCGATTGTAAGCTGCACCCGATTTTCGGTAGCATTTATATTGGAAAAAAAGTGCGACTTAGATTCAAAGGAATACGGTATATAAATTTAAAACTTTTTAGATTATTCAGCCCAGTATTTTATCTCTAGAATTCACTTTATTGCATGAGATCTTAGGTTAATAAGTGTTTTAAGATTTTTTGCATCTGTTAGGAAATATTTTTTTCTTACCTATTTATCCACTGCTATGTTGACTTGGAAATAGTTTAAATCTGATATGCTAAATAAAAAAAAAAAAGGTAAACCACAGAATATTAATTAGTTTCCAAAAAACTAGTGGACAATTTTGTAGATGAATGTGCTGCATCCTACAAACATAAGAATTTCTTAAATGTGTAATTTTCTGAAACGGTTTTGAAAATAAATCTGAATGGTCATTTTGTAGTTGATTGTACAATACAGCACACACAAAACAAAATATAAATGGTCATTATTTGTCATAAATCATGGTAGATTGACCTGTTAAGTATTGGAGACATTTAGACTCTTAACTGGTATTAATTCCAGGAAATATTGCTGGTACTCATTATTTCAGTAATATATTCATTTATTAAAAAAGAAATATATTCATTTTATTTATGTCTTGATTTATTGAAACTGAAATTTATAAATTTATGCAAAATTGTTTACTATCTTGCTTCCAGTGCAACAGTTACATCGGGAATTTTTGAGAGCTGGTTCAGATGTATTGCAGGCCCTTACTTTTTATGCCACAGATGATAAACTTGATAACAGAGGGAATCTGGCAGCTGAAAAATATAGTGTAAGTTAATAGCTTAAGAATGATTTTTAATTTCTGTACATAGGTAATTCGTATGGAAGTGATATTTACTCTTTGTAGATTGTTTTCAGCATATCTATTTCAAAGCCTTGCTTGGCAAATGATTATAATATTATTTATGCCACAAATTTTCTTTGTAAGTTTTCCTTATTTTTTGTCATTATTACAATTTTATTCTCCACCATCCAGTCACATATTTGTCAATAACAACAATGATTTCCTAAATTTTGATACCACAGAAATAAACATAAAATATAAATCAGCTCTACAGCATTTTGCACAGTCTTCCCAAATCTTCCCCATAAACTGATTACAGTGGTGTTATCCACTTAAGGGGAAATTAAGAAATGTCTGAAAAATTTTAAGAAAGCCTTCAATTGTAGTCAGCATCAGAAGAGTCACACTAAAAAAATAAAGATAAAAATAGCAGATAATCTACTGGAGTTTCTGTTAGAGAAAGTATTAAGTTTTCATGTAATCATAATTTAAATTGCTAAACATACAATGATACTTCATGAGGAAAATATCTTGTGGCAAAAAAAAAAAAGTTCTTATTGAACAACTAATTGCTTGCTTACAGAACCAATTGGAATCACAGACCTAGAAAAATAGGAATTAAATTCAACAGATTATCCCAAGATCACTCATGAAATATTGAAAGATAAGAATGGTCTTTTCACTAAGGCAAAAAAAAAAAAAAAAAAGACTTAATTTGGATGTTTCTGCTGAACAAAAATAGTGCCCTCAGAAACCAATAATCAACAGTGTTCATTTTAAAAAACAATTGCCTGTATTCATAATTATTTGAAGTTACACTCAAACATTAAATTCATTTTAATGAATAAACATATTTATTAAATATCAAACATTTCTATCATTTGCATTTTATTATCATTTCAATACAATGTTTTATAACAGATTTAAATTTCATTTTCCAGATCTTGTCTTTAAATCAATCGGTCAATCTACAGTTATTTACTGTAAAAATGATAATGTATTTGCTACAATACTCATGTATTTGCTAATTGCAATAAAACTATTTTAATGAAAATAATGTAATTATTGTTTTATTATTATCTTTAAAGGGGAAGGCCATCAATAAGGCAGCTTGCGATATTGTGAAATCGGTTGCTAAAGAAGGCAATGCTCTAACTCTTGGCAGCATTAGTCAGACACCCTCGTATTTATCTGGACTAGGGAAGAAAGTTGTACAAAGTGAATTTAGAAATCAAGTTCAAGTTTTTATAGAAAATGAATTGGATTTTGTTTTATGTGAGGTAAGGAAATTTTCATTATAATATCAATTTTATTCAAGATATAAAAAAAACCTTTAAGTTTTCTCAGTACATTATTGTTCAATTTTCTTAATAACTTATATTCATTACAAATATAATGTTTTTTCTAATGTTTTTCATTCAGAATTTTAAATTGTCAGAAATTCATTGCTTCATTAGCATACAAAATAAAATAAATATAGTTCTTATTTTTCACAGAGCTAAAAGCAGTGAAAAATCTACTTACCTACACAAACAGTTACATATATGTATAATAGATATCCATTATAGACATTTGAGATATCTACTTAATATCTATGATATGTATAATATATGCTCAAATGTTTCACCAACCTACATATATGGTATGTATCAATATAATAGATATCTATTTAGATATCTACTATACGTATATCCTACATTTAATAAACATCTGTATAGATATCTATTGTTTGTATATCCTATGTATAATATACAGCTGCATAATATCTATTATATATCCTACATATAATATACATCTGCATAATATCTGTTATATGTATATCTACATATAATGTACATCTATATAATATCTAATATATGTATATTCTATGTATAATTTACATCCTAAAGATATCTATTGCATGTTTAATGTACATCTAATTTATGTCCATAATATATCTATTAAACATACAAATAGATGTCTATAGTATATCTACTTAAATTTCCAAACAGTATCTGTTATAATCTACGTAGCATCCAATTTTTCAAAAAATGTCTCCATATTAGAAGTATTATAGTTTCAGATATTTACAAATGTAAGATTTTTTAATTTGCACTGGGCACATAAAGAAATAAATTTTTACATATTTGATAAATCTAACTGATGTATTACAGACAAGTTTGGAAATTTAATAGACTTACTATGGACATCTATTTGGATATTTAGTAGATTTTGCTATATTGCTCTGAAATATGAAACTTCTAGGTTGAAAGATCAAGATGTATTTTGTTTTTCTGTCTGCAGGTTTTCAGATGTTACAAAGTAGTAAAACCAACAATGAAAATTAAATGAAAGCCTTTATTACAGGCACCATAGCAATAGTAATTGAATAATTTAATACTACTTAATAATATTTAATCATCTACTTTTTTATAGATGTGAAAATTAAGATGTCCAGGAGATGTAGAATAGATATTATCTTATGGATATCTAGTACCCAATATCTAAGAGATGCATAGTAGACACTGTCTATAGATGTCTAAATTGAGATATCTATTAGATGTATAATAGACATTGTCTGATAGATATCTAAATTAACATATCTAATAGATGTGTAATTGACATTGTCTTATAGATATCTAAATGTAGATATCTATTAAATGTATAATAAACAATGCCTTATAGATATCTAAATTTAGATATCTAATAGATGTGTAATAGATACTGTCTTCTAGATACCTAAATTTAGATATCTAATACAGGGCCAGCTCTAGGCTTAGGCCCAAGAAGCACTGGCCTAGGGATGCAATGGCTTTGGGGCACCAACCTCATCAAAAAAAGTAATTATGAGTAATTATTAATTAAAAAAAGTTAAATGTGTTCTAGTACAACATATTCCTTTTGTAAAATTTACAAAGCTTAACAATTTAAAATAAAAAAAAAATGATCAGGTGCCACAACTGGCATTGGGGAACCATATACTCTTGAGCCGGCCCTGATCTAATAGATGTGTAATAGACATTGTCTTATATAATAGACAATGCCTTATAGATATTTAAATTGAGATATCTAATAGACAATGTAATTGACATTGTCTTACAGATATCTAATACAGGGCTGCCTCTAGGCTTAGGCACATGAGGCACTAGCCTGGTGGCGCAATGGCTTTGGAGTGTCAGCCTCGTAAAAAAAAGTAAAATTATGCTAAATATGTTCTATCATGACATTACCCCTTTTGTAAAATTTACAAAGCTTAACAATTTAAAATAAAAAAAAATGAGCAGGCGTCACAAATGGCCTTGATCTAATAGATGACATTAGATATCCATTATTAGTAGATATCCATTAAATGTATAAACGACAGTGCCATATAGATATCTAAATTTAGATATCTAATAGATGTGTAATAGATATTGTCTTATAGATATCTAAATTTAGATGTGTAGACATTGTCTTGTAAATGTAGATATCTTTTAAATGTACAATAGACAATGCATTATAGATATCTAAATTCAGATATCTAATAGATGTGTAATAGACCTGTTGATATCTATTAAATCTATAATAGACAATGATGTGTAATAGACAGTGCCAATTTAGATACCTAACATCTTATAGATATCTTATTTAGATATGTAATAGATGTATAATAGACACGGTCTTATAGATATATAAAGTTACTATTATACTAAATATATAATAGATAGCAGAAATAGTTATAGACATATATATATATATATAGAAATATCTATTACCACACATTGAAATAATCTAAAATTAGAGGTTTTGTATTGTGTAGGTAAGGTTGAGTTTAGTTCAAGTCTTATTACTTCTCAACTTTAAAGATTTGAAATTTAGATTATTTAAATAAGTCTCTGCAAATTATTGGCTTTTAAACAAAATTTATTTGTGTTTCTTTTTATAAGCTGACTAGCTTGAAGTACCCGGCCTTGCCTGAGGAGAGGATGGGGATGGTAGGGGGTGAGGAGTCCTGATTCTCCCTTTCTCCACAACCCTATCACACCAAACCTTCCCCAACTGTTGCAAACAATATTTTGTAGTTCCCATTGTTGCCACCAGGTGCATATGTGGTGCTAATTTCAGAGATTTCACCTTTTTTCATCCCCTTAGGGATGGTTAACCTGGTTCCAGGGTAGCCTATATTTGTGCAGGGTAGTAGAGAGCATCTATGCAAAATTTGGTTCTAATCAGTCAAATGGCGTAAAATTGTATAGAGAACATACAAACATACAAACTTTGACTTTTATATGGAGTGCTCAGAAACCAATCAGTGTAAGTCATGTTTTTTAAAATTGAAATTTTTTCTGTAAGTCATACTCTAATATTTATAGTTTCGGTTGACAAAGTGCCCAAATCACCCCTCCAAGTGTATAGTTATGTTATCTTTCAATAAAAAATTTATTCTTCAAATTTACAAACGTTGTCATTTTTTGTTACGTAATTTTGAAAAACCTATTCATTTTTTTGGTTTATTGACTTACACTGATTGGCTTCTGAGCACTTCATATATATGTATAGAGGTTGAATGATAGAATAAAATAATGCTAATGACTTTTCTAATTAATATGAATTTTTTTTTCTTCTTTCTTTCTTTTAGTATTTTGAGCACATTGAAGAAATGGAATGGGCAATTGAAGTATGTAAGGAATCGGGCAAACCTGTTGCAGCAACAATGTGTATAGGACCTCAGGGTGATATGCACGGCAAATCAGTTGGTGAATGTGCTGTAAGAATGGCTAAAGCAGGTAAGACATTATGATACAATAAAAAAAAACTGACAGAAATGTGTTATGATAAAATTAAATTCTAATCACAAAATTTAAACTTTGTTTTATTTTCAAAAAATCTATGTAATTGACAATTTCTTTCAATATAACAAATCATGTTGCTGTCTACTTTACACTTCTATTGTGACCAGGAATATATTTTTATCTTGCAAAAACTGCAAAATGTGTATCTTGAATTTTTTTTTTTTTGAAGGAGCTGATATTGTTGGTTTAAATTGCCATTTTGATCCATTTGTCCAACTGCAAGCACTGAAACTGATGAAGGAAGCTTTAGACAAAGCCTGTATTAAAGTGTACTTAATGAGTCAGCCTTTGGCCTATCACACCCCTGATGCTGGAAAACAAGGCTTCATTGATTTGCCGGAATTTCCATTTGGTAAGTTGATAACATCTTAGATTTTATAAAGATAAAATTATAAATTATTTGGCTTAGTTTTCTGATAATGTGAATTTCTGTTCTTAGTTTCCTCTCCAAATTTGAATTATAACTTGGAAGTTTTTTATAAAATTATATGCCAGATAATGATATTATATAAAAACTGAATGCCAAAAATGGCCACTGGCAATGCTGTCTTGAATTCATTAATTTTTTTTCACAGGCCAAGATTTATTGACTAGAATAGGCTTAATCTTATAATATATCATAATTTTTTCAGCTGAAAGCCAAGTATCTACCTTAGTAAATGTTAAGAATTTGGTAATTGACAACAAATTTGTGAAACTTTTTTCTTGAATTTTTTTCCCAAAAGCTCTTGAACCCAGAGTCTGCACTCGATGGGATATGCACAAATATGCCAGAGAAGCTTATAATCTTGGTGTTCGATATATTGGAGGATGCTGTGGCTTTGAGCCATATCACATCAGAGCTGTTGCAGAAGAACTGGCTCCTGAAAGACGAAGACGACCACCAGGCTCTGATAAACATGACAGTTGGGGCAAAGGTTTACAAATGCACACAAAACCATGGGTGAGAGCAAGGTTGGTATTAATTTATTGCAGTTATTCTTTACTAATAAGGCTTGACAAGCATACCCTGAATTGCTACAAATAACATTTAGATAATTAAGACTATTTTCACAGCAGTGTGAATTATTATCAATGGGTTCTGGGATAACTGTTTCTTGCTTTTTAACACTCATAAGCCCGAGTTAAAATGAACAATTCAGAGAGAGTGAGGTTATGGAGCTATTCTTTCAATATGAGCATATGCTTATTCTTTTTTCATATGTTATTTAGGATATCAAATTCCTTTATTTATAGAAGCAATGTTTCTTAACTAATTCTGTGATCAAGAATTAGTTAAGAAATATTAGAAAATCTCATTAATAGAATATTCTACATTCTTTATTTAAAAACACTTATTTTTTTACTTTAATTATCTGATCCAAATTTTTTTATTTTTCATTAATGCTACAAATGAGAAATGTCAGGATTTTCTTACATAAATAATCCACTCACAATATCTTTCTCTGTTAATTCCTCTAAAATAACTAAAAAATGAATTCATACATTTTACATGAGAGAGATAAAAAAAAAAAGAAAAAAAAAACCAGAACAAATTAACTGGAAAGAATTATCCTATAAAGAAATCATTGATATCAGTTAAATTGTACAGACAGGTTTCTTCGCTGTACACTAAGGCATGACACTGTAATAATTTTACATTGCTTTTCCCAGAATTATAGATATGTATAAAGATTGATAGAATTTGAAGAACGGTGATCCCTTGCAGGCAAATCCCTAAACCTTCAGTCAGAGAAAGGGAGTGAAATATAAAGTCATATCTTATTGCGAATTGAAGATCCTTTTATAGCCCTGATGATTTTGTATAGCAATATATGACATTTTGCAATATCATATTTTGAGTAAACCAAATAGTGTCAAAAAGTGTTAAGATTAAGAATCACTGATGTTTTATACGTATGTTCTCTGTTCTTACATCTACACTCAGCTAGATATTTTAATTTTTTTTTTTTTTTTTTTTTTGCTGAAAATTGAACATCAATTATACATTTTCAGTCATAAACTATAATATATATATATATTGATCGGAATAAGGATAACAATGAAAGCTTTATAAAAATTATTTTATTCAGTTGCTGTATTAGAAAATAACTTAAAATTCATTTAAAAAAATTTTTCATCTCCTTGAGTTATAATTTTTATGCAGAAATGATAATTTTTAGTAAAATGTGCTTTATGTTCCAAAACTTAAACCTTGGGGCTTGAAGCTTTATTATGGTATCCTAAATATTTCAAAGAAACAATTAGCAAATTAAATCTTACCTTTTTTTTTCCATTTTGTGTTGAAAGTGTTTGAAGTTAGTTATTTATCCCTTCTAATAAACTTTACATATAAAATATCAGTAACTTCATCAATTCATTTAAGCTATATTATATTATACAGGGTGGGCATACAAGAATGGAGGGGTTTCAAAGAGGTGTATTTCTGTATTGCTTAACATATAGAATGCTGACATCTCTTTGAAAGTGCAACTGTGATGGCCCCCATCTATATTACGTGTTCTTCCAGAGTGCTGGATTGGACATGCTACAGATGCAGACAATCACCTCCTGTGGTGGCAAACCACAATCCCCAGACCTATCATCATGTGACTTCTTCCTGTGGGTTATGTGAAAGACAACATGTACATACCCCCGATGCCCAGATCCATCAGTGATATCAAGAAATGGATCAACCATGCTGTGGAGGCCATCACACTGGACATGCTTCATCGGGTCTGGCAGGAATTGGACTACCGCTTGGATGTGTATCAGTTGACAAAAGGTGTGCACATTGAGGGACTTTCAGTGATGCACATCAGACTTGGACAGTTTCACATCCAACTCAGAGATGACTCTATACGCTAAGCAATACAGAAAATACACAACTTGGAAACCCCATTTTCTTTTTATGCCCATCCTGTATTATATTAAAATCTCTATACAGATTTCTAAATATAGGTCTCTGAATAATTCCTGCATTTTTTGAATTACTGGATTCATTTTTTTACGTTTTCTTTTTCAGCATCTATTCCCTGCATAAATGATTGACTTTTAGTTTGCCATAACAGATAGTTATTTTCCTATCTTCAGATCACAAGGAGATCTTTCCTATCTTCTTCATTAACTGACCATAATTTGTTTCATCCTACCTCCAGACTCACTAAAGAATGCTAAGGAACCAAGTTCAATCTTGTTTTAATCTGTCACCA
This sequence comes from Thereuonema tuberculata, assembly GCA_023159025.1. Lineage (NCBI taxonomy): Eukaryota > Metazoa > Arthropoda > Chilopoda > Scutigeromorpha > Scutigeridae > Thereuonema > Thereuonema tuberculata. The sequence goes on from JAFIDM010009631.1 coordinate 200,533,541, forward strand.
TCCCCTCCCAATTTAATCAAGAATTTAAAAGCCATACTTTTGCCTCAAAAGTAATGACCTTTTCTAGAAGAATTTTGAGACCATTTGAGACACAAATTAAACTCCAGTCATCTTAAGTATGCTGCTCTTCATTGAGCCTGATCCTAACAGTCGATCTCAGTGTTTCCTTTTCTAATAACTCAATGAAATTTTGAAGTTCCTTGGTTTCTGCTACAAGCCATATAAAGCATTGTAATACAGACTTGTATTATATACTTCTTTCTTTGTTGTATACTGGTACTTCCTCAAGTCTAGTGGATGCCCTAGGCCCTCGAATGTTATACTAACATTGACTTTTTCTTTTGCAAGTGGTTTTTTTCCAGATTTGATTCCTTGGATTGAAACCCTTCAAGTTACTTTCTTCTTTATCTGTATTTTTAAAAACAACAATAATTATTTTATTTCAGTTGGAAAATTTATGCAAGAAAATTTGTCCTCGAGCTTTTTATATTATATAAATTTATATGTTGTAGAAATTATAAAAATGTATGTTATATATGTATGTGTAGTACTATTTGATTGAAGAAGTAACCAATTCTGCATTTTATATTAAATATCAGTTTAGTTTTAAATAACACCACCTTGAGCTGTTGATCAGTTACTAATCCAAACTTAATTGGGGACAAGAGTTGGTTCATAAGTTTGAAAATTTTATAAATTAAAATTTAGTAGTACCCGAGGTCAAAGAGTTGGTGAAGATCCAAACACAGGCAGAAATTGAAGTGCTCGTTTTGTATTAATTGCTTATTGTTGATGAAGTTTTTAGATATATTTTGAACTGGCTAGATGGATATTATGCAATAAATAACATAAATCATCTTCACAAAATAAAATACTAATTTTTATATATTTTAAGTTAAGAAGCAGCTATATGCTTATTCCTTGTGATCTAACAATGACGTATAAATTACTAGAAATTCCAATAAATATTTGGATACATTTCAGTTCACATTGACGTCACCAGTCTAATAGATGTAGGTATCTTGACTGCTGCAACATTTTACACTTGATCAAAAAACATCAAACTAATAACCATCTTTCCTAAAGATATTTTGGTCTGGCATATAGTAAAATTTCCCTTATTAGATATTCAGTAGAATTCAAATTGAGAGTCTATAATAGTCATTCCAACTTTTGCACATTTATATCTATGAACTACTGTATATTATGCATGTGCATTACATCTATGGGTATTAATTTACTGTAAAGAAATAAGCAAAGATTTGCTTAATAAAAGCAGTGTAGAAAATACATAATGTTAAATTTACTAGGCTTTATCATTCATGGCACAGCTACTGGAGAACCTACAATAAGAAAACAAAAACAGAGCTGCAATTTTTTTTTTTTTTTTTTTTGAAGGTTGTATATCTTAACTGAACCAAAATAATTATTTTTTTCCTTCTCTGCTCAGAATACAGCACATTTTAAACATAAACTATCTTTGTCTCGGTATTTTATTTCAGGAGATTTATCACCCTTGTCAAAGAGTATAAAGATTTAAAAGAATGTTAAAAGCTCTTTTACATTCTTAATTCCCGTTTCTAATGACTTTATTTCTTAGAAAGTAATGTTTATTAGATTGAGAGTTGATCAAGCTACAAATGATATCAAGATGGGATTTATTTATTTCAGGGACGAGTGTTTAAGATGGCATTCTGCATTAGAAGAGGGTGTTACTTTCATTATTACTCTTAATAATTCCCAGAAGTAATTATAAAACTTCTTAATTACAGCTAGTTGAGCACTGACTTATTTTATCAAAGTTGTCAAGTAGTTAGTAAATATCAATATTTCTCAGTGATGTTACTTCAGAATTATTAATGACAATTTTTTTTTCTTTTTAAATTTTTTTATTAAAAATATTTTTCTATTCAATTTTAATAGAGCCGTAAAATCTTATTGGGAAAACTTGAAACCAGCATCTGGCCGACCTTATTGTCCAAGTATGTCCAAACCAGATGAATGGGGTCTAACTGCTGGTCATAGAGAACTCCAGCAGCACCGTGAAAGTACCACTGATGTAGAGCAGGCTGAAGTTCAGAATTTAGCCAAGAAAATAGTAAAGATTGATGCTGCAAGATAAACATCCAAATTAACATTTAAAACCCAATAATTTAATGTTATCAAAAAATAATCTGCATTTATAGAATTATAAATTTGTTCAGGGATTTTAAATTTAATGCATTAATTAATGCCTTAACCATTTTTCCGTTAATTGTTATTTTGTTGTTCAAATAATTATGGAATTCTGTGGAGGAATTTATTATCATTACACAATTTTTCTCATCATAAAGCCTCTTATGAAAAATTTTGTCTGAAAACCAGATTTATGGCAAACCTCAAAATTTGACATATGTTGTTGAAGGAAAGTTCTTTAATTTTTACCAAAAAATGCTATAGTTTCTGTATTGGAATAGACTAGCAAAGAAATGAAGCAATTTGTCAAGTCAGAATAAATTTATTAATTTTTAATGAATTACATCAAAATAACAGTTCAAAGTAACAGTCCACTTTTCTAAATGATAATGGAACCAATGATTTACAAACTTTTGTTTTTCAATTATCTTTTTAAAAGGTTCAAATATACAATGTTAGTTTTCTTAACATTATACTTTACTAATATCTTGAAAATTTATGTTCATGTAATTGAACTTAGGATAATATTTTTTTTGGTTTTTTTTTTTAACGAAATGAAAAATCATCCATTCAGACTATTCACCTTGATTATTTTTGATTGCATTATACATTTTCCAATTTTACAGTTGAAATGTTATTATTAGTGGTTTAGTTATATATTCGTAATAAATCCTGAATCATTTAAATTTGTTTAAAAGATTATGAAAAAAAAATTAATTTGTAAATTTATGGGTTGAATCAAAAGTTGTTGTAAAGGTTGCAGACTTCCATAAATAAACATGAATATATAAGTAGCAATTGACAAATTTACAGTCTCCATTTATTATAAATTATTCCTGAAAAATTAACTTTGTTAAGCATATATAATAAAAGGGTCATGTTTCCTATGTGTCCCAAACTCACTGTTGTTGAAAGGAATATGGTTGTGAATGCCTCTTGAATTTTAATGAGTGATTACTGAAATTTATGAATTCAAGTATAAAAGATACCAATGTTGCTGTAATAAAAAAAAAATGTATGTTATCTTTTTTTTTCCTGAAATAAAACATTTAATTATTTCCTTTTACCGGTGTAAATATGTTAACTTTATTAAAAAAAATTAAATAAATCTTTAAAAATGATGACTAAAATTTAGGTTTTAGGAAAAGTACTTAATTTCCAGCTATAACACATCCTTAATACTATTTTTTTATAGCATTATTGTTATTACATAAATTTTTTTACAGACAGCTATAGACTGAATAAAATACAGACTCCATGGTGGCTATCATTCCTTACTAACCTTCCTTTTCTCACTGTAAATAGTTTTTCTTTGCTTTGGATGTTATTTTGACAATCTTTTCAATACAGGTATGTATTCAACTAGATCCAGTAATCTGAAATTCTACCAAAACTGACTACCCTAAAATACTAAATAATTTATTTGAAATCTCAAAAATTGTATGTATATACAGAAAATATGAGATAACCCAAATAGACACTACTGTTTAAGACAATACATAGACCAGTCTACTATCTTCAATTGGCAGGAGAAATATTACTGCAAAAAACTTTAGATTTTACAAGATATGAAATACTGATTGATAGCCTACATTTTGGTAAGCAAAAATAAATATTTTGTTTAGTGTTTTGTCTGTAACATTGTAAAACAACCATTGCCATTGGCAGCAGAACAATTGAGTAATAGTTGGATTGCAGTGTCCAAAAAAGAAAACTTCCCATCACTATTTAAATACCATGAAAGCTAAGGAAAAAGAACACAATGTAACACAAATATTCAGCAGAGCTGGAGTTGGTCCTAGAAATGAATGTTAACAGATTTCCCTTCTTTTCTTTGAATATAAAATTGTTCAGTAAATTGGTAAGTCAGTGCAAGAAAAGGCAAAACATCATTGTCTCTACATTTATGTGAAACAAAACATATAATATAGTTGTCAATAGTGGTTGGGTAATAAAGTGGCCAGGGTTGATTTAAAAAATTTCTAACTTTGCTTCACTAATAAAATAAATATTTTATTTATAGTATTGCAATATATTATTTATTAAATTTCAGATAAAAATGGAAATTTCCATAGGTTAGTTTGTCTCTCTTAATGCTATTTTTTCATTTATTAGAAAAGAATTTCTGTGCCTCATACTTGTTTTGAAGTGAGATAGTATATGCTATTTTTAAATCAGTGTGAAAAGAATATAGCTGAGGATAAATTATATACAAGAACATATAAGAAGATTATATATTTAAAGATCTCTATGTAACAAACAGATTAAGGACAAACGTATCCTAGTAACTTTTATATGAGCTTGACAAAAAACTAATGGAGCAAAAAAAACATTCATATACCTATTTTAAGTTTGCTCGGGATTATCATATAGTAATGACTAAGTATAAAGCGCCGAGTCATCAATTTTGACAACTGCAGGTGGGGAGATCAAAAGATTCTTGCTCATATTTTAAGGTGGACCATAAATAAACATCTTACCAAATTTAAAAAATATTTCTAGCCATTTTTGAAGGATGAGAGGAGCGGAAACCAAATTAATGGTGCTAAGTTTTACGTTCGACCATTTATTAATTTATAAGTGGTTGGACCACTTATTAGCTACATACGAAATTTTATGGAAATTTCACCCAGACATTTTCGTATGATGCATGTACAAATTGACAAGAGGACAGAAAGACCAACAAAGGAGAAAAGTATTCAAGTGGAATTGTAAGAGTTCGCATGCTCAAATCAATAAGAAAATGATTTTACATGTCAATTTAGCATACACCTGCTCACAGAAATAGTTGTCGTTGTATGTGGCTCTAGCAACAAGAGTAGCCTAGTTGAAAAGAGTTATCACTGAATACCAGATCAGGCAGAAGTTAGATATGGGATTTGGAGTATATTAAAATTCTATATATTAAGATAATTAAGTTTGAATAACATTTTTATCATCAAGAAACTTTAGTTAAATTTTTTTTTTGTTCTAAAATGCAAAAATATCTCTTGGGACTACCTTGAGATTTGTGAATAGCATTTGTTAATAACGTTTTAATAATAAAGTTTGATATTCAGCCATCCAAAGTCAAGGTCAGTTTTAGCTGAAAAGCCCCAAATTTACAGCAGTTATCCACATCACAACTTTGAGATCAAGCGCCCAACTTGTAAGCCCCACTCACTAAAAAGCCGTGAACAGATGTTGACCTTTTTATTACTTATTTGTAGTTAAACCAAGTGCCCTATAATTCCCTAAAAGCTGGAAAAAGTTTGTCACAAAAGCAGTAAAAAGAACTTGAGGATAAGCTTTTGAAGATAGGAAAAATGTCAAAAAGTTGAAATTTCTGTTGGCCGCCATTTTGGAACGGGTGATCCGATTTGGCTTAAATACAATACCAGCAGAGTCCTTAAGGGTATCTAGTACCCATAAAATTTTTAGCTCAGTTATCCATGTCACAACTTTGAGGTCATGTCCCACTTTTAAGGCCCGCCCCTAAAAACCAGACAGATTTTGACTTTATTAATTATTTGTAATTCAACCAATGCCCTAAAAGCTCTGAAATGTTTGTGGCAAAAGCTCTAAAAACAATGTGAGTGTAAGGTTTTTGAAAATAGGAAAACTCATCAAAAAGTGTGTGTGTGTATATATAATTCTAATTCTAAATTCATAGGACAAACTTTTAAGGGGTGGTAGGGCACAGTAAAACAAACATTTTTTGTCAAACAATGTATGTACGAAACTGTTGCGTTTACATTCTATGACAGGTTGAGGACTGTCCCAACACAAGCACCAGAGCTGTAGCACGTAGTGTAGATATGAACCAAACCACCGTATGGAGAATTTTGCACCAGGAGCAATTACACTCATTCCATTTACAGAGAATTCACGCAATGAAAGCGGAGGATTATCCTCAGCGCATAGACTTCTGCCGCTGGTTTATGCAGCCAGATTTTCCAGCACGTGCTCTTCACAGATAAAGTATTGTTTACATAAGGGAGTGTTTAATGTGAACAATGCTTAAGTGTGGGCAAACTCAAATCCACATGCTTACCAGCAACGATTCTCTATGTTTGGGCAGATATCTTCAACTAGAGTGACTTTATTAAGAGTCTGTGGCCATATGATGTTTAGCCTCCATTTTTTTTCCAACTTGCAATAGGCTGGGATGGAAGAAACAAGATGAAATGACAATATATAGGATTATTTTTGCTGTGTATTAATGACAGTGAAATAAAGCATTTATAGTACACGGTTTAATTATATACACTTCAATCAAAAATAAATTACGGAAATTTTTCGGCTATTTACAATTTTCTTTCTCAATATCTGTGCAATTTTTAGGTTTTGGCTGCGAAAATGAAAATCAAAGTGGGATCAGCATTCCATTTCAGCTTTCAAATTCAATCTTCTCTTGTCTTCTCCCACATGTTAGGTTCGAAATACACCTGGACTAATAAATACTGTATATAAAGACCTTAGATATTCTACTTTCATACATTTTCACCATATAGGTGATATGATGATGCTACGAGCATGGTATAACTGAATCCTTTAAAAGAAAAGTATACGAGTAGTTCTTAGAAATTACATAATATTTTTTTTTTCATTATTTTTATTTTACAAAATTAAATTCCATCAACAGGTGCTAGGAATTAAAATACAAGACAAAATGTAAATACATACAAAATAAATCACATACATATAAATATCAGAGTCAAAAAAAAAAAAAAAAAAAATCTTAATCCTAAGTGAAAATTAAAATCTACAATTATGATTCTAGTCAACCAGAGGATTTATATTTATTATTAGCCAATGTCTAATGTTTTTTTTTAAAATTTGGTATTTTAGAAAATTTCGGTAATTTTTTTAGATTGATTTTATTTATTACATCATGTAGTAATTTATATGGGTGGTATTCTCCATAACTATTAAAAACTTTTGAATGTTCTAATTTAAAGTTATTTATATCTCTCAGATTCTAATTGTAATTTGAATTTTTATTGTTCATGTAAATTACTTGATAATAATTCTTTATTTCTAAATTGTATAGGAGTTTTTGTTCCGAAGTAGTATTTTATTATGCATTAAGAATTCCCTTGTTATTTTATTATTTGAAGTATTTTTAGAATATATTTTTAATTTTAAGATTCTCTTTTGTAAAATATTTATACTTTTAAGTTTTCCACTATTTGTATTAGACCAGATACAATTTGCATAATATTTAAGTAAGAATCAAAAATGGGAAAAGTAAATCATTATTTTATAATTTATTGGTATATTTTTTATATGATGAAAAATGTAAGAAACTGCACTTAATTTTTGTTGTAAAGTTTTAATTTGGATATCCCAAGTAAATATGTCATTTATTTATTTTTTCCTTTTATGATTGATCACGGTATTGTCTCAAGACACAAATACAAGGTATCAAATATCAAATAATGAGTGAGTACAACAAGTAAAAAATTAAATGTGCAGCTTGTATAAGTTGTTAAATAAGGCTGAATTAAGATGTCTTGCATGTGGCGTGGAGCAGCAAGTTGGCTGTGCCAAGGACGAATATGCAAGTACCGACTCCCCCGGAAAAAAATAAGAATTGGAAATGTGACAAATGTAAAAAGATTACAATAATAGAAGAGGTGAGAAAGAACTAAATTCAACAGAACAAGGAACGGAGTTAATAAAACAGGCCAATGCAGAAAGAAATACACTTTGCTTGGAGGAGAATATGGATCAGTCCAGTGTAAGTGTTGACAAAAGCCTAGGTCAAAATATTCTAAAGGAATTACTAGAAATTAAAAAAATCTATTGAATTCGTTAATCATCAATACGAATACATTTTAAAACAGCTACATATATTTCAAGATACTCAAAAAAGATCTAAGTAGTAATTTTTAAAAAATGGAAATTGAAAATACCTTACAAAATGAGAAAATTTAAAAAATGAGAGGATTCTATTAATAAATTAGAAGCACAACAAAGGAAAAATAATTTAGAAATAGTAGGAGTCAAAGAGAAAGACAATGAAAATTTGGAAGAAATACTGTATAATATTGCAAAGGAATAGAACATTCAAGACTCCCTCAATCAAATTGATGCAACCCATAGATATCGAAATGTAAGGAGAAATAAATGTAGACCAATCATAATTAAAATTAAAAGCAGAAAGAATAGGGAACTATGGTTTTCACAATATAAACTTAACCAATGAGCTAATCTTTAATAATAACAATAAAGAGAAAATCTATATTAATGAAAATCTTACTCAGAATCTTAAAAATTTGCTCTGGAAAATAAAAGATGGAAGCTAGATCAAAAAATTATAAATTTATATGGATTAAAAACTATAAAATACTTGTAAGAAAAAATGAAAATTCTAAAATTATACATATAAAGTGTGAGGAAGATATAAAAAACATAAATTTCTCATGGCTGATACAATTACACAAATAGAACTGGGAAAGTTAAATATTTTTGATAGTTTTGAAAATT
>JAFIDM010009631.1:200574929-200594612 GCA_023159025.1 Thereuonema tuberculata
TCCATGATAGTGTGCTGAAAATAGAAATGATACTGTAAATATACACATTGAAAACTAATTCCATAGATCAGATAATGTACATAACTTATATACAGGGTGATTAAAAATTCCCTATATAAACTTTAAAGGTAGATCAGGAATATAAAAACAAACTGTATTAATAGTGGAATCTAACCTATGTACACAAAAGCTACCCGAATGTGCTAGAGGGCGCTGTTAGGGCAGTGTGAGCCATCGTCATTTGAGACGTTGACTTTGTACGAGTAGGATGTATCGCTTCAGTACTGAGACGGCAGATATGTAGGCCTACCTAGCCTATGGGGCAGCGAGCGGAAAAGGACGAGCCGATGTACGATTGTTTCATGAACGGTTCCCCGAACAGACGTGTGCCTAATCATCAAAGGTTTGCGCGTTTGCACAGAGATTGTGTAAAACTGGATCATTTGACGGAAACAGGCATGATTGTGATCGACAACGATCGACGTTCACGCCTGCCATGAAGGAAGAGGTCGTGCACCGAATTGAACGCAATCCACGTACAAGTACACGAACCATTGCGCATCATCTTGCTCTCCCTCAATCCAGCTTGTGGCGAGTATTACACGAGGAGTGGTTACATCTCTTTCACACGCAACGGGTCCACTCATTGCAAGCTAGAGATTAGCACCAGTTTTGTGGATTTCGCACGTTGGTTTTTGCAGCAAAGTGCTATGCAGCCGGACTTTCCAACATGGGCTCCCTTCACCGATGAAACTGCCTTCCCACGTGAGGGTGTTTTTAATGTTCACAATGTGCAAGTGTGGGCGCATGAAAACCCACGAGCTACACACCACATGCTGCGCAACAACGGTTCACCGACAATGTTTGGGCGGATATTGTCGGTGACTGTTTGATTGGGCCATACCTTCTGCCATCACGACTCGACGGGCGGAGTTATCGGATATCCCTGGAGAAGGTCTTTTTCTTTATTATAAAAATAGGACTAATAAACATGTTGTCTTTTATTTCTGAACCTTTCTGTGTACCTTCTTGCACATTCGGGTGGCGTTTGCAGACATACGTTTCACTATGAATATGGTTTGTTTTTGTATTCCTGACCTACCTTTAAAGTTTGTACAAGGAATTTTGAATCACCCTGTGTATTACAGGTCAGGTTTCAGAATATATATACAGGGTGTTCATTTTATCTGAAGACATTGAAATATCCCGAAAACTACAAATCGGATCAAAAAACTTTATAATTAAAATTTGTTCGTCTCGGAGGGGGACATCCAATGATACCAAACTCGACCCCCCTCCCCCTATGAGGTGAGGGGTTGGGAAGAAAACGTAAATAGGAACCCCCATTTTTTATTGCAAATTCGGATTCTCCAGAAAATTTCACATTGGTTTGATGTACTGTACGTCGGGGTTGTGTATCTTTGATCGTGGAGTTAATCTTTTTTATTTATCTCTTCTGCTGAGAGAATATATGTAGGCTAATTCGAATTTTTGGATATTTCGAACTTTTTCTCTGGTCCCTTCAACTTCGAATTATCCAAGTTTCACTGTATATATATATATATATATATTTGCTTTTGTTTTATGTGTCAGAATAAATAAATAAATATATATGTTACCGCTAAAGCTCGAAAGCCGTTAATGTGCACATTACCTAGCTAATCTGCAGATTAACTGATTTGCTTCGTTAACGTGCGGAATCAAGAGTTTTCTGCAATTTACCCTAGGTAATGTGCACATTAACGGCTTCCGTATCGTAAAGTTCAAAAGTTTGTTTCTCTCAAAGTGAAAAATTTTAAAGGGACAAAATTGTTTCAAAAGTTACCAACAGATACATCCTGCAGCTGACGATGCCTCACTTAACCTAACCTACAGATAATCGGAATAAACACTTCGGTCCTTCGACCTCATTCGGATGAAATTTGTTTTGAAGGCTAATTAATCGGAATAAACAGTTCGGTCCTTCGGATCTCAAAATTTGAATAATAATATTTTAAACCGTTTTATTCTTCCTATTATAGTTTTTTAATTGCTTGATGATTGATTCTATCAACTAATTTGTTGATTGTATTAACTTGATTCTTTAGATATCGAAAAATAAATAAATAAGATTATATTAATTTAAGCGTACAGAAACGTTGCTGTTGTTCCAGCAAAGATCTTATTTTCACTTTAACGAGTGCCTAGTAGGTAATGTGCAGATTATCTAGGTAATGTGAGAAATGAAACAATTTTTGGCACTTGAACGGATCACCCTAGTTAATCTGTAGAATAACTGATTTCTGCACTTTAGCGGTATCATATATATTATCTCTGACTTATCTCTTAATCAGATGTGATTAAGGCTTTACGTGTTCTTTGAAAACTTCTACGTTGTTTTGAAGACATTATGGATGACTGTGAAGCAGCAAATTATCATAGTGGACAATTTTTCGATTTTCTCATTGCAGTTACTAACTCTGTATATTTTATCGCTTATTGATACTATTTACATCATATAAATCGTTGATATCGACTACAACAATTCTTTTATGGTGGCTGAATAATAATTTGATTTCCATTTCCTTTATGTAGTCATTGTTAATAGACCCCGACTCTTTTGATCTTCTATCGATTGAATAGGATCTAGTCAAATTGTTTTCTTATGTTTTTGACGTTGGATTTCGAGCTGAACATGGAGGCCATCTATATAGAAGAGATGAAGGGCCTAACTGCAAAAGTCACATTCTCCACTTTTGGCGGGAAATGAGTTATTGATATATTATTATTGTTCACATTGAACTGTACCCTATTCTGAAGGTTTCAGCCATCAAAACTCATATTCTCTTATATAAATTTAATGTTGAAATCACGTTTTGGAGCAAAACTAACATTCTCCACTGAGGACTCTAGTGCAAAACTCACATTATCCACTCAGCCATTAGGGAGCTGTATTTTGGTCACGTGATGTAGTCATCTGACACAGTCAGCAACAGGTTATGTTTGGGTAAGAGTGAAGTGTAAGGTTTGTTGTGATGTTCTCATTTTTTATTAATAATTAGTATTATAATGGATCAAAGTGTTAAACCTATTGATAGAAATATTGGAGAAGTTCCAAGGAAGCGTGTAAATATACCACTTAAATACTGTTAAAAGGCTGGGTGATGATGTTATTATTCAAGACTGGAAAACAGCAACGAAAGAAGTGATGAAAAAGCCAGCTAGTCTGCATTTTGGTATTCAGGCTGCAAAGCGAATTACTTTTCCAGAAAAACTGTTAGCAATATAGCTACCATTTTGGTTCAAGGGGAAAATACTTCCACTTTGAAAAGTGATCTTGCAGCAAGTGCCAAAAGCATAACGAAGAGAGGTCAGCTGCAAAATTTAGTTCCACAGACTATCGTCAAAAGCAACTGTATTGCCAAAGACCAAAAGGAAAGGGATGTTAATTCTCTCTTGGAAAAACACTACGGAGAACAGTGGCGATCTAACGAGGATTTGAAATTTTTCGTCAATGTTTTGGATGGACCTGAAGTACATGTGCCAGGAGACTATGAGGAGGAATGCCACGTTGCGGATGAACTGCAGACTTTCCAGATCTGATTTTGTTCAGTAAACTGAACTGTTTTGATGACAATCTATAGTTTTGTTTTTTTGTTTTGTTATTTCTATATTGTGAGAATAATTTGTAAAATTTGTTTCTTCAATAAACAAAGTTTTGTGCCAAAAAGTATGCCGATATTTTAACTTTTCACCCTAAACAAACTAAATATTATCGTGAGTTACATTATCTTCTCTGATAATTTCTAGAACGCGTTGTGTCAAAAGTAACATTCTGCAAACTATTAAAGTTGCAGAACTCACATTCTCCATCTGTAAGTACCAAAAGTCACATTCTCCATATTTTAAAGTCATTTTTCCAAGTTATGTGTTGTGTATGATTTGAAACAGCGTTACAAACCAGATTGTTTGACTACATTATATTTTCAAAAAAAAATGCAAGTTTCAAAGCCTGTTTTATTGAAATGAGAGGTTTTTCATGTTTCCTGAAAAATTTGCTAAAGTGGAGAATGTGACTTTAGCAGTTAGGCCCTTCAGATATTGTATATTACGAATGCCACTACAAATCAAGAACGATCATTCTCTCTGTTCTAATAGAACACTTTAGTATTTTGGAACATCTGTGTACGTGCTTCCCACAATAGTTGCACCATTCATATTTTTATGATTCCATCCTTTCCGATTTTCGGAGAAGCAGAATTCTCTTCTCTATAAAACATATCATAGTAAAATAATTGAAAGGTTTCGCAGAAAAGCGGTCATATCCAATATAAGCAAAAATCTGTGATACATTTCTTAAATATTGGAAAAACAGAGAAATAACTGATTTTTTTTTTTCATTGTTGTACCATGGAGATTAGCTACCTCTGCAAATATTTCGTTTTTGAATTTCATCTGCCTAATTGATCCCTCACTATGTATAGAATAGTACTTCTTTATTTGTTATGATTGATTGTAAATAATCAGTATTCAGCTTTTCACAAAAATGTGGATAGGCCTCTGTTCCACTGAACTTTCGAAAACAGGATTTTTTTCGGCTATTTGTATGACTGAAACACAACTTCTCACCAAAATTGGGATTGTCCCTTTTTGATCAAGCTTTTCAATTTATTCAAATTCAACTATGCAATACTATATATATATATTTTTTAATATTATATCTCCCCCTCAATAAAAGGGAAAAAATAGTTTCCTATTTTATATCATGACATATAGAATCTTATCCATTAGTAGAGTGTAGTGTATAGAATCTTATTCATCCTCCTCAAATTGTTTCTCCGCAGGTCGCCTAGTAACCTTATATGTAGTCAATTTATAAGGTCAAGTACTATGACCTTTCCAACCTTTATATGGCTCTGCATTTATTTACAAAACTTTTTAACAATAAAATTAACGAACTGTTTCTTAATCAATGCCAGTAAGGACTAACTATTTCTTATGGAAAATTGAAAGTTGTTCAATGCTGAATTCTTGCTTACTTATGACATAAAGAAATTTAGAGAACAAATAGTGATTTGCTTTTACGCCTTGAGCTGTTATCAACCAGAATCTGAGTCAGCTGTTTCATCCTACTTTAAGACTCATCAGCCAGATTTACCCTCGATGATAAGCTAAGAAAGTGCAAAAGGGGACCCCCCAAAAGCAAACAACAAAAATTAATTATTGATTTCATGCTTGTTGGCGAGCATGATATAGGGTCAGTCAGATGATGAACCTCTGGGTTTTGATAGTGTCCATCAGTGACTGGTTCCTTATTAGCTAATAATCACCAAGAAGAGTTAGACCAGCTACACTAAAAAATCACTAATGAACACATGATTATCGATATTAAAGTAAAGTTCTTTCACAAAGCGGTCATGAAATTGGGCAAAAAGTCAGTTCGTCATAAATCAAGGTAACTGCAATTTTAATAAGCTAAAACTAAACTACGCTGGTCTTTTTTGGCTATAAGAATTTTTTTCTCTCTTTTTTTTCCTTCATAAAGAATTTCATTATGCAACCTTAAATATTTTTTTTGTTTTATAAAAAATCAAAACCATTATAGTTTTTCTTTAAAGATATTGATATGCCATTACAATAAGAATAAAGCTAAAATAAAAAACACAAGACAAGCTAATTCTGTTTATAAAATTTTTTTTATTAACTTTGTTTCATTTAATCGAACTTTGTCCTACATAAAATCAATTCTAACTATTCATTCTTGTAACTAAACTTGTCTGTACATTAAAACTGTACAAATCTTGTTGTAACCATCCTGATATTAAATTCAATTATTAGTACGAAGTTAGCTCTAGAACTAGAGGCGCAGAATTGGACATATCACCAAATTCATAAATACAAAAATAAAATGGTTTCAAATCACAATTTACACGAAAAAACTTTTTGCGCCATGAGAAAGATCAGTGGGTCCCACAGCAGACAGCAAAGCTTCCAGCCTTCCATAGGAGGAAGGGGAATAAAGTATTACCTGCACTGTTTCATCAATTACAAGAAAATGGTTTCTCTAGTATGACTCTACAAACAAGATGATACTGAATTGAAAGATCACCTCTATGAACTGCAGTCAGAGGACATGAAGATTTCAGTTGATAGGGTTAGTTAGATTGAGGCAACAACCTGACAGTCACAAACAATGGCATATTTAAAACACAAAAATGGGCAGACATGGTAGTTTCTGTCATTTAACCCATCGCATATGCATCTTAAAAAAAAAGATTGAAATAAATATTAAAATAGAGAGGATTTGTGTCACGGATAATGACTCTTTTCTTTTTCGTTTTCAAATAAGAGTACCTTTTTGTGTTTGTTTGATCTCACTTCTGGAGAGGGTAAATGTGCCTCATATTGCCCATATCTGCTGATGCTGTATAACAATCGTTAGTCTTTGACCTCCCGTAATTCAACGAGAGGATCTCTTAATAATGCAGTAATAACGATTTTGTTTCATCATACTGAAATCCTCCTGCTATTAGACTAGATTTTAAGGAAAAGTTGAAAAAATAGGGGAAATCTGTGAGATTCATAAAAAAGAAGAAACTGGATGGAGCAATCAGTTTTCAGAAGAATACTAGTTTAAAGAGGTTTTATTATGAATCTAGAGTTCTTCTGATGTTTTAGAATGATTAAAAGTTGAATTTCACATCTGAGGAACTGGCTGTAAATTTATATCTACTTGACAATACTATAAAGTATAAGAGGTAAGAAAGGGAGTGTTAAAATAACAATAATTCTAGTGTCATTTTTCCTATTTTGAATGTTCTAATTTCCTTCAAAACAATCCTAAATATTGTATCTCCCCTGAACAGATAGTTAATTTTCACTCTAATGAAAGGCACAAAACTATTAGCATTCTGGCAGATAAAGAGGTGATCTATCATTAAGGAAATATATTTTTTTTCTTTTTCTTAATAAGATTGTTTATTTTTTCACCTTGCTGTGCTTATGGGTCTTGGTCACAAAATATTGATTTAATAACTTAAAACAAAATATACACAATAAATCTCATAAAATTATACTTACAAAATATTTTTTCTACTTCTGGAGCTGAATTAAAAATAAAAAATAATCAAAATTTCTCAAGGGAATTTTGAAATTAAAAATAGAAAACATTTAATATCTGGATAAAACATGATCAAATACGTTGTTGATTGCTAAATTATTATAAGGCTTGACATGTTTTTATTGTTGTGAGATACTGAAAAAAATAAAACTACTTAAGGGAAAAAATGTGAGATTCTCTAGGTATTTTAGATAATGAAATTGAGATTCGATAATACTGAATGAATGCTTATACAGCAACAGAAAAAAATGTCATCATTTGCTTTTACTCAGAAGCCGCTACTTTCAAGATGAAGGTAATACATTAATTTTAGCAAACAGTGCTCATCTTTTTCTCTCTCAAACTTTGATTATTTTATATTTTGCAACTCCAAAATTGTACATAAAGTAAGGATAATATAAAAAAGAAATAAGAGAATGTCAATTAGCAAAAATTTTGCTGAAATTTTAGACAGGATAAAATCAAGACTGCTGGTCATGCATGTCATTCATCAATGAAGAATATGAAATAATTATAATTAAAATATAATAAGAACAGTACAGTGGTATTCATAATTATGATAATCTACTTATTTGATTGGACATTGTAAACATGTGGGTATGGATGATTATTTTTGTTTTTATTTCAATTTACCTTTCTGTTCTGGAATTACTGTGACACTATACACATTCCCTACACAAAGTGGTAAGGACAATCTAATACCTTAGATCTACAGTGGTAAAATGTCCTACACAACTGTCACTAATGAAATACACCATAAACTGCTCTGAAAAGAAATTAACACACAAGGAATCAAAAGTTGTGTTATGTCTTAGGAGGTATTAGATTGCCGAACCTGTATATTGCTATACAAAGTACAATATACAGCCATTGAAACAATCTTAAAACACGGCTGTAATTTAAGTGAGGAGAGAGGAAGGGGGATCGAATTTTTAACTTTTAATACTAATTAATTAGCACTTTTAAACATGGGTGGAAGTAACTTTATTCATGATGAATGAGATAAAGATGATGATTTATTTTTCAGTGCAAAAAAGGAAAGTATTTGAAACCTTAGATTATCACTGGATTTCTTATATAAGGTTGTCCAATCATACCTTCGACTGTACCATACATACTCCACACACGAAACAAAGTTAGATCACTGCACTGAGTTAACACTGTCTTGCTTCAGTAATATAATTCCATTTAGTTATAGGTTTTAACAACATGCACCACTAATAGTTTTCATTACTATAGCAGACTAAAGACGATTATTTGCAGAAAGAGTTGTATTCATGTGGTTATTCAAACTGGAGTTTTAAAAAACACAAAAGCTCTTTTCTGTGAAAAGATTTTAGCTACTCTCAAGTAAAAATTCTGCACAATAACAAATATCTCTTTATAAAAAAGAAAAATAACCAATTTTGCTTTAGTTTTAAACTGGAGTTTCAATTATGAAAGCAACCTTATTAGATTAACAGATTTGCACTTTTGTGACTGTATTTTACCTCTAAGATTCAACTCCCGACTTGAATATATGGCAAATCATTATCTTTTCATCTTAATGCTGAAAAGAATCTAAAAAAATGATTAATTTATTTGTAAATATTTATAAATATAGTTTTAATATTACAGCTACTATTTTGGTGCATAATAGTAAGTAAAATAAACAAAAAACAATATCTCTTTTCATTGACAGAATGTAAATTATATTGCACTACCATTTGGTTTTTATTGTTTTAATTTCAGAATGTGTGAAATAATTACTGTTTTCTTTGGATGATA
The DNA here is from genome assembly GCA_023159025.1 of Thereuonema tuberculata. Taxonomy (NCBI): domain Eukaryota; kingdom Metazoa; phylum Arthropoda; class Chilopoda; order Scutigeromorpha; family Scutigeridae; genus Thereuonema; species Thereuonema tuberculata. The sequence continues at coordinate 200,583,796 of JAFIDM010009631.1, forward strand.
AAATATCAGGAGACAGTGAAATGCCAAAATCAAAAAATATACAACTTTTGTAAATAAGCAATAAAAATGCCAAAAAAGCTTGAATTGTAATATACAATCATATCTATGGAATGCTTTCTTTCTTCAGTTTAAATCTAGGGTAGGTATTTACGTAAAAGTGAAGTTAGAAATGAATACTTACAGATAGAATGTATTCTAACCTTCAAAAATCTTTCTGTAGATTCTTTCAAACAATTTTAAAGATTAATCACTTTAATCGCATTATTGGTTTAAGTCCAAAATTGATTTCATTTACAAGGATGACTACATACAATCAAAAAAGTGGAAAAATGTATGATAGTTTAAATAAAGCAAAGGCATACTTTCTAGTATTTTTATTGTTATTTCAATTTCAATATGCCAACAATAATATTTTACTTCAAGCTGTCTTTTTTTTTTTTTTGCAATTTTAAAAAAAATTCTGGCTATATCCCAGAATATTAACAGGAAAACTGTAATTCATACAGATTCCTAGAAACTGGCCATCTTATAGAATTAAACTTAAATGAGTGCCAGCCTCACTTTCCATGATAAAAGAGGACTAGTATTAAGAAAAAGAACAGCTTTTTTGTGAAATACCAATTGTAATATGAATTTAACTATTCTAATTTGAGGTAACAGACATTAGTTCACTGTAAAACAGTAATTTAACAATTCTGTATACAGTGACAGGTTTAAATCTCATAAAACTGACTGTAAAGCAATGTCAACTATCACTGCATAGTAATCTTACTTTGAAAAAAAAAAAAAAAATGAATACCAGCTCTTATATTAAAATTCATGGTAATATATTGGTGTGCATGCTAACACATGCAGACTTATACAAGTTAGGTATCAAGTACAGGTTGTGTACTAGTATTATAAGGTACATCTAAATTACAATAAAACCAACAGTGGGACCGATCTGGGAAAAGAGAAAGGTTCATCCAGAGGCTTACATTTTAATTATGTGTATATCTCTGAATTCTCCAGGTGGGTACAATTTTACTGTACAGTTTCCTGATCTTGTTTTAGTCTATGTAGTAGGCACAAAAAATCGGAACACAGCAGTGTTTACAGAAGTAAAAACAGAAAGTTAAGACGTCACAGAAATGGCTTTGTATGCACTATATCACACAAAAAACAATGTTAGCTTATGTACAATGAATTTCTGCTTCAAATCCTTTGTTAAATCTATCTTAAAGCATTTCACAGATTGCTGGCAACAACTTCATTTGGTCCAAAGTAATTCTATATGCCAGAATGAAGGGACAGTTATGTCCGATGTCCATGGCAAGACACAAGGGGTATAAAAGGCTACTAGAGAAAAAAAAAATTCATTTTTTGGGTTTGTTACCCACCCCTAGGACAGAATCTGGTTCATCGGACTGGTCATAACAAAGACTATGAAGCAATGATTATCACCTTTCTCTATTCTTTGGTGAATGTAATAGAAAGAATAGAGAAAGGGCAAGGTGAATCGAAACTGTACAGTACATTTTTTTAATTATTATTTTTATTAATTTTAAGGGATGATACTGGTGCACTTTAATGACTTGGTAAGGGAAGGGTTACACCATTTATCTGGGTTATCAGTTTAGGTCCCACGTGGTTTCCTACCCATGATTCAATTGCATAGCACAAATCAAAAAAAGGATTTCCATTTGCTACACAAGATTTTGACAGATGGAAGGAATTAAGATACCTATACAAAACATTTAAGCCTTCCAAAAGGTGCAAAGCATATTGAAATTGGACTATACAAAATATAGAAAATAAAAAGAATTATTCAATCTTGATTATATAATAATGTTCTAAAGAATTTAAAAATTATTAAATCATTAAAATCTTAATAGAAATAAAATTCAAATTAAATTCAATGCAAATGGGATTTACAAATATAAACTATTGATGTAATTTATCACAATTGTATTTGCAATAAACATACAATATATTTTGACAAGAAATATAGACATTTAAGTATATGCACATACAAGTTTATAGTATGTACTCTATGCACAGTAATTATGTAAGTGACTTTTGGCTACCAAAATTTTGCAATTAATAATAAAGTTTTAACAAATTTCAATATTTTTAATTATATAATAATAATAATAATAATAATAATTATAATCCACTAAAGAAACAGTCGTCTTCTTGGCTAGAATTTAAATACTGAGTGATTTTCTAACCACAATTTAAAATAAAAGAAGAGTAAGATAAGACGCAACAATAACAACTTCACAAAATATATTTTTAAATAATTTGAAAACTGAAGTAACAAAATAAATTTGCAACTATTCATAATTATATGAGTTATAAATATTTTAACATTTTGCCAAAGTGTCAGTGCTTTGCAATTTCTTTCTTTAATTTTTTTTTTATTTTATTTTATTTTTTTTGTAAATAATAATCTGTTCACATGTAGCAAAGCTGTAGTAGTAAATTGAAGGATACAGTTGATTCAAACTGGTTGTTGGCTTCTTAGTATTTTTAATTGTATGGTAACCATTTCTTTTCCAACATGCCTTGCACCACAGCAACAGTTACTCAGTGCATATTTAATGATTATATTTCTGTACACCTTTGGCAATATAAACAAAACTAATCAAAATATTTTTTTTTTTTCTGTGAAGAAGGAAGAAAATACAAAATAAGAATAATAACCTGGTGAACAGTCTGTAGCAAGTCCTATATACAATTTATAAACACTTTGAGCACCTGTAGGGGCAAAACTGGAGGCTCTACTTGCAGACATATAACACTCAGCAACCCTACAGTGTGGCCGCAGTTGAAGTCAGCAACTTGTTGAAACCACAAAGTTCACATCACACCAGTGGCATGATAACACACTATTTTTTTTTCCAAGAAAAAATAAGTGCGCGCACAGCCAACCACCACCACATAGAAGTGCCGCTGTGAGGAGGCCAGTTGGAAAGACTTTTTGTTTTAAACAGTTTTCTCAAGAATTTGTTTTAGCTCTCCTTATTATCAAATATTGTCATTTTCATTTATAGTGAGTTCATACCCCTAAGAATCACAACAAAGCCTGCATGTAACATTGTGTAGAATGCAATAACAGTCACTGCCTGTTTGTTTTGTTCAGTTTTATTCAAAAGTATTTACTTATATTAATAGAAAATTCAGTTTATCAAAGTCACAAAACGGCAGTTATTGTCAAATTTATTCACTTCTCTGCTAACCTCTTGTGGAATGTCCCCTTTATTTTTTATCTCAACCTTTAACATAGCTCATTTTGAGCAGTGTATTGTGTATGGGAGGGTTCCTTGGAAAGGTGGAGAGATCAGGGGATGACAGGGAAACTGAAGATTCTGGAGTCAGTTTCCCATTTTTTGAATTTTTCAGTTGCTTCTGATGTGTCGCCGAACTGCTTCCAGTTGCTCGCGAGGCCTGCCCGCCTGGGTTGGAATTTTCAGCAGGTGGTAGTGTCGGGATTGGCAGGGGGTTCTAATACTGGCTTGCCTTTATACAGTAATACCTTTTAAAGAGAAATGAAGGTATCGGTTACAGAAATTACACAGATTATTATTTCACGAAGAATTTGTTTTGCTTTTACATTATAGAAATATACATTTGGGTCCAGAAGATTGGCAGAAAGAAAAACCAACAAACTGACAAATAAAGAAGAGCAAAAAAGGGAGGGATGATTGGCAGTCAGAAGTCAGAGTTAGTAAGTGGTGGCAGTGGCGGTGGCGGTGGCGTTGTTGGTGCATGAGAAACTGAAGTGCTACAATGGCCGTCCCCATCTGTTAACGGTGCAGAACAATGGAAGTAAGTGCGATGGGAAGAAGGAGTTAGTAGTAACCCAGTCAATCACCAAACTTCTCTGGGAGAATTTCTTAAGAGCTATTACACAAGAAACCTGCATGAATGAGTGATTTTGCAACTTACTATTTAGACATAGCACCTTTAAATGACTATTTAAAAGTGAAATATCTAAATAAATTGCAACAAGGGGTCTCATTCATGAAGGTTTCTTTGCATTTAAGAGAATTCTTTCTATTTCCTTTTATTAAAAAAAAAAAAAAAATCAATGCTAAACAACAAAATGGCAAGCACTATTACTAGAGATCTCTTCAAATTTTCATTTTTGGGGAAAAAATAACTAAGGTCATTTATAGAAATCATTTGTGGACAGAATAAATGATTTTGTTATCCTATAATAATTTATATATTGCTTTATTGGCTAGCAATGCCTGTCAAGGAATTGATGGGACCATGCATTTTTCCCATTAAGATAATTTATTGGCAAGAATTATGCCATTAAAACAAAATGCTACTTTGCCAGATTTGGAATGCCTGTTTGTTGTTGTCACATGATATTAAAGCTTAAGAATTGATCAGATTGCTGTTGGGCTATAAGTAGATCTTTTTAACCTTTTGCACAGGCTTATTATCAGCCGAACTGTTGGCATTCTTCCCATTGCCATTTTTTGGTGGTACATTCAGAACCAGGTTGATGTGCTTGTTGTTGGAGGTTGGTGGAAGGAATGCGTCTGAGTGATTCATAAGGGGTGGAGGTGGTGGATCATGAGAAAGCCGAGGGACGCTTCTTCGTTGCTCTAGGTACGTATCACCACTGTATGGAGTGTCCACCTCCTCTGACCGACAGCGCCGGCTAAATAGGTAGCCACTGATGAAACCAACCACCAGTGCAGCCACTATGGAAGTAGCCACAGCAATGGCTAGTGTCTCCGCAGTGTAAATGGGCGGTGATTCACGGGACGCCCCATACTGCGGACCTATAAATAGATAAAATCAAAAGTTCTAATTAATATTTTATAACATCAATAGTTTTATAATAAAACATGTCCCATCTCTTGAAATAATAGATTACAAAAGCCAGAAAATAATATAGCCAGAAAATTTCAAAGTAATAATATCCACAATATTCACAATTATGTAGAGCTGATATGTGCTGAAAAAGACAGTTAAATTACTAGACAAAACTTGAGCATAAAACCAAATCACAGTAAATATAACACTTAAACTAGGGAACATTTAATTAATACTGGGTAAGTAAAATATTGAGCAGAGTAACTACACTCTTTTCCACATCATTCTGAGATTACTGATTTCTCTGTAAACATTACAAAGAAACATTACATACAAAATATATTACTATGTTGCATATTAATAAATATACAGGGTCTATATTATGTTGTATATTATTATAAAGCTAATAAAGCTCTCAAGATGTTGTGGAAAGCAAACGATTAAAATCAAAACATAAATCTTAGTACTACTATAACTTTTGCATTAAATAAAATAAATAAATAAATAAATAAATAAATAAATAAACAGAATAGGAAAAGAAAACCTAACAAAGTAAATTGCAATATCTATCTCTCTTACTTCTGCTAAGCAAATTATCAACAATTTGTACTAACTACTAAAATACTAGTACTGGCACATTACAATTTTAAAAAATTAAAAAAAAACAAAAAACAACAAAAAAACAAAACAAACCAAGATGAAGTGAACTTACTTGATAGAAGTTACAAAGAAGAGAGAAATGGAAATGAATTTCAAAATTATAAATCTTTATAAAATCATTAATGATTACATTTAAAAAAACAAAGTGTGTGTGTGAGAGAGAGAGAGAGACAGACAGAAAATAAAAATATAAAATTAATATTCAAACTTAAAAACAGACAGAAAAGAGAAAAAAGAAACAGAAAAAATATATATATAAAAAATAAGCAAATCAAAATCTCAAACAAAACTCAAAAAATTACTCCTACATTCATCATGCATATTGTTTGTGTGGGAAAGAGAAATCAAATGTCATAACTGTAAGTGAAAGTAAGAAAATAAATTTCCATTATACAGAAGCAATTGAAAAGTGTATTTGAAATACTTTTCTATTTAAAAAAAAAATCTTAGAATAATGCTAGAATTTAAAATTTTATGTGCAATGAATTTAATATCAATAGGAAAGATGATGTCATTTAAAAGTTGTTGCGCAAAATTACTAAATTTTCAAACAAAAAAGTATCAGTCTGGCATCAAATTTACATAACTTACCCAAAGATATAAAAATATAGTTTTTTTTCCTTAAACAAGACATTTCATCAAAATAATAGCAACATTTTAATACATATATAAGAATGAACATTTTATATTCTAATAAGAAAAAAAATGAAGGACAAGATTTCAAGCAAAGGATCACCTCATGTGCCAAACAGAAGGCAATTATATAAATAAGAAATAGAAATATTGTTGTATTTTTTTTTTAAATGAAGCAATTAAATTAATTGAAAAACCTTCCTGGCACTATGAGGATTAGTCAATTAATATGTGGGACAAAGAAAAAAAAAAGAAAGATTAAAGCAATGTGGGTAAGCCTGATCCTGCCTGCCCACCCTTCCTATTAGACATCCCCAACAGGAGATTTATTAACAAAATATTCTTTTTAAGTCTAAATAATTGAAAATGAAACCAAATATGTTCGATATAACACATTATCTTGGTAATTTTAGCTTTTTATTTATTTATTTTTGATATTTATGTAAATAATCAATACTATGCTGCAGAGGGGAATCAATAAAGGAATAATAAGTTTCCATTAATCTTGAAATAGTATTTATGCCTAAAAGTAGTGTTAAATTTTGAAAATGTTTTTAATTTAATTAAAAAAATGCATTTTTTTTACTACTTGAAAAAAAAAATTAAAAAAAAGAGGCAAAAGGGGAAAAAAATATTCTCTAACATAAAATAGGATAATAACTGAAATAAAAACTTCAACAAACAATAATTTTCACTGAATTAGTAAAAAGACTTAATTAAAGTGAAATCATTAGATTTCTTTTTCCTTATAGGAAGTCAGTTTTCATTTTGACTAAAGTAGCAATAATGAATAAATAAATTTATACATTTAAAGTGGCCGTAAATAAAATCCAAAATTTAAAAATAACTTTAATGGAAAGAAAATTAAAAAAAAACAAAACAAAAACAAAACTAAAAACTAAAACCAAATGGGAAGTTATTTAAATAATTTATAATTTTCATTAGTAACTAATGAAATAAAGACATTTTAGATACATTAGTAACTAAAATATTTTGATGATAGAAACTTGAAATCATTTTCAAGTTTTCTTTTTTTTTCTTTTATAGAGGTAGTCTGGCAGTCTTTATTGGGCAAATCAAAAGCCCTCCCAAATAATTATACCCAAGACTTTTATTTTTTTTTTATTACAAACCTGAAAATAAAAACGTATTTATAACAATATTAGGATTTTCTTTTTGTTATTAAAAATATTGTCTAGAGATGTAAAATAAATTCCGGTTACTTACCTTTGACTAATTCAACAACAGCCTGCATTTGTTTGGTTTCTTCTTGGTAATATATTTCTATTCCTCTTTGTGTGCCTTTATTACTATCTATGAGCTAAACCTTTATTTCCTTAAGTTTATGAGAATGAAATAACACAATGCAGGATTCATAACGTGTGTGTCAAGAAAATAATTTGGAAATTACTTTGAATAAGTTTTAATATATAATATTCATCTTAATTTGTATCCTAAATTGGCAGTTATAATTGTAATTGCTGAATCTTTCAGCATAAGGATGTTCAATTTTGAAAGTAAGCTCACAAGTGGTTCATATAGTGGAACAGATAGTGATTCCACTTCTGAATCCCTCTGCCAATGCAAAAAGAAAGAAAGGGCAGATTTTATGTATTATCTAATGAAGATATAAACTTCTATGAGCTTTGGATAATAATTTGAATCATTGAGATTTTGATCCTTCCTGAGTATAAAACCGTCAGCCTGAACAAAAAAAATATCCTTTCTATGTAGATGTCACAGCATTTGACATAATTTCATACAATATTTTCTTCATATGGGCTATGCCATAAGCTTGTGGAGGTAAAGGGATGGACCATGTTAGATGAAGGGAATTGTTGCTAGTTGATAGACTTAGATTCCTTTAAAAAATGTGGGATTTCTTAAAAGTCAAACAACTCAGGAACTGTGAAAGAATTTATCATCATAAATTGAAGGAAACAATTATGTTAATATGTATTATGCTACAAAAGTGCTCACTAAGATACATAACTGAAATCTGTAGTGTTGAAAAGGGCAGACTGTCCAATGAAAAACTCTAAAGAATATTAAAACTCGACTTCCTCCCTGATTGCTTACATCAGGAAATACTGTAGAAATAGGTAAATGACTGTAGGTATGGTGATCGTAAAGACTTGTTCATAGGAAGGATAAATACAGTAGGACTTGATTAGAAACTTTTTATCCTGGAATACATCTGATGATATTCCACATTACAGGCTAAATTACTTGAAAAAGCTCTTTTTTTTGCAAATCAATTCTACTATTTTGAGTATTTTGAATTCAGAAATCACAGTCTTAATCGGTTGAAATTTTTGAAAAAATCTTTGGCTTTGATCACAATCATCACCGTATAATGATTGATGCAATATGGAACTCAACAGTTGAGTTGAATGGCTCTAATTTCAGTATCACTCAATAGTGATGGGAGCCTGCCCATGGTGGAGAAATCTACACAATTCTTATCAAATTTCTTGCATCTCAGGAGAATTATATCATTATTTCCTTTCCTCATCAAAATCAGCTGCAATCTTTCTGATTTAAGTTGGCTGAGATGATTTAGCAGATGAAATTTGATATTTGTTAAATTTTCTAGGAGGGATACAAATTTTTTAGCTTCATTCACAAAGCCAGTAGGAAGGTAGAAAGTTGATGCAATGAATTCAAAACCTCATCTGATTTAACAGACAAATGGAATGCTCTACTTGAATACTCATCAATGAAAACTGGGTGAAATTTCTCCATTAAAAAAATTATAATGTGACAAAAGATAAAAAAAATAAAAATAAATAAATTAATAAATAAAAATCACCTTTGATAAGATTTATGATCAAGAGTTTCCTTGGAGAATAACTGATGAAAATATTTTCTAAAGTGACATTATGTTAAACTTGGTGAAAAGAATAATAAAAAATTAATTAATTATTTAAAGCAAAATACAAACAAGGTATAGGGTTTGCTCCTAACTAGAACAAAAGCACACAATTCAGTAGTTTTGTGAGAGCTGATTTACATCATGAAGACAAGAAGAAACCAAACAAATGAAGGCTATTGTTGAGTGAGTCAGAAGGTAGTAATGGAAACTAACTAAATTTCCTCTGCTTGGGGATTTGGGCAAACAATTTTGTAATTTCAAATGGCTAAATGAAAATTATTTTTATCTTGGCATTAAATTTATGTTAACAGGAAGGGGAAGACAGCCAGGAAGGATTACACAGAAGACATTTACAGAAGAGAAAATTAGGACAAAATAATATATTATCATATATTTTCTTTTCTGGTTTCTTGTGGACACAGTGGAAAGGTTATATACACAACCACTGGCCATGCAAGAAATAAAGAACAGCAGAACTATATGTATATATGAAGAAATATAATAAATACTGAGATTATTGAAACTATAGAACATTAATCATAAATAAATTATAAACTATAACAGTAATGGATTTTGCCTCTAATTATTGTGATCCTAAATTTTGAAAATAAAATTAAAAAATAAAATAAAATAAACTTAATGAGTTTTTGAATACATAATGCTTCATGAAAAAATGTGATGTTTATTCATTTTCTAATATAGAAAGATTTCTTCAAAAAATAAAAAGGATATTCTACCAACAATATCTAACTATCTCTCTCTATATAAATATTATACTTTTAATCCCCTCTGCTCTGCTTACAATTACCTTGCTAAAACTGCAATCTGAATAATAAAATTTTGATAAATGAATGTTTATTATTTGTTAAGATTTATGAAAGCACTTAACAAATAATATTAACAATTTATATGAAAAAATATTGATTGTGAGAGGTGTTTCAAAATACAAAACTTGTCTTAGGATGACATAATTTTATTGGATGGAATTATTTATCTAATTATCCTCAAATTAGTAAAAAGAAACGTCCTCTCATGGTAATCTAAAAAAATAATAATAAAACTATTTGGTGTAGTTTATTTACTAAAAGATGCCTATTAAAAAAGTGCATTTACAAAAACAAAACAACAACAACAAAAAAATAAAATTTAAACTGTGCTTAACAAAATTAGAAAATAAATAGATAAGAAAAGATATTAACTAGGGATGCAATAAATACTGCAATGGCATTTATTTTAATACTTCCCACTTTCAAAAAGAAGGGAAATCATTATACTTTCACTCTCACATAATCTCCTCTTCCCCTGATAAGTCTTTGGATAGTGACTGACTAAGCCTACCAACATGGTAAGATAGGTAAGCAATTCAAAGGGCAAGGTAACTTTTGGAGGAGCAATAGTGGACTGTCGTCCAGCATTTTTTTTTTTTTGCTGGACAGGGCTGTTTAGTCAAATGAAGAGATGGCAGATTATGTTTTTACTTTTTTATTAAAAGTAATGAAAAGAGGGGCGATGATTTATAGCTTGCAGGAGGGTACCAAAAGCCCTAGTGCCGGCCCTAGTGATTGAAATTTTTAACTTATTGGTCTGGAGTTAGAATTGTTGTATATTTTGTTTTGTAAAAAAATGTTTTCAGTCTCATGACATTACTTAAAAAATCTCAACAGGTTATTTGAAATCTCAAAAACTTGAAAAAAAAATTCAATTTCTATGAGAGAACCTTTATAACTTTCTCAATATCTGGTATGATTTGTTCTTTTTGGCTGATTTAATCCTTACAGGAGAAAAGATTAAAGCAAAAAAAAAAAGGCAAATATTTTTTATAGTATTTTTTTGG
>JAFIDM010009631.1:200594712-200653392 GCA_023159025.1 Thereuonema tuberculata
AAAAGGCAAATATTTTTTATAGTATTTTTTTGGTTAGCATCAGTTTCACTGATAATGTGTAATAAATATCACAGTGAAAAGATTGGAATGGACTGATTATATGCAATAATGATGCTTTCTTACTGCTTGCTATAATAACATTTTTTAATAACTAAAACCCTAAATATAAAAAAAAAAAATCCCTGATTATTTCAAAGACTTAATTGAATCCGCTTGTCTCTGAGTCAATTATGGAAATTCTCAATAAAAGGAAAATCAACCAAAAAAGCAGTGTACTGAAATTAAATAATTTACTGAAAAGTTCTGCATCTCAATCAATGTCTATTCAATAAATTTCAAGGTGAATTTAAGATCTTCAAATAAAGTTTTCTTTACTTTCAATTTCTCAGTTAGAACTTTCATTAACATTAAAAAATGTTTAATGAATCATAGTTTAATTGACTAAAATCCAGTCTCTCAAGGTTAACTTTCAAACTGTACATGAACAAATGTGAAAGTGAAATGTAAAAATTCATTTTTTTATGTCTTTTATATAATCTTGTTAAAAATTTTGCTGTTTTCTTTTTGTTAATCCAAAAAGAGTTGATAGAAATTAGCAAGCTGCAGTAGTTTTGCCAACTGAAAAATTATAATCATCCTTTTATACTTTTTTCTGCAGATATAAATTTAATGATAAAATAAAAATAAAAAAGAGTGTCTTTTCTCATTGATTTTAGTAACTTAAATATGGAAGCTTTTAAAACTGATATATTTTATTAATCATTAAAATATAACCTATGAGTTAAATTCCTAAGGGGATAATTTGAGGATAATCAGTAATTATAATTTTTAGCTTAATTTTTTATTATATAATTTATTAAAATGATAAAACTAAGTATGATAAATAGACTACCAATAATGAAAATATGAGAAAAGACAAGATACCTAACTAACCCCATAGAAACAAAAAAAAAAAAACAACAACAAAAAAATTTACTAAAAATTTACAAAAATGGCTAGAATAATCCTAAGTTAGTTATTTTTTAGTACAGAGTAATCTTTCTAGATCAGCATGAATAATTTTTGCATCCCTTATGAACAAAATAAAAAAATCAAAACTGAAAAATAAAAACAAATAAATAAAAAACAAAATTCATTATAAAGATGTGCAAGAGTAAGAGAAGAGTTAAATGGACACAAAAAGTGGAAAAAGATTACAGAATTTACATTTCAGTGCAACTTACCAAATTGGAAATATCAGATAAATAGGATGTGCAAAGAAGAAAATTAAGATAAAAAAAATTAAGAATGAAAATCAGATATTTTGCATTCACACAATGGCATTGGCATGCATTAACAATTAAAAAAAAAATAAAAAAAAAAAAAAAAGAAAGAAAGAAAGAAAGAAAGAGAAAGATGATTTCATGCAATGATAGGAACTTTATCAGGCTTTTCATTCAAGGTTAAGTGTGAGAGTGACTAGTTTCAAGAAAAATAAAATCATAATTAAAAAAGAAATCTACTTTCTCTAATAAGCCATTGTCTATCATTCTAACAAGTTGAAATAAGTAAGACTGTTGGTAAAGGGACTTGTGGATTTCTTTTTTTTTTATTTTTCATGAATGAAGTTAGTTGATTAAGACATTAGTCCAAAAAAAAAAAAAATAATAAAAAAGATGAAATTTGATAGTTTAAACTGTCACTGTAGTTTTTAAGAAAATGAGTTAGTCTGTTGTGTAGTTAGTCAGTTAGTTTGGCCCAAGGTGAGGCAGCAGAGGTGGGCAGTCAAGGAACTCAGGCTTACCCTTCTCATCAGTTTCAGCTAGCGAAGTGGGAATGGCATTTCCCAAGTCATTATGACGCCCTGGGCGACTGGGGTTTTGTTGAGGTGAGCGTTGTGGTGTTGTGGAGGCATGTGGACCTTGACCTATTAGAACAACATATATGGAACATGTTTTATCACAAGAAATTAATTTTCTAATGAACTTCTGAATTTTTGATGTCAATTTGTTAAAGGATTTGTAATAATAACACTAATTATAATATGAAGTTGCAGGGTAAATTTAACTTCAGGTCAAGAATTTGTTGAAATTTATGCTTCAATTATTTAATGATTAAGTTTTGGTATTTAATTAACTGTCAAATGCAAATAACTTTAAACTTTTAAACTTTTTTTTTAAGTTAAAAATATATAAAAAAAATCATAGCCAGACATAAATATTTAGATGCATAAGAATATATGAAACTGTAAATCATTTTTGAATATATTTGAAGTATTGGTGGCACCAAATTTTTGTTTAAATAAATTATGTGAAGCATTAAATTTTCATTGTCAATTTGCGATTATTTTAATTCTAACAAATTTTCTTAATGATTTAATTAAATGAGTTAAAATTAAGAATATTTTACTCTTATAATTATGTAATTAAGAATATTTTACTTTACAATTCTGTTTTTATTTTTAAAGAAATTGTTGATCCAAATTTGTATGAATGTAATTCATTATACAAAATTATTAATGGTTAATGAACACAAAGTATAAATAAAGTAGGAAAAAAAAAGTATTTGCATAAATTAGTCTGCAATGGATACTGAGCCACATCCAAGTAACCCTGAAATTGTAATATATTAGTAAAGGTAAATTAGGTCTATTGAATGGAACTGCAAATTCAGATTTAATATGACAACGACTGCTATTATTACTCAATAATAGTAAAACCAAAACGTTATTACATTTATCTACCTAAATTTATGATGTTCAAATCCTACAACATTACAAAATAAATGTTAATTTAATATTTAAAACCCTAATACATTAAGATTTGAGTAATTACATCACCAAAATTAATTCATAATAAATCTGAAACTGCTGTCTGCCATCCTAAGGAAAAAAATATACATATTATAGAAATTAGAATACTTTGAAAAAAAGTGCAGAATTAAAGGCAAAGCATGCAAAAACCAGAATATTATTTCAGGAAAGCCACAGCCCTTCACCCAACCCAATGATGAAGGGATTCTGATGCATACCTCAACCACCAACTCTGAACAGATTAAATATGGCAAAATATGCATTTATTTTTATTCCTTATGTATGTAGCTTTATTTTTCAAGTATGTGTATTTCCTTAAATAATAATATCTTGGAATTTCAAAATAAAATTTAAATTAATAATAATTGAATGAAAAAAATAAGGATATTATGAAAGTTTCTAATATTAACATATTTTGTTTACTTTATTTTTATATCAAAAAATTAAGGATGATGTTTATATATTTTTGATTTACTGTATATGATGTTTATATTAAATAACATACATAACTCAGCTTAAATGACCATAAATTTCCTTCCACTACAATGTAATGTATGAGAAACGATTAGCAATCTGAAAAGCTAACTTTCAATTGAAACAATTTTATAAAAGCAAATGCTAGACCTAGTTATTTTAAACAGTGAAAATTTTGCCATTTATAATCTATTCAGTTGAAAGACAACTACCATATCTTATAAAGAATATATATGTTTATTAATTATACTTTAATGAAAGAATTAGATCTTTTCCTTATTAATGTGCTAAGGGAAATGCTAAAGGATTATTATGCAAATAGCAGTGCAAATTTTCATGCAATGGACCAGAAGTAATGTGCCATAAATTCAAGCAAAACTTTACCAAGGAAAGAGTGCAATAGGCTTAAGCCAGTTATGATTTGCAATTAATTACATCAGATGAACCTTTTACCCAATGCAGGACATTATTTGAACTATACAGTTCAAATGATTCATTCACTTTCAAATTTATGCCTATCCCAGATTTTTTTAAAAAAGGAAAAATTTGGTGCCACACCATTCTTGGCTGAAACATAACACTAACCCTCATCAGGGATTGAATTGTTGAAGACTTCAGGAGGTATTGGAGGTAGCTGTGGGCAGTTACAATTGTATGGGCAAGGTGGGCATGCTAAAGCAGGAGTCGCACTTGTGGTATGTGGGATTTCTAATAAACCAGGATTATAATTTAAATAAATAAAAAAAAATAAAAAGACTAGAAATCATTGAAATTAAAAAAATATGTGTATTATGTAAAATTGAAAATAAATTAAACTTATAAAAACGCATATTAAACAAATAAGTACTCAAATTAAGAAAAAAAATTAAGAAAATAAACGAAATTAAAAAAAATTAATAAATAAAAGAAATTAACATATTATTTAAGTATATTTATAAATGTCCTGTAGTTTAAAATAAAAACATTTTGTACTTCAATATGAAAACTCACCACTAAAAATAGGTGATTGGCTTACATATACAGGTCCCATTCCTGAAATGGGAAATTTTATATTCTTAAGTAAAAGTAACAGTGGACTGTGTTTTCAGAAACTGTGGATAATATGTTTATTTACACAACTTTCAATTATTGTATTATCATAGCAACATATTTTTTTATTAGTTTATCTTCAAATTTTCTTTACTTTCAATGAATTGTAGTCATACAGACTTTTGTTGTTGGTGGGGGAAGGAGAAATCAGATGTAATAATTTATAATAATTTTTTCTGTCACAGCAGAAGAAGGTTTCCTGTTTCACAACATTTAGTTGTTCTTAATAAAGAATATGCCAACAATAAAAAGAAACTAGTCAGACGGGCTGTGGTGTTGAACTGTGGCTTAAAAGGGGGAAAGTAAATTGCTTGTATACAGATGGTAGAATAGTTTTCTCAGATCATTTTTAACAGAAATACTTCTGCAAACAAAGAGAGGATGAAAATCGTGCAATGCTCATCACACTTAACATGCTATGATGTATTAAAAAAGGCAAAATATTTAGTCATTCAGATAAATGCATGATCATTGAAGAAAGGGGTAGGAAAGAATTAAATGATGACAAATAATAAAAAGAAATAATATTACAAAAGTGAAAGTGATTATATTGGAATAATTAATGACATCTTTACTGTAATCAAAATATCAAGGAAAATATAAAAATTCTGAAATGAAAAAAATAACTTAAAAATTACTTACCATCGGGGCAACGTGCATGATATCCAAGAGCAACATTCTGAAGAAAGCCTTCCCCTGCACTCCACCTTCTAATATAATTAAAGATTTAAAATTAGATTTGAGATACAAACACTTGAAAATCTGTAATAATTCAGCAGAAAGATCAATGTTATACAGAAAACTGAATCCTGATAATTATATTTGCATAAAATATATTCCTGAATAAAAACAACATACTATCAATGTATTTTGGATTACAATTTTAGTATAATAATAATAATAATAATAATAATAATAATAATAATAATAATAATAATAAAACCATACATTACAACAGACCAGACATCACACTTGTTGATAAGGTCAACAAACAGACCTATCTAATTGATATTGCAGTGCCTATCAGCAAGAACATGCAGAAAACTCACGCAGACAAGATCAGTAAATACACTGATCTAGCACACGAGCTCCAGAAGCAGTGGAGGCAGGATCGAGTACGTGTTGTACCCATCGTTCTGTCTGCCACTGGTCTGGTGCCTCACACATTGCACCACAGTCTCAGCACACTAGGACTTCACAAAAACACTTATGCACAACTGCAGAAGGCTGTGGTACTCAACACTACACGCATAGTTAGGAAATTTATGGACACAAGCACACATCCCTAATCATTCTTGCACTTGGTCCTTGACCCGCCATATTGTTTTTGCTGGGGAAACCCAAGGTTTGAAAAATACAAACACGATAATAATAATAATAATAATAATAATAATAATAATAATAATAATAAAAAAAACCTTCAATACTATAATTTATTTATCAAAAACTTATAATTCAAAATTAGTCTTTAGTTGTTTTACAGTTCAACATTTATGTGGTAGTGGACTGAATAATTTTCAAGTTTGTCAGAAATAAGAAAGTTTTCATTTCAGCTATCAATAACTTAATAACTAAATTACCAGCAAATATCTAAATTAGAAAGTAAGTTCACTATGCAGTTCCATAATCATTCATATGACAAAAGTTCTTTGTTTCTGCTAACAGGCCAGCTTGCCAACACCTCAAAAATTCAGCAATTAAAAAATGTTGCTGACCATTTATTATCTAGATAATTTCATAAAACAAATGCTAAAGGGTGTCCATGTCTCTACAATACAGTTCATTTGGACACAATATGAAGACGTTTTTAAAGTCAAAATGAGACCACAAGAAGACCACTTACTGTAAGATGAATTTAAACTAAGAGATTTACTTAGATTAGGTGAAAGTTCAACAACATGGTTCTTAGTTACAGACATTCTGAGTTACTGGCCAATGTGAATTGTTGATTGAACATGCCACAAAGTGACGTTGCTTCAGTACACAGTACACAATACTGAGAATTAGTTGGTAAGCTTAAGAGCCATTCTTTCCTAATCTATTCAATCCCTTAGGTCTTGAAACTCAAGATAAGCTGACAATATTTCTTGACAAATGATTCAGGATTGAAGATGATATGAGCAATGGTTTTTAGCAAATTGTTAAGATGCATAACCATTTCTTTAAATGTAGGTACAATGTGAAGAATCTGATTTAAAAAATTAAAAATTACTTACGGAGATCCAGTACTTGTACATTTCTGATGCTTTTCATCCCAAGCACAGTATGGATCTTGAAGGGCAACACACTCACTAAAAATAAATGAATTTGTAAAATATTAGTCAAAGAAAACGCACAAATAAGTGAATTTTACAGGCTATAATTTTATCATTTTTATTTTACATGATACCCCTGAAAATTTAAAATCACAAACTAATTAATTTGTTTTTCTCCTGATGAGGAAATTGTGAAATTACAAGTGTACTTTATATTTATAAAAAATAACTTGCTTTTAAAAAGCTTTTGTCTTTTTCTTTCATTTTCTGTGAACAGTTTTCTATATCTGTTAATCTACTGATTATGCTTAATATAATCCGTATAATATAGTATAGAATAATATATAGGAATGCCCAAAGATTGAAACTCGGGAAAGAAGTCCCTGTTTGGGGGGTGCCCATAAGAAGAAAACTTATGAATTAATGTACAGAATTGAAGAAATTGTGCAACACAGTAAAAATTGCATACTGCACTGAATTCTGAAAACTACTGATTCTTGAAATCACTGTTAACATCTAATTACAGAACAATACACTATTTAACCATGCTTAGAGATGACAAATTACATGCAATAATTGGCATGATAGGAACAAAGCTTTGAAACATTTTCATTTTCAAACATAAACATATATGAAGTAGACATGAATGAAACTGTCAAAACTTGCATTTTCTCTATCCTATAACAGCAACTGTTTTTCATATGATACATGCCAATTACATTAAAGAGAAAATGTTGAGGAGCTTCTTGAACTACAATATCTACGCTGATAGCATTAAGATGCTATTTCATTCTGTGATTATTGATGCAAAGTCGAAAAGCCTTCCCGATTGATTGGCTGAATCGGGAGGCCAATCGGCTACGCGTTGAGTCCTCTCACCAAGTGGCGGACTGAACACAGAGCGTCGCCGCTAGCTCTCTCCGAGTGACAGACCAGAAAGAAAGCTCTATCTTTGATTCTCAGAATCCAACCAAATATGTATATCTACTTGTAAATAATTGTAAATAAATACATGTGCCTTTGACTAAACCCCAACGTTAGTCTGTCATTTCGACCATACATCAATATGTATTCTTTTCTACATTCATTTAAAAAAAATCGTAAATAATGTCTTTAATGGAGGAAAGAGAAAGTTATATTCATCTTAAGTTCTCAAATATTTTTTTCTTTCTTTGTGTACAACAGAAAATTGATTACAATTAAATTTAATGATTCAATTTCACATTGATATTATGTGGAGATTAAAAAACTTCTTTAAAATAATATGCTAAAAATCAAAATTTCATTACTTTTTTTTTTTTGGAGAATGAATAAAAGTATTAGGTAGGAATTATACATACCTGCAAGAAGTTATTTTTTCACCATAGCATCGTTGTAACTTAATTGCCTGAATCTCATCATTAGAGACTACTATAAGATGGCCTTCATCAGAACTAGATTCAGTATTTCGATATACACGAAGATTTGTAATGGCAACATTTTCTTGAAACACCTGAATTTCTTCAATAATAACAGTATTTACTGTTTTGTCACTGTTTGGACTCTCTGCATTAACAGCCTTCAAGACTTTTCCATTATCTAAAATAAAAACATTTAATAAATAAACCATTATTCGTTTTAAAATTAAAAATAAACAAAAACAAAAATAGGCTGCTGGAAAACTGGCATTTTGTAGATACTTCTATAAATACAAATTACCAATTGTCAAAAAGAGAATTATTCTGTCATTCATTATGTTACACTAATTACCTAATCAAATCATTGTTAGCTAATTTCTAATTTCTAAGCAATGTAAATAGGCTAATTGATTTATTCTAATTAAACATACCTGTGCCAATAAAGAGCACATCATAAGTTTTACCATCAGGAGTTTTAACTTGAGGATCTACAGCAATTTGAGTGAATCGGTATCTGCAAATTTAATAGAAAAATTTTTTTTAAAAAAACCAGTTGGAATACTTTGCATAAATTTTAATTTTATTGAAAAAAAAATTGCAAAATAAATACAATTTGAACACTTCTAGATTTTAAATTTTCTCTAAAATCAGTAGAAATGTTAGTAGTTATTTAAAGTAATATCAAAATTTAAAAATATCACTCATATATAAGCAGGACCAATAGAAAGTTATTAACATAGAAATTCATTATTGTCTGTGAAAAAATTAATAAAAAATTAAATTTTAAATATATGAGTCTTAGTTAACTCACTGTAAACTGGTGCGGATGGCAATAGGGTGACCCCAGAAAGCTGAAACAGACTGATCCATGAGGGTATGGCCTTTAATAAAATTCAGTGTAACATCTGGTAAAGTTCGAGATTCATTTACACACTGAAAGAAAGAAAACAATTGTCATTGTAAAGAATATGAAACATAATATTTTTGTAAGTAAGAAAAATTACATAGTTATCAATTGAAACACATACATACTGATGTTATTAAAGAAAATAGTTTGTTAAATATGTTTTTAATGTTATTCTTTGTTTAAGAGTATTTACCTGGCCTGGCTGTGGCTCAGGAACTTTACTACCAGGGACTGGCAACCAATTAGCATTTAATGTTTCTTGCTCCCTATATGGACCTTTGAAAGTATTTAATATATCTTCCATTCGGAATGCACATACTGCTGAACCACTTATACTATTCCTAAAATTAAAGTAATAAGGAAAATATTGTTAAAAAAAGAAATGGATTTACTGGATTTGATTTGAAATTCTCAAGAATAAACATGTATATTTTCAAAAATTAACATAATTTTTTAAAATAAAAGATTAAAAATTAAAGGATAAATGCAGAATTACTAATTCAACCAATTTTTTTTAAATTTACTAAAAGTCCTACAGTAGATCAAAGCAATAAATAAGTTTGGAAGGAATATATATATAGAAGAATATGAAAAAAAAAAAGAAAAGAATGAAGAAAAGAATAATAAAATTGATGAAGAATAACTTACGGTGGTGTTGTGAATACAGCATAAATCAACTGAGTTTTCTTCCCTCCATACACTCCCTCCACAATACTACTTGTGGATTCTAGAATTAAGATTAAAAAAATAACTTGTTTACTATTTTTTTGAAGTAGATTAGTATGTTTCAAATTGAGTAAATATAAATATGTTTTAGAGCTTTTTTATATTTGCTTAAATACAAAAACAATTTATAATTAGCATGTAAAAGAAGAAAAATAACGAAATTCTAAAATATTATTTCTAGTAAGATTGTTTTTACTTACGTATTTCATTGAAATAGAAGGGGAAATCTCCACCTACAGAACAATTGAGGCGAGCTTTGAGAAATGATGTCCAGCGGTTGGCAAACTTGTGTGGACCCCCCTTGTCCTTCATGCACACCCGACCGACTCGGGAGTACACAGTCTGAAATTGGCATATAATAAAGATGGTTTGAAAGGAAGTAAATAAATAATTTCTTATATCATATTCTGAAATATCAACATAGTTTTACTCAATTTGTAGCCTTAAAACTTATCAGAAACTCAAATTTTGTGTAAAAATTTTATAGGTTCTCTTTGTTGATTTTTAATGATGATATTTGAAGATTGTAATGATTGTTTAATAAGATATTAAAAAGTGAATTTAGAATGTAATTTACTGTTTCCAATCTGACAACTCTGTTACTTTATTTTTCTTTTATTTGGTCGAATTACTTTTATCATTAATGTTCTGAATTTATCAACTTTTAATATACTACAGATTAGACAGAATTTAAACGACTGTTAGGTTTTTGTTGTTTTTTTTTTTTTACAGTGCATCTGTGAATGGAAAGCCCAGAGATAAAAAATTCTAAAAAGAAAGTAAATTTCAGACTGACCTTGCCACAGTTGATGTACTCCACAGCTGTTTCACGAAAAAAGAAAAATACGAAGTCTCCATAGCTGAGAGAGCTGACGAAGTTGGGGGCTGTCATACATAAGAAAAACATACAGTTAAACAGAATCTAATATTTTCTACAAAACTAATAATTATTAATTATATTTCTATATATTTTTTATCATGTTCTGGTGAGTAATTTTGAAACTCAGAAAAACAAAGTTATTGAAAGATAAATGTATCAAAAGGCAAACCAAAATAAATATCTTTACTAAATCTTATATTATATCATATCATTTTATATTTTTTGCAAACTCAAAAAGTATGTTAATGATTTCTGAATTCACTGATTTCTGATTTCTATTATTCAATGTTAACAGTGATCATTAATTTGTGAATCCGTTCTTCTTTTATTCATTTATCTTTCAATAACTTTGAAAAATAATAATAATTTTAATGTTCATATTTTTATACTCAATGTTAAATAAAAACCCGGCACAAAAATCAAGTTTGATTTGAGTTTTAAATCTTTGTGTATCCTCCTTTTTTAATTTTCTTATTTGGAGGTTTTCATATTGAAAATATGAATTTGATTAAGCTTAATAAGACGTGTTTTCAGATACTTAATTCAAATTTACCATTTAGATGTTTAGGATCATATTGCTCGGTGCGCAATTTCTCTCTATAGATCAAGGGGTCGGTCGCAGAGAAGTCTGCCACTGTCGCTACATACAGCTCACCTCCTGAAAAAAGAAGAAAGAAAATGGTTATATTAAAAATAAAAATGATAAGAATTTATTATTTTTTTATTTTTCAAAGTATTTTTTTAAACTGAAGCTTCTGAATGCTATAAAAAATGTAAGTTGTATTTATATTTATTCATTATTTAAAAATATATTAAATGTAATACTAATTTAGAAAAATGCAAACTGTTAACAATAAAAAAATACAGATCTCTTGCACTATACAGAAAAATACTTTTTATCTCTGAGACAAGTTCAGAAGACTTTCTCAGACAAACTACTATAGAAGGCTTTCCTACAATTCTTAAAAGTCGCTTTTTGGTCGACTTCTCAGCAAAACACTGAAGTTGTACAGAGAAGCAAAATTAGGGTAGCTTTTATTTTAACATTTATTAATTTCATGAAATCGATTATTGGATTTTAAGCTTCCTAAAAAGCGTAATGTTTAAGAAAATAAATAAAACCAACAGTGGATGCAAAAAAAAAAAAATCCCAGAAACAACCTCAATCGTTAATTAATGTATTTTAATAATCACATATTGTTGAAGAACCAAATATTTAAATCTATAAAATTATTATTCTTATCTTAATAAAATGGTTAAAGTGCTTTTTTATTCTACGATGCAGAAAAGAAAAATTTAGCGTAATTTTCTTAAAGTTCCTATATTTCATCAAAAATGCTTTACCTGGTCTATTACCCGAATTTAAATAATAAAACAATACCTCTGTTAATATAGCTGCTTTTATTGTTGTTTAAAAATTTTTAATAAGAATTTATCAATATATATCTATTTCGCTGCTTAAATTATTGTTTTTTTCGGTACTAATTAAAAAAATATATATATATATTAAATAAAAATTTAAAGAAATCTCTGCTTTCTACATTTTTTTATATGCTTAAATTCATATTTCTGCATTAGAATTAAACAGAAACAGTTAATGATCTTCCCCTTAAATTTTAGATACGATTAGATATTTTACAAAATCTCTACCATAAAATTATTGTATATCGTAAAAAAAAAAAAAAAATCACGTCTACTCCGAACGGGAATTTGCTAATTATTTTTTTGAACCAAACATTTTTTTTTTTTTTTAACCCTACTTTATTTTCTTCTTTTTGAACGGCCTGGAAAACTTCATGAATTAAACAAAGTAAGTTATGAAAAAAACGTTATCAGTTCATATTATTCTCAGCAGAGGTAATCCAGAGATCTCACGATGTATAAAAAGAATTATCTTAAGCCTTTTTTTGTTTTTTATTAGATAATTTAGCTAGTCCCAGAATTTAATCATGGATTAGAAACAACAACAGTGATCTTTTAATTTTAAGTACGATAGGTAGCGATCCAAAAATCATTTTCAACACACTTTCATCTTGTTTATATTTAAGAAAGCAGAGCACGCTATCCCTTTGAACAGTACAGTCTAATACAGAAGACCATACATTTGACCAAAACAAAGGCGTTACTACGGAAGTCCCTAGTGAATCTGTGTGTCACATTCTTTAGTAGAGTGGAAATGGTAGAATCGATAAGGGCGGCACTGGATTGAGACCAGTGGGATTCGCTCGACCCTCAGTTCCACCGTTCAAAAGCAAATGGTCTCTCAAATATAAAGGAGGATTAATGGATTTCCAAGAGAATTTTACTGAATCTGTTTTACGCGCAAGGCCTCAACACTTTCTTCCATCTCCGCATTCTTTCTTCCTCTGCGAGGGTATATTTGTTCAGTTGATGGTAAACGAGGTTTGATTGAAGAGTATATGGGCAGTTAGAATCTGTATTGGTTAATAATGTAATGCAGATCTGAACAGCTCAAAAATAGTTTTGCTTTAAAATAAGTCGATAAAATGGGAAAAAAAAAAGAAAAAAAAAGGAGGCTCTAGAATATCTAAATATTTGTTTAGATATTTGAAGTTAAGTAAATAAGATGACAAGTGCATCAATCAAAGATTTCAAAACAAATCGAAAGAAGAACTTGAAATATTCATGTCATTAGCCAAATAACTAAAAAC
The DNA here is from genome assembly GCA_023159025.1 of Thereuonema tuberculata. Lineage (NCBI taxonomy): Eukaryota > Metazoa > Arthropoda > Chilopoda > Scutigeromorpha > Scutigeridae > Thereuonema > Thereuonema tuberculata. The sequence goes on from JAFIDM010009631.1 coordinate 200,607,904, forward strand.
ATAAAAAAAAGTATGTATTGTTATTAACACTTTATGATTCCTTAAATATTTATGATTTTGAGAAATACAAGTGTATTATTTTTATGTGACTCTTAAATACATACCAGCGAAGACTGCTGTGCTATTATGGTTTGGGTCATAGGGACAAAGTCCTTGGCCGGACATCTCTTTGTCGAATTTGTAAACACCATCCTGCAAGAAAAAAAAAAGATAATCAGTCATTAATACGGCTTTGAATTCATTGGAAAGAAAAACAATTAGTTGAAAATAATAATTTCGAGGAAAATGGTTTAAGATAACTTTTTAGTAATCACTTAAAAGTTAAAGTAAATATATTATTTTCTAGAAAAAAAAGTATCTTGTTTTTTTTTACTGTAGGTAAAGTCCTTTCGCAAATCACTGGTGAGAGATGGGATATTTTATATTCAAATTAGCTATAGCTTACAACAAATTTCAAATCAGCTGAAAATATCAAAACACAAAAAAGCACCGTATAGTCAAATAATATTTAACCTATTGTATCACACTGTTCAATTACACTAGTTTTCAAAGACAGATTTAGACAAAAAGAAACTTAGATTTCCTAAGTAGTTTTACTCTATACACTGATTCAATTGATAGGGAATCTTTTAATGAATGAATTTGATATTTATTTCTCAAAAAAACTAAACAAATAAAAATCCTAAATTTTTTGTTTCTCCTTTGACTAATATAAAAGTAATCTTTTTTTGACAAAGTAATGCTGTTTCTAATAACATTGATCCTCTTGACATTTGTCAATCGGTCTCTGGCTTTCCCGCTCCTTAAGGTGCCTGTAATCATTAGTCAAAGGTTAACACTGAAGGTCACTGATAGACACGAACTTGTGGGTACTGAGGCTTTAGGTATACAATGTGATGAGTCACATTCGCGGGTCACACCCAGCACCATTAGGGTTCAGACCATTGATCGACAATCGATCGATAACATTCGTTCCAACTCCGCAGCTTTATTTTTTTTTTTAACTTATTAGGTTTTTCAGTGTCCAAGAGATTTTGAGGCAGCTTACAAATTTTCCGTACTTAATATCGTTGCTTATTGAATTTACGCAAAGTCAAGTTAGGTAGAGGATTCTTCAGGAACTGTTAGCTTTATTAGTTAACTTTCATAAAATCCAAAAATATTGAAATGTTTCAACATGTGGCTAAGGACTGAACCAATAAAATATAATGATTTGCTAATATAAATTTATATAAGAAATGAATAATAAAAGAAGTCGAGAACTGAGTGAGATAGGAATTAGAGAGAATCTTCGGGAGACTTAATCGGGCGGTGTCTAATAATTTCAATGGTTAATATTTTAGAGCTATTCAAAACTTCATATAAGTTCAAAGAAAAAGAAATGACTGTGCTCTATATGTCATACTTATTACTTCCAAAATTTACCGAAGAAGTAAATAAAAATGAATATTTGTTCGTTTCTTTCAAGGGATTTCACAGCGCAATAACACTTAAGCTTGTATTTATAAGCGAATATTTTTCAAGATTTTAACTTTCCGCAGTGAGTCGATGGATCTGCAACAGTTGCGTGCGGGGCAACAATCTAACTGCACCCAGGAACAGATTCAGTCTTCGGTCGACTCCACCCCTGAACCAAAGCGTGGGAGGGGCATAAAATCCTTCGGAAAAAAAAAAAGAAGGAAAATCCTTCGTAATGAGACTCCCCTTTCGTCCATCGGGAGGTAAAAACGTACTTGAATTACAACACAAAATTGCGAAGGGAAGAACCACACAGATCCTATTAACAAATGGAAATGTAAAATAAATATTGTCTTCCAAAGAAAAGACAGGGAGGAATAGTGCATAGAAGTAATTTGGAGAATCGATTTTGACAAGAAAAATAGAACAATATTGCAGGACACACATCTCAACTGGAATCCTGACAATTTTATTAGACGAACTTTCCACAAAATTATACACTCAATTTACATTTTCTAAAACTGATTGATGAACAAATGCTAAGATTTTAAATATCAACAGAAAAAAAAAATACGAAACCAAGGATCACTCTGTTTATTACAATAGTATAGTATAATGACTAATATTTATGTCCACTAGTCGATGCCACGCCAGAAATGACGAATTGGTTGAGATGTCAGTCATGGTGATGCCTGGGATTTCAAAACTATTATCTCTGGTAAATCTAACTAATGAACGTTGTACATGAGTGGAGGACTGCGGAAATGAATTCATAGGAAACGGGAGAATTCTGAAAAACTCGCGTCAAGGACTGTTGGTCCACAATAACTATGTAAGCTACCCAATGCGATATTGGTAGGTAAATAACTTATGAGCTGATCATAAATGCATTTTTATTATACTTGGTACTGATTAATGTAAAATAAGTACTATTTAAAATTGTCATTTAATTACGATATATTAGAATGACGTAAGTGTTTAACATCAAGCTGCAGATATCCTAGTAGTGGTAGTTAACTTTTCGATTACAGATAGATTTCTCACTTTGAGAATCTACAGAAAATTACATATGAATTAAAAAACCTGCAAACAGATTTATAAACATTAGAACACATTTCCAGTAAACAATGAAAATTTTCAACGACCCCTTTTTAAGAGCTTCAATACATTCCTACTCTTTAAGAGAGTTGGTGGCTTTGGTGCTGAATTTGATCGCATTCAGAATCTCAACAGGCGAAATCGATTCGTTCGGAAAGTATTCGTCATCGATCCTCGTAACCGATGATTTATCGAACAAGCCTCGAAGCCGAGAAATCCCACAAACGGCCGCAAGGGGGCGGAAAGGGGATGAAATGGCTCCATAGGTAGCACATGGGGCACTCCACCCATTCGTATTAAAGAAAAGAGCTGGACGGTGTACAAGTGTAAATATAAGGTAATGGGCGGTAGAGTAGCGAAAGGTACTTGAGATCACCCCTCACTTTCATCAAAAACCCACACCCTGTTTCGCGATCCCACAAAGAAGAGGGGATTTCCATATTGAAAGAGAAGTCTTCAGAGAAGAGAAGATATAATGACTGCTATGCTTTTCATGCTCTGAGACAATTAACTAATAGCACATATAAGGTTTTTCTAAGATATATACTGTGAAAAACACAATTAATGTTTCCATTAAAGGAAGAGAGTGAGAGATATAGCAATTTTTTTTTCAACTATTATTAAACTGCTAAAATAAATCTACGAAACAGATTAAAACAATCCTGATTTAATGGTAGATATGTTTTCAAATGCTAATTTATCCTATTAAAATTAATGTTGATTATATATATGCTTAAAGTATTCTATTCTACTGCAACTACCTTGATTATTTCTTGCAAATTACTGTACGCAGTAGTTAAAAACAAGAAAAACAATAAAAAAAACCCTTTTATCGTTATGATAACTTACAATCAGAATAGGAAAAATATCTCATTAATACAAAAAAATGTATTCAAATGTATAGTTCTTTTGCTAATAAATCAATAAATAACAAAAGCCAAGCAACTTATTAAATGCTATGCGAATCTATTGCGTAATATAATTTAAAGAATTCGAAGCCAATTTCCGACCTTTGCCTCATCACGAGCTCTGACTTTTCCAACAATTTATCAATACTTTTTTTGTTTCTTTTAATGAAGTTATAACGAAAGAGGCAAAAAGAGTCAAGTAAAATAAGGCTTAAAAACGAATGCAAATCTTTTCCCCGCTTCCACAATTTTCCCCCACTTTCGAATCATGTTGACGGCGACTTCCTCTAATACTCCGACGCACAAAGCCGGACCAGCTTTCCCAGCACTAAGCAGCCAATTATGGAGGCGGGGACTAAATTGGTCTGTCACGGTGTAAGCTGAAGAGTGGGGTGGAGGAACCCACGGGAAGAGTATTAAAAAATACAGGGGAAAAAAAAAAAGCAACAAAGAAAAGCATTGGGAATTTTGAGGATGTGGGGGAAAATATATATAAAACTATTGGTCTATGTCTTTTGGCTTAACCTTGCAACGCAGAGAAAAGTGCAGACAGAGATAGATTTCTGGTAAGAGCTCGAGAATGCGGCTGCGCCACTGCAATACGAAAGAAGAGGCAAGAAAGAAAAAGGGGAAAAAGGAATAAGACGAAAGTGGGGGTAAGTGAAAGAAAAAAAAAATGGGGTTGAGAGAACGAGAGAGAGAAAGCCCAATGGATTTCGCCTTAGAAAGATTGCTTTTGAGTTCACTTGAGGGTCGACTGCAATAAGGCAGACTGGGTGGAATTTCTCATATCAGAAATTGGAGGATTTATGAAGCGGTTCTAACTTTTTTCTCCCTTCCATTATATGAAAACTACAAGAATGGAAACTGAAGCTTCTAAAGGAAAATCTAAAAAGAGATGCAGCTAAAGTAAAACCTGATTCGATTACCGATATGTAAAAACGAAAACAACTTACATGGCAACAACAACATTAGGAAAACACCATGTTCTGACTGCATTATTTAAAAGATAGTTTTAAAATTTGTAAATTATTATTTTTATAGAGAAGAAGGAAGGGCTGGCAACATGATATTCAATAACATGTCCAATGTTGTCCAAGTCTTTTGTACATAATTTAAAATTCATAACTCTGAACTACCATACGCTAAATACTTATCATAATTCATTACTTCCCAAAATAATTAACTATTTTTTTTATAGTTTTTTAGAAGGCAAATTTCAAAATAAATATTTTATTTTAGTTTATTTCGTATTCAATAGTGTTGCTCCTTTCGTGATCAATTTCCTTTTAAAAGTTCACATTTTTTCCCCCGGTTGTATCTATAGGAATAAATAAATAGGATAAAATCAGCAAAAATGAAAATTAATTCAAAACAAATGAAGAAACTTCTACGACTAAAATCAGATAAGATTAGTCACAGAGTAGATTTAAAAATGGGACCAGGATTCTTACTAGTCAGGAAAGGTAAAAAATCCCACGCACATTTTCCTCATGTTTTTGAAATTTTATTTATTTAGTGAGTCTCAATAATTATTCACCCTTAAATTTCAGTTTTACATGTTAGTTTCGTTTTTTAAATAAATGTATCTGTAGAGAAAAAAAATATGAAGTCATAGCAAAGTAATTTATTTCTTTACTCAACAAAGAATTGTCTTCAAAATTTGTTAAATCATAAATCTTAAGAGTAGATCTATTATAATTTTATTTTCCTACGATTAAATTAAATTACACGAATTACTGGAAAACTATTTGAAATTCGTTACGGTGACTTCTGACTGATGGCGCAGTCGCATTTATCTATGTATCTTCCAGTCTGATGCTGAAATTGCAAAGCGAGACTGTATCCTTTTATGTACAGAGTATCATCTGTGATCGCATTTAGATTAGAAACGGATTTGCAAAGAAACACATTTCTGCTGTTTAGAATTAATAAGAAGTTAATCGTTCTTTTTTAATGGAAGAAAACCTTTAAAAGTGTCATTTATCATCAGTGTGTTTATATTCAAAGATTTTTAACTGTTTATGACAACAAGCATCGGGAAATGACACAGGAAATTTGGTAACAGTCATCCTCTCATTAGGCCCACCCTTTGCATTTTCTCCCATCCATCACCCTCTCACACCCTTTATGGATCCGCCTTCATTGATCGGCAGTTGGGGATATTGATCGATATTTTTTCACCCTTTGTCGCCCTTTTTATATCTTCTTGAACATGAATTTAGTGAAAAAAGAAAAAGTTCAACTTATTTCTTGTGACTGACACACATCTTCCCTACTTGTTAAAAAATATTGGAATATATCTTAGGTTCTTTTTATGTGATATTAAAACTACATTAAATCGGTGAAAATGAGAAAATATTGATATATTTCTCTCTAATTTTTAATGATAGTAAATTAGTAATAAAATTAATACTCTACGTTTGCTAACTAGCATTATTTACTTCAATCTAATTAAGAAAGAATGAGAGAAAGAAAAGAATGAGAAATAAATATTCTTGAGTTTCAGAAACATTTATATATTCTTCCGTGTAGCCTTGTGTAAGGTTCTACAAATGCTTCATGTAAACACTCAGAAGAAGGCAGCTAAAAAGAAGCAAATGTTTTTCACAGAAACTGCCATCGACGTCGTCATAAATTTGATTCATGATTTTATTTCCTTTTTCTTTCACGATAAAATAGATTATTAGAAACGAAAGAATAGGACATTCTCTTTCTTTGTTAGTTTTTTACTCTTTTTTATAGTGAGATTCCTTTTGACGTTGCAATATATTAACAAGCCTTGCCAAGATAAGTCAGACAGACATAAAGGAACTATTAACTACCATTGTGGAGATCAGACGATTGGCAGTGGAGAGGTATTTATCATTCTGTTTGCGCCTGTTTCAGGGAATTGGAATTGATAATAATTCATAATAGTTCACAGCACTCAGGACGCCAGTTTGGAAAACGATTTTATTCCGTGAATTTGCCAGCTCATTTGGGACCATCACCCAATTGAAATGTCCACTGATGCATAGATTATGCATTCCATCATAAATTTTACAGATATTAATCGAATACCGTTGAAGATGCATGAAATGAATGTTAAAAGAAAAAAACTTCGGATTGTTCAATTAGGAATCGATAGAAACGTGTGAAATTTGCAGGTAAATGAGACGAGTCTCTCAACAAACAATCATGTAGATGGCGGGGTGGAATATCCTTCATTTAACAATAGCAAGCAAATATTTAGTAACATAAAAATTTGTGTTAAGCAAATTAACATGCAAACTATGAGATGCAATTCTTTGGTAAAATGAAACATTAACTACTAGGAATCAAGGTTCATAATAGTCTGAAAACATTCATTTCAAGGATTACCCTGTAAGGACTTTAAAAGATTCAATAGTGAGACACTCAAGGATTTTTTTTTTTTTACCATGCATTACATTACTAATGAATTACACTCAGTTGAACTTTTAAGTCTAATGACAAGATGCTTCTAAACATGCGAATTCATAATACTACATAGCACAACTGCATGAAACATAATAACATTACCTAAAGAAACAGTTTTCTTATATCAAAATAATAGTTACTAAATCTAGAAATATTTATTCAACTAACTATATTTTTTTTCAAGTATCGAAGCATTCTTTTTAAAAATTCTATCATTTCAATGCCTTAAAAAAATTTAAAGAAATGAAAACTAAGTATTTTCAAGATTTATTTCCATAGAAAAAAACCCTATAGAAGAAAAACAAAGTGTTCACTTCTTCAATTCAAGTAAATTATTTGTTTCATTTATTTATTTACTTATTTTTTTTTGATTGGGGATATTTATAAAAAAAAAAATCATAAAAATCCTATCTTTTTTAAACGAATTAATACTGATTTAAAATAAGAGATTTCGCTAAAAGAAAAGTGAAACTGAAATTCAAATAAACCTTGAATCAACTTTGGAATTGTATCCTTCAATGAACTCAAATCTTTAATGTAATTTCTATTACAACTATTGATTTTGTGTGTGAAAATTTCTAAGCAAATATTTGACTGAATTCACACGAAATTGGAGGGAAAAGTGTTTCTGAAGATTGTAGGAAAGAAGAAATCATTCCCAAGAAGGTTGGAAGCCTTGAGGGGACATTTATAATGAATCATCAACATTTGTTTTCTAAGAAACAGATTGGAAAGGGAAGGGTGACCAAATAAGATACTGTTTGCTTTTTCTCTTTTGGAATTTTATCCCCACAGTTACAGAGGGTGAAGCCTTTTTTTTTTTTTTTTGTATTTCCTCCACTCTTCCCGGCGGCCACTAGGATTAGACCCACCCTCCTTAATCTAAACGTCCATCACCACTGGTGTGCGATCAATACTCCCAATTACTGTCAGTGTAAATACAGCTGTCTCATCCCTCGGATGAATGGCCGGGATAAGGGAAAAGGGGTTCCATTCCTGCACACAGGAAGGAGGGTTTTGGGTATTGGCAGATTTTCATAGGAGGGTTTCGTTAGCTAAAATGAACCACTCACATTTTGAGTGCTGGCTGTGTCGACTTGAGGTTGCCTTTTTTAATGGTCACCCCCACGAGATGGGTAATACGGCCAACGAGGGACGACAGGCTGTCCGCAATCAGCTCAAGAGAAGCGCAGCACTAACACGAGCTGATGTTCCAAGAGGATCTCCCATTGGAGCAAAAAGGACACCAGAAGACGAGAAACAGAGCCTCTAATTTGACAAATATTGCAACATTAATGAATCTAGAAAACAATTTACCAAATCTCAAAAATTCTGAGAAAATCAGAGATCCGCAAGCATGTGCAACGAAGGAAATGTTTACTTTTAAGTTGCAATCTAAACAGAACGCGAAGACAGATATTCATCAAATAACACTGCATTAACCCCGGAAATGGAGTTTATTACACTGAAATAACATGAGGACTTCTCGTAGGATTAGCCAAACTTAATTATCACTGGCGACAAAGTTCTGAAAAGCAAGTCGATGCTCCCGATTCGCTGAGAATTTAATTAGGCTTTAATTAATTTAAAATTTAATTAAAACTCGAATTTTCCGCTCGGATGCGCGAACGTGTCAGACAGCGTTTCAATATTTGTGAACCGGAGAGGCATCGGAGTGTCGTAGGAAATCAGAAGGACAAACACTGGGTCAATTACAATTTTCCCATCGAATTATGCGGGGACGTAAATATGTCTTCCATCTACGAAAAGTTCCCCATAGGAATGGAAAGGACTTCTAGTTGATCTAACTGGTACATTCTCCCTCGGGGGCCATTTTCTACTGTATATATTTGAAGAGAGAGGGGTGGGGAAGGACCAGCAACACTCACAGCTTCAATATTTGGATAGGTTCTGCTCTCGACGCCCAGAATAACAGAGTGAAGAGCAGTAGGGGAATGCTTTCTTGGACAAATATGGGGGTTTCCCTTAATTATCATCCACCAAGTCAAAATATGGGGAAGGCTAAAAACCACTCAACTTGATTAAGCAGATAAGGACAATCTTCAAACCGTCAGTCATTGGCACAACTTTTCGATAACATTGAAAGTTCTAGAATCAAATTGCCAGCATCAACAGCCACGCTAGTAACGATTCGCCGTAAAGAAAAACACTTACTTTATAAATGAAAATAAGGTCTTTATTCGTGTAGAGACAGTAATTTATAAGAAATTATTAAAGGACAAATTGAATTTTTTGGCATCGGAGTTAAGGATAATGTAACTATGATACAAAGAAAAACCAAAACAGAAAATTGTAGAAGATGTTATCTATTTTATAATAAAGCAACAGAGAGCTCGCCAACAGTGTAAAACTATCACTACAATTTTCAGCATGCTACGACAGTTGGTTTTAATAAACATCAAGGGTGGACGATGGATTTAGTTGTTTGGTGCATTCTTAGCGCTTAGTTCTCTATTATTTTCTGAACAATATTGTGTAGTAAAGAGTGCTTCAAACATAGACTGAATCTTTACTATTTATATATATACTGGTATATATATTATTTTGTCCTACTTCAGCGATACGTTTTAGTAAATAAGTAAAAAAAGATTCTGGTTTTTGGAAAAGTAGTTTTTAAACAAGAAGCCTTTAAATCTCCCTTTTTAATTTCATTTAATGAAACACTCTAGTAGTGAAGTAAATCGAAGCCAGTCGACGTTGATTCATCCAAGATGGCCTCAGTCTATTCCCCTTAGCAATCGCAGTATATCATTCCAAGGTATTTAATGCAAAGGCTGTTAACCGACAACAACACCGGCTAATTAGGCAGGCTGGATGCAATCGGGTTGATTTCGGCCTCAGCATATATGAAACCGGGACAGGTTAATTATCAGTTGGCGTATCTAAAGTGGACATTAACGGACGAACCCTAAAGTCACTTCCATGTTGATGTTCAGGCAGCTTTGAAAATGTTTTGGTTTAACAGTAAGTCGCTTTTACTGAAATATTCTAAAATATACACTCTAATTAAAAGAACTTAAAGCTCTAATTAAACATAAATGTCCCTCTTTGTGAAGAGAGAGATTGGGAGACAAAGCAATTCCAAATTTTTGAGCTGAATATACTGTACCTAAATTTTCTTTTTTTAATTAGGTTTCTATAAATAATACAAAAAAAAAAAAAAAAAAAAAAAAACCAAAACAAAACAAACAAACTGCTGAAGCAATCAGTAAAGAAAAACTGATTTTTTTTTGAATGAATATAAAATAGTTTTCCTAATACAGAATGTTCAATTTAAGAATGCTACGAATACGCTAATAGTATAATTAGTGAAACAATATTGTACATGAAGTTTATATCTCATATAAAAATATGTTAGTTAAAAAAAATTCTATCATTTTCATTTTCTACGACGCAAAAGATTTCCATGGATTGTGAATTGTAAATCTTTTCCAAATGCAGTCCTATATAAAAGACACATTAAAGCAGTTCAGTGCTTTCAACAAATTCTATTGCCAATAACGAGCCGTTCCAGTTAACACTAAAATGCGCTGTTCACAATGCATCAGAACACACTAGCAGTTTAATCTTACAGATATATCTCAACAGGGCGGGAGATGACTTTTTATCGTTAAGTCTCTATTAATCATACCAGTTACTGATCTGTCCTCAAACAAACAGTTATAGACCAAAGTAGGATCTGCATATATCTGCTTGGTCTAGAGTGATTGAAAGCACACGAAATTTCAATTATTTCTTTGAGCAATCTATTCAATGTTTTGATCTTTCTTAATTTTCCGAATTTATCGTCAACAAGGAAATGAATGCAAAAAAATTCTTTTCATCGTTTTATTCTTTTTTTCCTTCTTTTCTTCAGTATTCGATATTGAGAAGAGTCATAAGACCAACGAGAGACAGACGACAAATGGGAGGGAGTGAAGGAGAAATGAAGAAATAGAAAAGAAAGAAAGAAAAAAAGAGAGAATTCTGCGAGAAAACATCCGGTTTCGAGGCAACGTTAATCGTGGTCTAATGGCAGACGGATTTCAGTAAACGGGATCCACAGAGAACATTAGAAATTCCAATGAGAAAGCTTTCGTGCCACTGCTTCTGAAAGGAAACTTGGTCCGAAAAACAAACTTCAATGAAGGGAATGCAAAATACAGACAATTGGTGTCAGCCCACAATTAAGACATACAGAAATAGATTATCTCAGATTAAGGATTATCATTTTTCTAAGGTTTTAATTTTCGGGGTAATTACGAGTAGATTTAAACTCTTTTTTTTTTTTCTTCGGTCGAATCTAAATATTTCTTTCAATTTAAATTCCTTTCTAAACTCTCGTATTTATTTTAAATAAAATAATAAAAAAAAGAACGAATATATAAATAAACGAATTTTTGGGGTTTGCTTTTTTACTCCCTTTTATCAAGCTAAAAATTAAAATTGTAATATAGCCATAACTGAAATAACGATATAATATAACTGACATAGCGAGGAAATCTAAGATAAATTTAAATGTAAGATCATGGGTGTTACATTATACAGGTAATTGCAAAACATATATTTATATAATGATAATTTTACAAATAAATATAACTATAAATCTAACTGGGGATTTCTGGGAAGCAAACTATAAGAATAAGAGATATGTTACTACAGCTCAACAAATAAGAAGACTGTAAGAAGGAAGAAAGAAACTAGAAACTGAATGAATATAATAAAAGATGTTCGTTTTATGAAGAAAATGTAAAGAAGATATATGTGAAACAATCGGAAAGAGGGAGATGGGAAGTTTCATTTTGACCCTTTGCAAAAGAAAAAATAAATAAATAAAAAAAGGAGATTATATCGATGACATATAACGAAAACAAGAGGTTAATGGAATTCAGCTTTTTTCCTTTTTTTTTTTCTTTCTGAAAAGGCACAGTAAAAATGGTTCCAAATGATGTAATGCTAGCTTTCATACAAAATTATTATTCGCATATTTTTTTTTTCAAATGAATAAAGAAAGTAAAAGTAAGAAAGTAAAATCCTATAACAACTTGATTTACGATAATAAATCTGAAAATAATAAATTTTCAAGAAAAAAAAATATACACTTAACTTTTGCTTCTTCTCATGATATAAAAAACAACCCTTTTTTTATTAATGGAAATGTCAATTGTATCGTGCGCAATACTCTCTATTGATCTACTCAAATCATAATAATATCAAGGATTATAAAGTTCAACTTCGTTTTGTTTTTTTGTTTTTTCTATTAATGGGATCTATTTCTTCGGTCAATCAAAAAAAGATCGAATGGAAGTGCAAACGAATCACTTTAAGAATAAGCTGTGATGGATAACCTTTATCGAAATTGAAATCGAAAACAAGACATGACGTCATTGCTGGCATTCGGTTGTTTCATTCGATTTCTTGCTGCTTTTTTTTTAATCTGTTGAAAATAAAGGACGATTCCAATTACATACTTCGTTTCATTCCATTTCTATAACAGTTAGACTGACGTACAAGATGTCTATTTTAGTTTAAGACTATTTTTATTTTGGTAATAAAGTAATAAGGAAAAGTAAAATAAATCTAGCGTAAGAAATTTCGATGTAATATCAAAGGGCGTAGGGGTATTTCGCTGTTTGTTACTGACCTAAATATGTCTTCTTCGGATTACATGGACGAAATTTGAACAATTCACTAAAACGAGAGGCGATAAAATTGGGAAAGACAAAACGAAAAACATAAATTACTGCCCACTCGGAAAGAAAACAACCGTGTTTCATTTGAATACATTTCCAAATGCTTATACTAGTAAGTGATTGTTAAATTTCCTCATAAAATGATCTAAAAGATAGAGATATAAATTTTACTTTTTATTGATTATTTTCTCTTGCAGTCATCGTCAAACGTAAATTACATATTTTGCAAAAAAGAAACGGTTGAAATTTCAACAATGAATATTCAGTTCAGTCTGCTATAGAAGTTCGGCTTTTATTAGACCCCAACTACTCCCAATTCTTAATATTTCCTAGGACCTCCAGTAATAATATTAATTCTTTTCAAGCGTTAGCTTTTTATTTATGTAAATTCGAAATCTAAAGATAAATTTGAGTTGAAAAATTTAATTAAAAACTAATGTTAAAGATTTTTAACTGGCCATTCATAAAACTTAATTCAACTATTCCCAAATATAAATTCCTCTATTTCAATTAATGATTGTAATATCCAAAATTAATTTTATTAACTGCTAAAGTTAATATTCATATACATTAATGAAGTTACAGTAATGAATCAAACAGTTATAAAATTAACTATAAACTTTATGTAATTTAATTAACTCATTCCATTTCATACCAGAAATACATTTTAATTCTTCAGAATATTTTTTTTTAAAATTTACTATGTACTATTTTCCTATGCAACATTTAGTTCGACACCATCTATCTAAAATATCACAAGTAACTGTAAACAATGTTGTACGCGGAAAGCCTTTTTGTATTGCTGTAATAAACTGCATTAATTGTTGAGATATAATTAAAATCGCCTTTAACAATTTGAATCACTCCAAGTTCTGTTGTCTGTTAATAGATTTAAGTTTCATCATCCTTAATTATATGGTAATTGTTGTCATCCTTCATTTTATGGCATCTCGTCTGTGATGGCAATTTGATGAAATAATTATATATTTTACTCTGGCACTTTTAATTCAATAAACCCCCTTCTATTTAATTGAAACTATTAAATGAAATAAGAGAATACATTTACAATAATAAATTAGATAATTTTCAGCATTTTATATATTAAATCTATATCGTTCTTTTAATTAAATTTAAAAAAGTTTCAATTAGAAAAAATAGTAAAAAAAAAACAAAACAACAATAACAAACAAACAGAAATCAACCATATTTCTATTTAAGTGCAACTGATTTATATTCAATATCGAAAATAAAAAATAAAACACATTATTAATATAATTTCCAATAATACTAAGAAAAGATATGTTAATAAACAAATTTACAGAAACATTCAAATAATTTAATTGTATAATAGTTCAACGCCAAAAGCAAAAAACAATTAAATGTACTGATTTTCACCAGACTGCATGACAATAGAGAGTCAATGCAGAGAAAATCCAAAATTTGTAACCTTTCTGGAGAGTTCTACTGAAATGAAACAGAGAAACTGATCGATTTCTTTGGTCAAAGGATTGGAGGCAGCTGATCGTGACCTGAGCAGACCAGTCTTTCTACTGGAGGAAAACAAAGGCCCGATCCAGAAGCTCTTGGATATTCCTGAGTGAAAAGAACAGTTCTGTAATGATGCCATTAATTGAAGAGATCTGTCGATCCCAACATTCGCAGCTCGATATCTTCCGGGCTAGTTCTTGAATTTCATCAAATTTCCTGCAACACAAGAAGGTGGCTTGAGGTGGAATTATGGAATTCAACTGGAGAGCACAGGACATTAGAATGTTACAAAGGGGCAATGATACTAACAATGTTGTTGAATGGTACCGCCATGGGTCCATCCACAAAGCAGGCATCGATTACGCCCTCACTGAAGAAGTTCAAGACAAAACCGTCAGCTGGCTAAGTTATGGTTGTGGTCATCTAAGGGCTCACGGTTTGTTGCCCGTTGTCTACTTCCCCCTAAGGGCAAGGCCGTCAATGCCAATATCACCCTGACCCATCTCCGCAAAGCTGTCCTCCGTAAACATCCAGAAGGAACGGACAAGTGGTGCTCTGTTTCGTCAGTCACAGTCCACAAGTTGCACAAATGGTAACAGCCAAGCAGGCTACTTGCAATTGATGAGGCTGGACTTCAGAAATATGATAGTCCCTACAGTACGACCTTGTACCAATTGATTTCTAAAGAACAATGGGTGAGACCAAATTGTTTACCAAGTGACATCTGATCCAAGTGACTTGGTAAACAATTTGGTCTAATCCATTGTTATTTATTAACAATTCAATATGCAGATTGAATTTTTTATGCATTAAAAAAAAATTCATTGAGGCCGGCGGACTGCTGGCATATGAATTTTCTCACTAATATTTCATTAGTGAGTTTTTTATTGTGTATTTTTTGCTTTTGAGGCACCACTGCGATTCAGACAATTGATTTCTATTTTAAAATACTTCTCTACAGCAGTAACTTTCTGATTATCATTTATGATACGACGATAGGGTTCAGCAAACCACCCTTCAATGCTTGCACAGACAGTAAAACGCTTTCAATATATGAATATACGATCACGAACTCATATGCAATAGGATATTTAAGTTAAAATAAATAAAGAATTTGTCCATCTGCTTTTCATTGTGTAGTACAGCTGTGCCAGAATCAATTGGGTAAAATACTATATTTTGAACCGTCCTCTAATTTTTACACAGTAAAACAATAAATGTAACTATATAAAAAAAAATAACGTGTAAAATTAACATTGACTATGTAGATTCATATCATAAGGTAGGAGTGTGATATAAGCAAAGAAATCGATTATTTTATTTATATCTCGTCATTCAGATACAATGGCCTGAAACTATCTTTCGTAGGTTGCCTATTGCATTATTAATTACTTATAAATTAAAAATGCAAATTGCTGTAATTGAGGCATTCACAATATAAATGCGGGAAATAATTACATTAGATGACTAATGGTTGAAGGTCGCATTGCCATCAAAAACCGACATTTATGAGTTTCTCTGAGATGAATTAATTATTGTTATTTTTTTTTCAGTGGGAGGAAAGGAAGGAAGATGTAATGACGGTGGTGATGATAATGCAACAAACACACTTGTTCTATTCCTTTTATGGAAATTTATGATCTCTCGGGTAATTCTGGACAAAAGGGATAACCAATGTTTTAATTACCTTCCAGTTCCCCCACTCTCTGTTTATCGATTCTGCCTTTAGTAGGAAGCTCAAGAGATCCAATCACTAGGTTTAAGAGTTGGCGGAAAATTAAATATAAATTTTCGGAAATTTAAATTCTGAAAAAAATAATTGATATTGTATTGCCTGTTTCTCCTGCAATGTAATTTCATTGTTTTCCATTTCAAAACCAACTGTTTAATTGAATCTACCAACAATGGAAACGATGAGTCACTGGCACAGAGAGCGAAGGTAACTCATTCTTTAAAGCATATCCAAATAAAACTGACAAAAAAGGAAATCCTTTACCGATACATTTACAAAAATGAATATGATTTGACTTTGAGTATTCGTGTTTTGATTTAAATTCTATTATTTAGTTAAAATTATACCGATATATAAAATATCAGTTTTTTTTTAATGTTCTAAGATGGTTACAGTCAATTAGTGTTAGTTTTTGAGGAAGAATAATTAATTTCTTTACGATTAATTACGATTTGCAAAAAGCATTAATAATTATCTAAACTAGAGGCAGGTTCTTTCGTATGAAATTCGTTTTACCGAAATTACTGAATATATTTAAATTCAACAATGTATATATACATATATATTTTCAATCGTATATTCTTAATATTTAAATTTACAATAAAATGAATGTTTTAATTAGAGATATTTTTATTAGATTTTTCAACATCTTTGAAAAATATATAAAAACTTTAAACTCAAAGTTATTGAATGTGAACAGAAGCAGTTAGGAAGGTGTAATTTACTCAGTCAAAAGTTGAAATCATGAAAAAGAACTAATAGTTAATCTATCAGACTTAACAAAAGCCCTGCAATGAGGCTATAAAGTTAATTGTGCAATTATCGTAAGCAAATTTAGCCACGCCCCTATAAAAGCAACGACTCATGCGAAGCGCGAACCAGTGTTAACAATAGAAAAATAAAGCAAGAATCCAATTCAAAAATACTCAGTGAATGTTATGTAGTAGTACAATGTTAAAAATTAAGAATAAAACACGTACGAATGCAGTAGTTAGATTTTTGAATAACTGGATTCGCGAGCAATGATACTGCTGTATTACGGCACAATAATAAATTTCATATCTTTCATTTCTTATTAGAGCTTCATATCTTTGAAGCAGACTGATATGATCACATCATTTACGGGTTAATATTAGAAGTAAATAACATTGCATAAATTCTATTTAAAAAATGTATTTTCTCCCCTTTTTTTTTTTTAACAAATACCTAAATCCGAAGAATGAATTTGGAAAACTAGAAATTCGGATTTAAGGAAATTCCAAGAAGATATTTATTTGATTGTAAATATGCCATTTATAATTGCAGCAAAGCTAACATCGTAGCTAAGAATCAATTACAAAGACATCATCACAGTAGACCATTTATAATCAGTAAAGTGGCTACTTCAAAAATGTTTCTCCGCGTTCAAGAGCAGGAGAAAATAAGAAATTAACACTGTTCTTAAAACAGCATTGATACAATGTTTATGATGTTATATACTTGGTATCATTACTAGGACAAATGGTATTGGAAAAATAATTGAATATTGAAAACATTATAATATTTTTAAATTCACGGTAAACACTATTTTATATGAAAATTTGTCTTAAAATTTTCTTTCAGCACTACACTGATATATTATACAAACTACACAATTTTCACAAAAAAAAAATCTGATCAATTTATGTTCCTCTGATTCATAACAAAGTTAGCAGCAATGCTCCAATAGAGACTTTCGTACAACCATGCATCTACACCAACATGAGTAATTTACCACAATTACGACTAATTTCCAACTAGATCCATCTTATATTTCTTTGAATCATTATTAGACATCTAACAATATATGCTTTCAATCTATTAGATCACGTTAACAATGAATTTTTAATTATTACTATTCATTGTTGTGGCAATCTAATAGAAAGAAATTACAAGTCGGTGTCATTGATAGCCATGTAACAAAAGTCATCTTTACGATGACTAAGAGAACTCAGTTAATGATGAAAGACTAAGCAATTTTTAGCTAGAAAGCTAACTAAAATAGTTATTTTCTGTGTGACTATATACTATGCGAATAAAGAAGAGGCAGCAAAGCAATAAACTGTCGAGCAATATCTGTCGTTTTGCAGTACACTAGATACTGAGAAATTCTGAATATAGTAGCAGAGAAATATTGAATAATGCAGAATTCGGATGTTATACTTTTTCAATATGTTCAATATTTTAATATTAAATGGATGTTTGTGTTTTTAATAAGTTCAATAATTTTAATATTAATGAGTATTTGAAAAAATTAGTCAAAAAAATCGTCTTTTAAAAATTAGGTCTTATAGTGCGATGTGACTTATCCATAGGCACGATAAATTCAACAAAAAATTAAAAATCTCATTGAATCTCAAGTAATCATAGATTGGGCGTTGCATCTGAAACCTGGAAACGATGTCTCACGGTGAATTCGCATCCCTTCAAACAATCTATGGCAATGTCTTATTGTTCTATTTTGCTAGAGCTGTTAGATGCTATCATTTGTGTGAATAAAACTGCAATTTCCTATCGCTATGGCAACCTAATCAGAATGCGTGACGTCATTTCCTCCTGGGTATGACGTTGTTTCCTGGCAGATCAGTGCCATTAACATAATGCCCCGGGAAACAAGTCGCGAAAACCGCATCGAAAAAGAGAATTAAAACGATGGAAAGACGAATTTAGCTGTGTGCCTATAATTTAAACAAATGCCAGATTACTTGATGGGGAGGAAGAAATCAATGTCATTTGCATAAAGGGTTCATTTCTATCGAATTACTGTTCTCTCTGATGGACTAAACCATTTCCAATGGGTTTCTAATTTATTTATCCGTTCATGATTTTGTCAGACGAACTCAAACAAGAATCAACGAAAATCGAATGAATAGCTGCAATGTCTGATACCTAAGTAGGCCTAAAATCTTAACGCCAACTGTTCAGGGGAGCAGTTTGGGATAATAATTCAATAAATATGGAACTCAAAATACAGTAAAACCCATTCATGCGATCTCCGACAAGCTGGGAAACCTCAGTAATCGATAAAATTTTCTTTTAAAAAAGCTTATATTTTTGAAAATTTCTTTAACTAACTAACTAACAAAATAATATAAAATTTTAGCATAATTTTCAATTTTAGTGTTTTATTCGATAACATTAATTACAGTTTGTGTTTAATAATACATCAATATTAAATTCTACATATACTGAGAAGTAGATTATAGACTTAAAAGTTTTGTCGTCTGATTAAACACAGCGCTATAACAGTGCAATTCATAGAGATGACTTTCTGCTATTCAGAATATCATACTACAGTCATACTGTATTTGCTAAATGTTAAAGATTTAATAATGCAACTAATCAAATTCTTACATTCGAATGTTTAAAATATTTTTTTAAAATTTCAAGACTAAAGTGACTGTTGCTTAGCGAAATTGTTAGAAACGGTAAACTAATAAGTTAATTTTATTCCATTGCATTTCTTTTTAATAAAACTATGAGGTTTTATTATGACAGTAACTAGTAATTTCGCAAAGCATATTAGGTAATTTTGCTTTAAAGTGTTTATTCATATTTATGCAAGGACCCTATGTATATGAGGTAATTAAACTTTTGTTGTAAATTATTTTTTAAACAAAATAAAAATATAAAAAGAATAATACTATCCCATTTATCCTAAAATCTGATAATTGCAGTATTCACGGTATCAAATAACAGGGACAGAACTAAGAATACAACTAAAACTTTATTTTTTTTTTGAACAACTTAGATAACTATTAAATGATTAACAATTTATAAAGCTTTATACATTACTTACTTCTAGATAGTAATATCTACACATTGGTTTATATGCATTTGTCCCACAGACCAATATGCGGTTATTGTGTTTAGCTAACACACGGATGTAATTCTGGCAGTCATTCTGGAAAATAGAAAGAAAAAATATTAATATCATTATAAATAAAAAATTGAAAGGTAAAAATAAGATACTAAATTTCATTTGAAGGCTTTCTTTGTACTACATGATGTTTAAAAAAAAGAAGGCAAGATATAAAGAATTGATTTACAGTAATCATGTATTTTTATTAAGAAGTATTTATCACTATTATATCAAAGTATGTAATAATAACTTTTTACAAGTAATAAAAATTGTTTGGCATTAAATATTATCATTAATGAAAAAATTGGATAAACAAGTAATTTAAATTCCATCGTTATAAATGTTTCAAAATTACAAAATAGGCCTCGTTTCCGTTTCCATCTGTTTCCAATTGTTTTATCTAAATAGCCCATTGTTATTGATATTAAAATTTTCTTTCTCGATTTAAAATTGTAAATGACATCGAAATTGAGTTGGTGGTTTAATAACCGCATCAGCTTTTAAAAGGTCAGCGTTGCTGTCTTATTACTTGGGCCACAATGCGGTCTGTGTTGCAATATCTCAATCAAATAAGCAAGGAACGGGTTTTCCCTTAGAAGAATGCCAAATGAAACGACAGGGGTTACATCTGTATTATTTCATCCACCCTTAAGGAGCGGAAATTGAATAGTTATTGATCTCCCATTTCGCAATAAAAAAAAAAATAAAAAAAACGACAGACAAATATTAAAAGAAAAGCGAAATAAAAAAGACAAGAGAGAAAACGAAGGAAAACGGAATCGGGTAGCCTCTGTCCATCGAAACATAAAAATAAAAATTACTCCTACAAAATAAAAATGCTTACTAATCTTTAAATAATTTATCAAATTTGAGGATGCAATAACCAACAAAATTCTAAATAAAGAAATATTAATTTTTCCTGCTTATGACGAAATCTGTTAGTTCCAGGAATTCATATCAATTCTGGAATTTGTATCTACCTTTACAAAAATATATCTTTTGCATTGGTTTTCAAACTGAATTGGTTATAAAAAAAACTGTATTCTTAAAATGAAAATAATAATATATTATTTCCTTTGGCTTCGATCGGCAGATGAGAGACTACAAGTTGATTCGACTGATCTTCGGGTACAGTAACTCCCGAGTTCAATTCGCTTCTAACTTGAGGTTCACCCAGCCGTAAACCTAATGGATGTCACGATTCTTTACTGCGCATAAAACTTACTGTCTCCTCTTTGGTCGGATCTCTCTTATTCTTCTACCAATTCAGACATTTTAACTACTATTCCTTAAAGTTAAGCTGATTTACAGCTTTAATTAGTCTTAAAATAATTTCCTACATAAATGCTGAAATCAACTGATAGATCAGAATATTAGATATGATATCTAAGCTGCGATATTACCATTTAGGCACGTCAAAAATGCAAGAGACTAGAAAGTCACAGGAAAATTGGAGAACCTCGAGAAAATCTGCTTCCACAAAGCGCTCATCACAGCTCTATGGAAAATTAGGGTTTGCTAACTAATTTGATATTCGCCCGTCTCTAAGAGATACTAATATTAAAATCATAAACAAGGCAAAATATCTAATAAGTTATCTTTCAGATCTCCTAAGTAAAAATTCAGTTAAAAATTGTATTTTAGATTTGTAAACGTTATGAATTTGCCTTATTTTTCTACGAAACAAAAACAAATAAAGCTTTGCCATTTTAAAAACTATAATGATCGATTTAATATTTCTCAAACAAGCATTTGGGATTGCTATCGTTATTATTGTTTAGTTTCTGTCTTATTTAATGACCAGAGAAGAGAAAAACAGGCTTCCTCAATGAAGAAATGGAGCTGAAAAATACATCGACTCTGCTTTTCTCTCTCTAGGAAATAGCGCGAGGTCTTTTTTCTCCATCAGGAAGGCTGGGCTGTAGAACCCGATGTAAGATTTCGGCAAGCAGCAATTCGCCGGAGAATTGAAGTCCATTCATCACCGGCGCTCGGCTGATATCAGGCCGGCTGTAGCTGTGACCGGACTTCGCACGAACACTCGCTGCCTCCCATCCTTCTAGTGACCGGGGTAATCTAGAGTCCAATACCAGGCGACATTTATCACTGTGTCTCCTGCCGAGTCGAGGGGGAAACAAGCTATTCTAAACTGCAATTCCATAATGGATGTAGTGGATGCATACATCTCTTCCTTCTTTCTCTGCTTGAAATCCCTTTTTTCCAGGGCGGCGAATCCTCGACGGTAGTAAATCTGCATTTTCCGTCTCGATTTCTCTTTGTCGGGAACGACAATTAAGAGATGGGGACTGGACCCAGGCGGTGTAGGGGGCGTCACACAGCGCTCCAGTCGGATTCGCTCAGAGCAAATGAAGCAACCCAGAGACCTACCATTTGAGCGACTCTAACGGCCCAGAATTCTTGCTCTTTTTTTTTCGTTCTGTTTAAATACCCACCAACGAATCAACGCAGGCATATGAGACGCCATAAATTCAAGAATTTGCCGGGTTTCTTCGTTGGGGATAGAGCGAATGAACAATTTCAAATCGTTTAAAACATCCGGAGTGCAGCTAATTCCTAGGGAGAGCACCATGATTCTCAAAATGGTGGAGGGGTGAATATGCCAGGAAAGGAAATAATTTCTCTCGACGGGTGTGTGTGGGCTGTTTCTGAAACCCTAATTGCAAAGAGAGACGTAGTTGGTGGAAAAGACCGTTTGCAAAAAGACTTATTACGACTTTAATCCAATATTTTCTCAATTACCAGCGGGTGAGACACTTTCTGCTTGTCTGGTTTTCACGAAAGCGAAAGGACACACCATCCCCGTCCTCTCGCAACCAACGCTCTCCCTTCACAGTCCTCCCCTTTAACCCCTCCATAAAAATTATAAGGGATCCTGAGGGTTATCAAAATCAAATTCCCTCACATGAGGAGGTCATGTTTACGACCAGCGGACAACAGTTAAGTTTCCGAACGAGATGAAGGAGATCAAAATGCATCAATCAATAAGAAAGGGATCCTACTACGAATAGATCTAATAAATCCTCACCGCGTGTACTCCACCTCATTGTCCAATTTTTGACCCCTCCTCAGATAATTCAATCACGCCACAGGACTACAATCCTGGTGAAAGCTACATCGAGTGGTACTGCCCTTCAGCATCACCTTCTGCTCATTTCTGGTATCAACCCTATGGCTTTAGCCATTTTCACCCTTTTAGCCTGACTATGGGATAGGATTCGCCTATGTTATGAAGAAAAGAGATGAAACACATTAACAGCAGAGGATTTAATCACATAATTCAAATTGGGTCCATTTGGAGAATGGCTTTAATGAGGCGTACAATGCTTAGGGTGAATGGGTTGATAAGATTGATATACTCTGCCGATGGCACTTAATTTCAGCGGGATTTTATTGTAGGAATCCCCGAAGAGAACCAATCTCTCTCTCTCTTTAATGTGAATCTGAGGAATGAATTTTCTCTGTGTTCGCTGTGTGCTGCACAAAACTCGCTTGGCGCGATGGTGCGTCTGCAAGTCGTTCTCTCCGGCTGTGCGACCATCTTTCAAGTCTCCTTGAACCCAGTTCCTCCTCAGATCGAATCCGCAATTAAGAAATTAGCAGAGGGCAGCGGTAGGGACAGAAACGTGGGGGAATATTTTAGTCGTTGCCAAGTGAGGAGTGAATCAGATGGCCATATTCTTAGGAGGAGGATTATCGAATGGGTATCGGAGGGCATCGACTTAGATTAATGGACAAATTAAATTTGCGAAGGCGGCTCTTAATTCTGATGTAAGGGACTTGCAAAGAGAGAAGTCGATACACTTGCGGAACAACCAGAGGATTTAGAATGTGGTTACAGAGGGGGTGGTCTTTACAAAGAGTCCAGATGTTTCGCGACTGCAAAGTCTCAGGGTTCGAGTGGCAAAGAGTCTGAAGAGTTGAATCCAATCTCTGCTTCTCCACCCTCTTCTCGTGTTTTATGCTCAATAATGAACTCTTATCTCCAACTTTCAGAGAAAACCAACACAAAGAATAGTAAGTTGCAAACAACACCAAAATATTATAATACCAATAACTTCATGACAAGAAATACCCATAGAAAAACATTCTAAATTTCGAATATTTTCACAAACTTAAATAAAAAAATATTTTTAAAGCAGAAGATTATTAAAGTCAAAATTGCAAATGACTGTTCTTAGTTATATCATTTTTAAACCTTATTAGTAGGTCTACATAATAAAATTCCAACTTTCAAATTTATGTAAAAAAAATGATATAATGCAAATCCCGTAAAAAAATTACAATAACTTAAAATTTGCTATTTTTGTGCCGCAAATTGTTTTTTTTTTTTTTTTTTTTTGAAGCATTCTGGATAAAATGAAGCATTCTCAGAATTTGAAAACTGAAAAACAAGCTCTACCTTCTGCGAAAATGAAGGTAATGCGATCCTTAAGTTCTCCGATAACCCAGACCTTTCGTGATGCGTAAAAAGCTGATGGCATTCAAAACATAGCCTCTCCCTTGTTTTCCTTAACCTTTACTCCCTGTAATTTCAATTCCGTTCGATAATTGGCAACGAACGATCGCAAAGCAGTAGCTTCCAGATTTACTATCGGAACCTCGACGACGCCAATATTCCACCCTTGTTACATTTCAATAAATAAGTAAAAGGCGGGAAATTGAGATTGGGAATCAATGCAACGTTTATAGGGTCACCATCGAATTGCTTGTCTCAAAAGGGAGGAATAACCTTTTCAGACGAATCGTGCAGAATGCGATAGAAATAGCAACGATAGCCATTTCAGATATTCGTCTGAATTTTAACCAGTCTGACTTATTAACGTAATAAAATCGATTGATGATTCTTGGAACTTTCATTTATTAAAATCCAAATGACAAATAAAATATAATCTTTAAAATAATGAACATCCTTTAATTTTAATATCGTTAATGCATTTACTTATCTGAAACAAAAAGCAATGGGAAAGAAAAAAAAACAAACAACACTTTTCATTGTTGAGTAATTAAAAGTTTAATCTTTCGTTTACACTGTCATTGTCATTAACAATTCTTTAGTGTAACCTTTAAAGCAGGAAAAGCAAAACCGATAATACCGGTTGCGATATACTCTTTTAATTTCTTTGAATCTTTTTTTGCTATTGCTTTCAGAGCAGCGGGCTTTCGTGACATTGTAAGAACGATACTCATTTAATGTATCATTAGATCTTTAAATAATTAAATAAAAAAAAAGATTTGAATTAAAGTTTAAATGGCACCATTACATCAATCTAAAGGATAAATTGCAAGATACAGTACACCAGGATGTATATATATGTACGGATGTGTGTTTGAGATATTTTGTTTCTAAAACAGGTTTATTCAATCAGTGATTTGGATTAATTGTAGTTTATTTGAATCTGAAATGGGAGATGTAGCCACTGAAAAAGTAAAATTTAGATAAATTTTGGCCCAGAATGTTTAGGGAAAGGATCAAAATAAAAACCCGCCTTTATTATTCTTTGAATAAAAGGAGCGTTATTTTAAATTGTGTTTCTAAGTCTTATCGTATATGAGACTTTGGATAAATATTTGCACATCCCAAAGAAACAACAAATCTCAAAAGAACCAAACTTCCTTCTTTATTATTAAAAGAATCTTGACAGTTTATTTGTAACTAAAATTAAATGACACGATATTATTGATTCTAAATTTCTAAATATTACAAAAATGCTTTTTAAAATCAGTTCTAAAAATCCAACTGATTACAAATAATATTTTTAAAATTTGTTATTACTGATAACAATTTTAGCGCCTTGGGGATTTTGATTTTTTTTTTTTAATTCTTATTAATTCTCTAACTGAAATACTTCCATCCTTGTAATAAAGATTCTCTTCAAAATATTCAACATTTACAAAGTAATTGAATACGTCACAATAAGATTGGATTACATAAATAAATTGAAAGTTCCAACGAAAGCGTGCTATCTCCTTTAGGAGGGTAAATACTCCATCGAAATACAAAAGGATTTTAATTTCCCATCCATTCATCAAACTAAAGGCGGTTTCCTTTCTCTAAACTCGCCAGTTACTCAGCTTTCGATACGATTCATTAAATTCCCGTCCGATGCTTCATGAATAGAAATTCGTTGCGGCCGACAAACCAACCAATGATGGATGAAGTGGCTTCAAAGAATAACTTACCTCTGACTTCCCCTTCATTACACATAGTCCAACGTGCGCTTCTGTGGCGTACCATTCCAATCGCTAAACAAAAGAAAACATCAGCATTAAGTAAACAACAATGTAAAACAAATTAAATGTAACAGAGCATAAACATCTAGAAAAGAAATTTCTAAGATACGACCTTTGACATCAATTCATAAAATATTTGCTTGTTTGGGCTTTCCTTTTATTTATTTATTGCAAATTTATTACTTTATTTTAAATTAATTTTGCTTACTAACAACTTGCTTAAGACATCTTTGTTATCTTTGTTGTCTTAGTTGACTATGTTTTGTTTTGAAAAGTTTTTAACGTTCTTTCTATATAAGAAAACTACAAATAATGTTAATCTATAAAAATATAGGTCTCCTCCTAATATATATAGAGGAGTCCTTAATGATGAACTAACTTCTATTGATTATTCTGTCAATTAAGCCTATTTATTATTATTATTAATAATAGCGTTTTCATTTTTTATTATTTACCTTTTGTTCTATAAAAATGAAGTTTAAGTAAAAATATCAATTAAAAATGTTGTTATTTTTACAGTACAACCCCTTGATAGTATAGATTACAGAATAAATCGGACATAATGTCTATAATCTTTGATAATCTGACTTCATAATTAGTAGTGTGTGCTTTAATTTACTAATTGTCTAAAAAAAAAAAATAACAGCTATTTGTTATTAATTTTCCACTCATTAACTATCAATAAATGACTTTGTTTTATTCTTAAATTACAGCCAATTTCTGTAGTTACTCAAGACTCCTTCATCGACTAAGAATGAAAAGGTGAAAGATTTAGAGATAGAAGGATAATTAAAAGGAAGGAATGTTTTGAGAACTGCTTTGCTTAGAAGTCTAATTTAAGTTAAATGTTTTCGGTTTACTTATTTCCTAATCAGAAATTCAAAGAGAAGGAACTGTTTTTTATTGATTTAACCACGTGGCGTCGCAATTCAAAGAAATCATCGCCTTGGGATCCACAAGAAGAGGACAGACGAGGAAAAATCATCGTAGAAAGACAGGGCTGTGACGTTTGTCGGTGAGACTGACGTAAAACCCTGTGTGTGTTCCCCGCGGGAACGCCACGAATACTCCAGAGCGACCCATCCATCGCTCAGCTCACCGATCGTCACTTTCAACTGAACTAAGTCGCGGTTGCATTTAACTTGACAGATCGGACAATAAAAAGAGAATACGCTATCGACACGTTCCTTGACTGCTACAAGTTTAATCCGTTAATGTGAATGAAGGGAGGGAGAAGGGAATAAAAGGATGAGGGGATGGGGAGACGGATAAACTGGATACAAGCGTGGGAGAGGGGGTATGGTGACGGATGACAAACAGCATCAATTCTGCAACTTTGAACCCGAAAAGGTAAACAGACAACTGCTGAATCACTTTCAAACTTCCAAACGATCAGAATGAAAGAATGTGAAGATGAAAGATGAAAACTTCGACTAAAATGCGATTTTTGACAAATATTTAATAGAAGTACATCACAAAGTGATGATCGTGTAAAGCTTTGAAGTCTGTTTATATGTGATCTGTTATTAACAATTGATTAACAATTCTATTAAAAAAATCCAAATAAACCATAAAAGCGTTAACATTGAATAGCAATCGTCTATCAAAATTGCATTCATGTACAACCAACATACACAATAAGTTGTGGAATTATAGTTAAATGATAATCTGTAGTAAATATTTCTTCCAAGAAATAGCAGTGCTTTTAATACTGATATATTTAGTAAGCTTAATTTCTAAGGATAATTTTTAGCATAATTTTTAGTGTTTATCGAAAGAAAAATGGTTTGAAGAAAAAGCTTAACAGTGCAATTTTAAGCCAAAATACGCAATTTCGCGTATTTTGCGTACATCTGTCATCAACATGACTTAAAAATGATTTATTATAGGAAGGCGAAACTTTAGTTTTAGTTATTGAAAGAAAGAGTCGTATTTTCACACATGGAAGAACGTAAGAGTGATATTTGACAATTGGTACATTCCTTATTTTATAGCATTTGACTTTTAAATTAATGAGGAAAGTTGGAAGCTTGTCTTATATCCTCTTATCTAATATGTAACAGATAAATGAAGGATAAAACATTACTTTTTATTTCCTTATGATTTTAATCCCAAAAGTTATTTATAGCTTTCCTTCAGATTGGAGAAAAAAAATGTACTACAAAAAGTTGTCCTTCAAACATCAAACAGAGGTGAAGCACCTCAACCTGATTTGGATTTCAATGTTAACAAATAAAAAAGCAAAATATTTCTGTATTTATTTTTTGGAATTTATGCGACCATCGCCTAAGGGATTCCGTTACTGAAAAAAATAGGTTGATAACATATGAGACAAAAAGCGGAAAGACTTATGGAAGAAGAAGAGAAAAAAAGAACTAAGAGGAAGTCAGAAAGAAAAGTTGGATGAGGGACAACAAAAGAAGTTTAGAACGAGGGAGAAAGAAACAAAAAAAAAAAGAAAGAAAGAAAGAAAAGACGCAAAGAGTGTATGCAAAGGAGGGTCCAATTAGCCTCCCAAAGAAGATTTGCAGAAATGACAAATTACTCGTTTTGCCTCCAGGGTGCCATTTGCTGTTCGCGTTCGCTGTCGATTCCAGGAAAGTAATACATAATCAGATTTAGACGCTTCGGGAGCAGCGAACGCTTTTAACGAGTCACAAACGGCCAGAAACCAGGTGGAAGAGGGCAGGGAGACGCGCAATTAAAATATGGGGTCGAACTCTTCATGGCCCTCTTGTTTGCACTGATGCTAATTCGCCTAACTATTTATTGACCGAACATGAGAACCCATCCAATAAAATAAGCCGACTTGCATTAAATTCAACTCGAAAATTTTGCATTGAGGTAAAATAAAGCCGAAACTAAGAGAACCCAAATGTGCTTTTCATACTTAAATACTGCCACCAATACTTAAAAAGCTCTGATACACTTTTTTCCGCTTTTCGCAAAAAGTTGTAAAGGTCCTAGTTTTCATTGTAATTTCCTTAGTTTATAAACTAATATAACCTGACATTGTGTGTTGGTTTCTGACCGTTTCATAAGGTTTCTAAGTTGACTTATTTATTCCCATTAATTTCACTAAGGTTTAGACTTCACTCTTCTAGTGAAATGAAAAACAGAGGAACATCTTTCTTCATCCGAAGATATCCCAGATTCTATACTATTTAGGTCAAAACTTTGTATAATTTAATTTAGTTGAACACTGTTTCTAATCACTGAAAATCAAACAGTTTACAGTACTTAGCTATTTCAAACCTATTTTTATTTGGTTTGAGGAGTTTCCATCAAAAACTCTAGAACAGCTGTTTCGAGCTTCAGCTAATTATCATATGTTTTGAAGCATTCTGCAAAACGATAATGTAGAGCTTATTCAATCTTTTTTTCTTTTTTTGTCTATTTAAACGCATTCAATTCCTCCTGAATAAGCCATTTCCAGTTGGTAAAAAAAAACAAAAAACATTTTATTTACTTATTTTGATTCTTTGATTCTTTTTGATATGATCTCAAGAACGATGGCTAGTTTGAATGAAGAGCAGTAATCAGTTGAAATACCTATTCTATGAATCAAAATAAATAAATGATTACAAATCCCAATGTTTATTAAATGGATTAGTGTAACTGATTTTATAAAAATGCAACAAAAGATACGAATGTATTTCTACTGAATTCTTTGGCTGTATTGTTTTTCTACAGAATCTTCTGGAAACAATACAAAGAAAAAGAACAGTTCACAGAGACATCTCAATTACTATCAGATGATAGGGGTGATAAATATCCCACAGAAGCAGACATGCACTTCCTCTATTTCATAAATATTTTTTCATGGCTACAAAACAAAAATAATTCGGTCCCTCCCGGATAAAGCCAAGGCCAGGGTCCGCCTCCTCTTTCTCCTTTCCAACAAGAGGATTCACTGCGAAGACGATTATTTCCGCTCCCTCCCTCTTTGTAATCTCCGACAATCCATTGAGGGTGTTGCAATGATAGAACGCCATTTTGAATCTATTTCATTGATATTATGATTTAGAATAGGTGGTCCATTTTAAGGAAACGTCCATAAGTCTTGCTAACAGTTAAAAGTATTCATGAACTAATGTGATTAAGAGAAGAATTACTAAAAATATTAAACACAATAAAAGGAAAGGAAAAAAAGTTGAATATCTGTTAAGAAAGATTAAATCACTAATAATAAGAAGAAAAAAAACTTACAGAACCAATTTAGGGGAACTCCAAGATTTTAATATGGGTTTAATATTTCAAGATACTGACTAACAATAACATCTAAGATATTATTTGCCCAGAGAAGGACAAACAACATGGGTGATGTTTTTGTCCCTATATGAAAAATATTTTTCAGGTCAATTTACGTATCATTTCAGTTGAATATCGCATTTCTACTATGAACGCGCCTTTACTGTTAAAGTCTTTACTTGGACATTGCTGATTTCTGAGAGAAAGGTAACTAACACATTCTAAACGTGAATTGTTTTTAATAATAAAGAGATTTTGAATTGCTCAAAATCCTGATCCAGTTTGCGAGAAATGTTCTGCATAGATTTTTGAGGACAGGAAAATCGGAGGTGAAGAGTAGGATTGAGAAATTGAAGAGAGGGGAGAGATAAATCTCGTTTTTTTTAATTAAATTAAGCCTAATGCATCAATCAGTATATTTTGTAATGCGAGACGAGAATTCTCCGTATCTAAATCGATCAGACCCTCTGATGTTCTTCGATCGTAATCCTAAGAAGGCGTGCATTATCTGGCAGATGAAGAAAAGAATAAAAGAAGGGGGGAAAAAAAAGAATAAAGCGAAAAAGATATTCTGATGAATACAATGAAATTCAACGTCCTTATTTCCTCGGGAGGTTTTAGTGAAACCCAACTTACACGATTACGTCTTGAAATCAAAATGAATTCACGATCGAATATGTAATTTACACAATTAAGTTGGCTTCATTCGATGGAAAAGGGGACTCGAAGAATGAAGGGAGCTCAGAACAGAGTGGGGTTTAAGCAGCAGCAGTAGCAGCAGAAAGCTTTCTGTTCTAAGTCTTTCGACAACCATAATGACAAATGGCCCGGATTATTTTCAGAGCGCTTGCAACAAAAAGACGACACTGTAAAAGTTATTATGCAAGACGACTGAAGAAAGATTTAACTAGATGGGTAAAACACTCTTCTCGAAGTACAGAATGATGCAATGTAGTCTTAGAAAGGGAAAATGAAAAAAAAACCTACTGTATTCCCACTCATCAAGTAAAGCCTACTTGTATTTAGAAGGATCATGTTACAGAGACGTCTCGAAACGTTACAGAGCGTAGGGATTTGGAAGATTTAGAACAAAATGAAATGAATTTCACTTAAACTAATTACTTTTCGCCATATTCGATTAATTCCGAACATTTCTTAGGAATTAGTTG
This sequence comes from Thereuonema tuberculata, assembly GCA_023159025.1. Classification (NCBI taxonomy): domain Eukaryota; kingdom Metazoa; phylum Arthropoda; class Chilopoda; order Scutigeromorpha; family Scutigeridae; genus Thereuonema; species Thereuonema tuberculata. The sequence goes on from JAFIDM010009631.1 coordinate 200,639,274, forward strand.
AAAGTTGTGTTTTTTAATTTAGGAATTTGTAAGCTCACTCGTGCGACGAAAAGAAGAAATGAGGTATAAAAAAAACCTGAGTCTGCAGTTGAATGAGTCAAAAATTCCATTAATGTAAGTATTATCGCTTCTTCTCTTTCTACTTTTATCCCTTGGGATAAAGAATGTCGCTCATTGCCTTTAGCAATATGTCATTGGTAGATACGCACGGATCTCTGTACGCAAACACGGAATAGCTTTAACGCGAATGTCTCTTTGGCCATTCATGTTCATGGTTATCGAAATCTGGTTGCAACTGGAGCTAAAACCCACGAGTGGAAAAGCCGGGAAAACATAATGGAAAATGAAATTTCTGGTAGTTTTTAGGTCTCAGGGGATTGAAAAGAGCTGCTGGGTAGAAAAGACTCGTCCAATATACAAATGCGGCTGCAAACACAAGAGGAATATTTTACGATTCGAGTTCCAATTGAAAAATCGGGACCTCGCCAGAAGTGAGCGATAAACTCAATTCCCCACTGCCCTCGTAGGAAAACGAAGAAGGAACAAGAGACTCAAGGATTTTCTTTCTTTTTTTGAAATTAAAACAGCAACAAAGTGAGAAGAGAAATAGAAAAATTTATTTCACAAAAAAAAAAAAGGTCACAGAAAGAAGAAATCTTCAAGGAAATCTCACTATTAGAGGATAACTTTAAAAGTCTACGGAGCAAATGGAAGTAAAAGACAAATTAAGCTGTTTTCAAATGACTCAGCTTTAGTTTTGATAGATTTTATTCCACTGCTATTGCATTGTATTTTCGAAAGATGTTCATCCTTAACTAGTGGATGAGTTGAAAGTTATGTTTTTTAATTTAGGAATTTGAAGCTCACTCGTGCTAGTGGTTTTCAATCTGTTTCGGAAAAAAGAGATTTTTATTTTTGGTAGAACTGCGGTCCTTTTATACGATATTTTCCCCTGTTTATTCGAGAATAAGCTTTTGAAAAAGCTATAGGCCAACAATATAAAAATTAACACAGGAATTTCTGGAAAAGCTGTCATTTTTATGTGCTTAGCATATTTCAATTCAGTCTTCCTTTTAGATGTGATTAACTTCATTTAGAAAAACGTTGTTGTAATCTCTTAGAAATTATATATATAAGTTAAGTTTTTTGCGTAATATTATCCAATTCAAATTTCTATTTTGCATATATTGTTTAACAATTGCAATTGTAGTTGAGTAGAATTTAAAATATGCAAATATCTGTGGTAACGCTGCCTTTTCTACTAAATGTTTAATAATTAATGATAAGAAGAAAGTGCTTCTGAAATGCAAATATTGAACGATCTGTATTTTTAAGAGCTCTATTTTTCAAACTGATCCCCTGAATTGCTAAATCGTTTCTGAAAATCTAACTTTTGTCAACAATAACACCGAATTTCCTTTTCGTTGAAACTGCTTCCTCAGCTCAAGCCTTGTAATGGAATCTCGCTGCAGGATGCCAATTTCTTTTGCCAACCATAAGCCCCAAGTAGAATTTACGTAAAATAATCCACATCGTAAATCAACTCTGTGTACAGTATAGGTAACATTTCCGATTCAAGTCCTCAATTCTCCTCATTCATTTTCATTTATTTTTCTTCGTTTACAAAGAACGAAGAAACGATCGAAGTCCAATATCACGAAGAAAGAAAAATTTAGTTCGAATTGTAAACGTTAAATTACGGTGACCACTTCAATGGGGCTTTACGATATCGAGCGATGAAATTGCTCGAAAAGTCTCCAGACCCTAAACTACAATCGAAAAGCAGTTAAGAGGAGAAATAGGTTTTTTCAAGGATGACATTTAAGAAATTTTTAGCTATTGGCAAAATAAAACCAATAGAACGAAAGAGAGAATGTCGAAAACTTATGTTGTTGTGGAACATGAAAAACGATATTTCACTAATAAAGAAGGAATAAGTTTAATACATCGAATTTCGGTAATAAAACATTCGAATAAAACGACTGATTTCTGTATCTTTCATTTGATCAGCAATAACTTCAATGTTATTTTCAAATTTAATAACATTCTGCCATAAAGACAATACAAGAACTTTCTAGGTTCTAAAGATTTACAGAAATCTTTAGAATAAAAAGCTGGATCCACTATTAGAGACTTGAGTTTTACGCTCTATTGTTACTAGGAGAAAAGGCAACATTTTGCAATTTTTTGTAGCGCACGAAGTGAATTTCTCTGAACAGACTCGGAATAGCAAGTGACAATAGAAATATCAGGAAAACCAACAGAAATAAGTAAATCAAACTTTTTTTTTTTTTTTTTTGATGAATTTAATTTTTCATTCGGCAATGCCAGGTGATCAAATATATCCAATGGCGTGCTATATCATACTGCCATTTTCTTTTCCAAAACTTCTAATGAAACTTTAGATTATGTCCTGATAATTATCCTAAATAACAGATTTTAAATGGCTTAAGGGCTGTAATAAGCTGCAAACTGCATGTCAAATGTAAGGAAGGAAGAGAAAGATTAACAATTTTCTGAAGACAATTATTTTAGCGTGATGGTTAAGTCCATTTGGGCTGTTAGCACTGACACGACAACACACTCAAACCAGGAATCTTCAAGGGCGAGCTTCTGAAGGATGACAGCAAATTTTCTTTCTTTTTCTGGTCTGAAGATTATCTTTTATCTTCCTTTTATGGGAATCATCATTTTTTCGACTGTTTTTTTCTTTCCTATATTACTCGATTTGCATTTTTGAAGCACGCAAACAAGGCGGTCGTCTGTGGACACCTGGCTTCAATGTGATTCTAGGAGCTCTGTTAAAGATAGACTTTGCGTTTTGAGACAGAACTTAGTAGACCTGATTTCCGGTGTTTGTTAGGCATTTAACAATTGCCGAAACAAGTTTTTACAGAAACTTGAGCTAGATAATGATAATGTAAAGCATGGAACCAGTCTTATCAGGTGTCTGTTGGCTTTACCGCCGCAAGATTTTACCTTTTCTTAGTCTGACTATTATTCTAATGTTCATTAGCTGTTTTCATTGCAATACATCATTTCCCAACAAAACGTAATCAGTTTCCGCCTATTTAATGCACAAAAGTGATCTTAATGTTGGAACGTTTTCCATAAATGCAATAAAATCCAATGAAATCACAATCGGAACAAGCTCATAAATCATCTACGAATTTGAAATGAAGGGAGCGAAGGAAGGGAGCAAAATGGGATGCTCTCCTTTGAACGGCAAACCACCGATGGCACAGTGGACCAGACCTTCGAGTCAACGAGTTATCATCGACGGACTACTCTTGTCGGAACAGTCGATGCATAATGATAGCCTGAGGTCGTTGAGGTCATGGAAATGGGAGGTTCGCCCGTTGTCATCCATGGTTTTGGTTATGAATACAACCCCCAATATCACATCAAATTGACCAATGACAGAAAATGACATAGTCACATAGTAAATCAGACTTCAATCAAACTTCAAAATGAAATAATAAACCTAAAATTACATCAACGCGCGAAAATAAAACGTTCATATAATTCTTCAACAAAACAACGTTACTGTTTTCAAATAACATAGCTATATTCACTTGTAAGTTGCAAATAAAAAAAAAAGACTAAAATAAAACTAAAACAAAAGAATATCTTTATAATTAATGAAATTTTTCGTAAATAATCTGTACCGAAATGTATTTCACTGAGCTTTAAGAAACTGGGAGAAAAAGAAAAACGTAAGAAATTGGAAAAATATGCGTTGATTTGCAACAAGGAATACTAACAAAAGATAAGACATCTAAGTTTTTGAAAAGAAGCTTAGAAATTAATAATAATTAAATATTAATAGTTCAGAAGAAAAATTAAAAAAGTAAGCTTATGCAAAGTTGTAAATGTTAATAGTGATCTCTTGTAAAGATTTTGCAAGTTATTTTAGATACATATCTGATAGCAATAGTTTCGCTTGTAACTAAGGATTAGATCTATTACTTCGTAATTACTCTACATATACTTCGTTAAAACTTTGGAAGGAAAATATTCTGGTAAACTAGTAAAGGGATTTAGAGCTTTAATAAAGAACTCAAAAAGATGAATGTTTGTTAAAAAAAGTAGAATTTTCTTGATAATGTTCTCATAAGCATTAAGGAATGGACAAAGCGTTCCTCGAATTTTTTAATCAATGGAGAAAGGGACGGTAACTCTATGGTCGATCTTTTTTCGTGAAACACAATAGAAGGCTCCTCATTCTCATCGCGGTTTAATTACATTGGCGACGCAGCCACGGATCTGTTTCCAGGGCTAAGTGGATGTCAAAAGAAACAGGCAACCCACAATTAAGCGATGCAGGAAGGAATGTCGTCGATATGGGACGGATCAGACATAACACAGAGCGTACAAAAAGGGGGATATCGAGAAATGTGGGGTTATGCTCCCATGCGTCATCTCCATTATTTTCAACTATTTGGCTAATATGCAGAAACAATCTTGATTAAAACTTCACTTGTAAATGTTGCAGTGAATAATGGGAGCTAGCATCTACTGAACAAAGCACAGGCTGTTTCACTCAATGAAGTATTTAGGCTTATGTTTAGGGGAAGAACATTCACGATGATTTTTCAATAGAGTACTTTAAAAGTGACCAATATTAATAATTAGTAGTTTGCGGTTTGGTTAGATGAAGGGGTTATCGGTCCCCTTGGACCTTCATTTAAATCCACCACTAATCTCAATGGAATTCGGCGCTATTTTAGGATAAAAAAGTCATACATTTATTAGGCTTCTAAGTTGTGCTTTTACTCAGGCAAAGACTTACTGAGATTCAACACAACAGCAATTATTTGCTTACAGATCTACGAAGTACTACAATTAAATAGTCAGAGTTAATAATGCTCTTACATATAATATGAAATGATAACCATACAGTTGTTTCTTCGTAATCGCTGTTTTTTATGATATTTTGGATAAAATTTGTCATCTTTTCAGGTAAGAGTAAAATGCTTTGCAACAAATATTCTTCAGTGAAGTAAATTTCGAAACTAGTGGAAGAAGTTTTATTAAATAGAAGAATTTAGAACTATACGTTAATTGTAGGAAATTAGATTGCAACTTTATAAACTTCTATCTATCATAGGGATCTGATTTTTTTTTCTAAAAAATTAAGTAAAAAGAACCCAGAAAAGGCATTTTTCAAAAAAAAAAAAAAAAATCATTTGTTAGCCAGTAATCAAATTAGGTAAAACACAGCAATAATTCTTAACTGAGAATAAAGATTCTGTCCAAGTTTCGTCTGAAAAGACAAACTTATTTTTATATCCTTTTTTTAAGGCTGAAAAAATAAACTTACATTTGTTTTAATCATGCTAAAATAGGTCACAACTTTTCAGTTATGTCGTTCAAACTAAAAGACTATCTTTACAAATTAAAAAACAATTGAAAATATTTGATTAAAAGAAAGTTTCTAAAGCGTCTGTGTCTTAGAAACTGGATAAATTGGCAAAACACTGCTATAATTCGATCCAAGCATTGAAAAAAAAAATCAATATGGGAACTTGGCAGTCATTGCAATGAAAGCAAAAGGATTAACGACATGGAGCTACATCTTCCCGCCTTGTCGACTATACCGTTGAATAGGCAACTTCAATAGCGATGAGGGAGGGAAAGGGTAAAGAGGAAGAGGGGGGTTCGGTCCCAGACAACCCTTCTCCATCCCTTCCTCGAATCCGGGCCGGAAAATGTCGTCAGAGCAAAGAGCTTATCCGGAAATATCAGTGGAACGTTAAATAAGGGAGACGGGTGACAACCTTTATGCATATTTCATCCAAGCCTTTCTCGACTCTGCCAGATTATAAGACCCCGCGAGAGAGACGGTAATTGTGCGACGATATGAAATTCGCTATTGTTCGTGGAGTCAGTGTGCCATGCAAGCGAAAAAGAGATGGAAGAAAGGAAGAAATGAGGAGAAGGAAGAAAAGGAAGATGCCACGAGATGACTTGAAGAGGAACAGGAATAATGAATGCTCCAAGTAATAAAATAATAATAAAAAACATCAAACTTATTGTCGCGATTAATTTCAAAAGCTTTTCAACTATTTCTAGTTAACTATCAATAAAATATGAAAAATTTAATAATTTTGAAAATTTAAAATTTTTTATATACTCCACGTTAACTTCATTGTACTAACGAAGTTTAAAAACCAAACTTGATATATACATGTAATTATGAATACAATGTAATTATGTAATTATTTCAAGATTCTTTTTTATTTGCTTCACTGAAAGTGCATGTTTTACTTTGTAAAGGAGATTTTAACTTTTGCTGGTGAATAACTTAATCGCACAACTGAAGATTCCATCGCAACTTGTTGCAATGGGGAAAAAAATCGTCCTGATTCCAAGGCTGAAATTAAAATACGAATAAAACCTCTTTAAGAGAATTTATTAAAAGAATAAGCTAAGTAATCCTAAAAGTATGGCTTACTTAGACGAAAATCAGACTCCCGCGTCCCACCTACCCTGCGGAATGCACTGATAACAAAGCGTCCTTTCCGAAAATTGCGGGAATTCCAACTATGTGCACAGGCCCAATAAAAGCTCTGCAACGTTGCCAAACTTTGCGTGGCAGCCAATCTTCTTAGGAGAAACTGAATTAGTAGGCTTTAGTAAACCCCAGACACAAACTCATTTCAGTCTACGATACCAATTTTTGAAAACCCTTACTATGCTATTAATTACGAGCAAAAATGGAAGGTTTTTAATGTATCTCTGAAGAGTGTTTTCACCAACATGGAGTTATGCACAACTGTATTTCGGGTAAATGCAGTACGAATTTTTAGGTTTTAGAAATTTTAAGGGACTCCGAGAACCCTGCATTTCAAACTCAGCAGCCGTTAGGAGAGAAATTTTCAGGAAAATTTATTCCATGGAAAAAGTCAAGAAACGCAAGTCACCTGGAAGCCTCAGTGGTGCGCATATGCTCAAACGCGTTGCGCCATGGCTTTCCGAAATCATTCACCCGAACGAACCGAAGAAATGAATTGCATTTTGGATCAGTTTACGGTCAATCAGAAGCACGCTTGCGATTGGTGTGAACCTCACTTTGATAATCACTGGATTACCTTTTAAAGATGACAGTCGATGTAGATCAACATTAAAATTTATGGTTTATATTAGATAAACGACAGTTAACAAATAATAAAAAAAGTTCCTTTAAATTCAACAGAAATTTAAAACCATATAATATACTAAAGATCAGAGTTTTCAAAAATTCCAAATTGATTTCCATTCAACAGAGGGTTTAACGAATTTCTTATTCGGGATTCGAATCAAGACTCATCTTGAATGTTCTTCATATCAGCAGTCAGACCTCTCGGCTGTGCTGACAAAAATTATTAATATTTCTGCAATTATGCATCTTTTATTTATTATTGGTAAGTTCTGGTAAGTAAATGAAAGTCTTTTCGGATGCAGCGAATTCTATCCTTTAATGTTTTGGCAATCTATATTTCGTGACTATATCTTGTGACTACTGTTAGTTGGTCCCATAAATAATGAATTAATATATAAATGTTCTATACCATACTTAAACAAAAACAGAAGAAAATTTACATCACATTTAGCAACAATGAAAAATGCTTAGAATCATTGTTACAGTGATCTAACAGTGATGTACACATCAATGGTATTAACAGACATTGTACAATAATCTATAGAAATCGATTATGGTGTTATTCCTATTTTTATACCATGCAAATTTAAGAAATATCTATTTTCAAAGTCATTCTTCAACTTTTGTTTTCTACATCCTTTCATCTTACATAAATTCTGATTTTTTTTTTTGGTCCTTCTAAGAATTAGCGTGTCGTACTTCAACAGCCAAGACGCGCTCTCCAATAACTAATCATCCTGATTTTCTCGAGTGATTTTTGGGAGTCCAAATTGCATTCAACGAAACCATCGTATCAGCAATTAAGGTAATGCTGTCTAATTGATCCTCTCAACGGGTGAAATGCAGCTCCATTGATCATCTTCAAGAGTGGTAACAGCAAAGCTTTTGACAGAAACTCTCATCAAGATTGGTGATGTATAATGTGTCTAATACGGGTGAGAGATACGGATCTAAATTGAATGGAACGGAATCAAAAGAGAAACCGCTCTTGATGTATTTCAGGCAAGTTTTCTGCGACGCACTGACGAAGAATCTCGAATAAAAATATTTTGCATACGAAGGCCATAAAAAGACATAAATGTCACTTTAAATGGCTGTTAAGAAAAGGCCTATGCATAAACCATGATATCTCACAATTTACGACTTGGTTCTATTCAAAATTGAACGATTTTCTTCACAAAGAAAGAGCGCCATCATAGCCTAACAATTTAGTCAATGATAACTAGGGACTATGTTATTTCTAATATAATTCATTAATTTTAATGTTATTTTCAATGACTAATCGCAATAGGATTACTATTTTGCTCTAACTTTTTAAACTGTAAAGAAAAAAGGATTTAAAATCTGAGTTCAACTAGGAGAAAACTGAGAAAACTAAGAGAAAATTTCATCTCATTTTATACGTAAAAAGTTTTTCCTGTCTACATTTTAGTTGACTTTATAGCATATTTGTGGTAAAAAAAACCTCAACCAAACTAATGAATTTCAATGATAATGAGTTTATTAACATTACCAAATTACAACTTTCTACAAAATGGCGACAACTGGTATTAAATTGCACTCAAGGAAGATGTTCTTTTGTCGATTAAATAAAAAAAATGCAATTTAGTTAACCATTACTGATGCTATTCAATTCGTAAAACTAACCAAATACCTTTTATTACAACTAATTTATTGAATAATATTAATTTTCTTCTGACTAAACTTAATGCAGATATGGTCTGATATTTGATGGATAAAAAGGAACATTTTGTTTATTCTACGATATTTGTTGCTATCTTCCCTGGAGAATATCTGGAGAGATATTACTACGCTTTGCCTAATGATAGAAATGTAATCATCGGGCTTAGACAAATCTAGATTTTTGCGACTTAGAATCGGATTTTGCTGATGATTTTATTTTTTACCCAGATAATATTGATTACAATTTTAAGTAAACATTAGATACAATTATGTTAGACATTTAATTAATTAACACAAAATATATTTACAGGTTTAAATTTATAACTTGATAAAACTTAAACTGATAACTGAACGACCGTAAGTTAGCAAAAATCCAAAATTTAATCTTATCTTATCTAACAAAGATCTAAAAATAATGTAATTTTTACGTGATGAGAGCTTGAAAATTAAAATTTGTCTCCTTTTTTTAATTGCCTTACAGTAAAATTAATTTTCTACTTAGAACCACTTAAGACTTAACTGCTGTATTTTAATATTTCTGTTTACGGGAGATCACTTAATAAAGTTTTAATACTCGTTTATCGTCTTTTTCTGCTTACTGATCTCAGCAATAATGTTAGGAGATTGTCGTGTTGTAAGCACTTGCAATCCATCAAATCCGTCTTACGAGCATTATACTTCCGTCACAACAGAGACAAGTCTGCCAGTGTCTTGGTGATCAAAACCTCTTCAACGAGAAAACACGGGCCTGCGATTAGAAAGGATGGAATGTTGTGATGGGGAGACGTCGAGGAGATGGAAACTTTTCTCATTTTGAGTCCCCCTTATTCTTTTCGTTGTTCCTGTCCTCTCACCCACACACGACTACTTCTGCGTGATTCTCTCGTCGTAGATTTATGGTAAGCCGGGTGATAAAGTTTGTCACCACGGTGTCGGGCTATATTAGCTCGGGCTGTGATGTACAGTCGAAGCGAGACTGCACAGGCTCTGGATGGATATTGTGCTAGAAAAAGGGAGTGACAACAGCCAGGGTCACAAAAAAACTGAAGCAAAAAACAAACAAACAAACGGAAGAAATATCTGCAGAATAAAACATGAAAGTCTGATTACGAACTCAGTCGGCGTCTGAAAGAGGCAACAAACTCACCTCCGGCATACGTCGTATATTTCCAATGAATCTGTCTGACATACAAAGCCGGGCATACGTTGTCAAACAACCTACAAATATTCGCGCCTAAATTCAACGGAATTGCTGCTCAAATAGAACAAATGACTATCATAGCACGTGGTTTCTTCTCTTCTACAGAGTATTACAATGTAAAAACAACACTGAAGACTTGAAATACATTGTCCATAATTTGATATCAGTACTGTAAACGTAAATCGGAATAGAACATCGAATAAAAGCTTTATTTTCCCTTCAACAGGACATCGCAAACGATATTTCTTTTGGCCTCGTTTGAATGAGGTTTCACTAATACTAAAAACGTTAGTTTTTCTTCAATAAAGTTGCGAAGTAAAGTTTGAGGTTAATACATTAAAAAAACAAGTAGACTGCGAATTTTATTGATTTTGATATTAACAATAGTTCGACACCATTTCGGAACAATATTTAATTCAAATAATGTACTTCAGTTTATACAGAAATCATAGAAAATTGTTTTTGGAGGTTTTTCAAACAATTACTTGACTAAAATCAGATTTAAAAAATAAACAAACCGGATCAAATGATTTCAATCTTTCTCGACATGATATAAATATTCCATAATATTTTCTTTCTTCGAATTTTCAATATTTTTTTTTAGCATAATATCAAATTCAAATGCTTACATTTCATCTGAACATTGGGAAACGGAGTTAATGATTAATTCTACTTCTTTAAATAAGCTTCAATCTCTAAAAAAGCTTATTACAAAGGGAATTAACAGAAGGTTACGACTAATCTGATATGTGTAGAGGGGCAACTAAATTCTACAACACTGATTAAATCACAAATAAATGTTTCATCACCGCTATTTCTGAACGGCTGCTATGTATTTTAGTAAGAGAGAGCTTCGTTCTCAATCTGTGGTATTTTGAAGACTTTGTGAAAAACTGTAATTTTTGGAAATATGTCTCTTTCTTATATCCTATTTTCTTATTCGAAAACCCAACAAACTTTCATTGTAGTTAGATACACTCGTAGTAATTGGTTTATATCAAAGTGAATACAAATGCACATCTGCTTTTCATGACACCTGCAGTCGAGACTACGGCCTCTATTGGTTGGTCGAATGTAATCAACCCTGCGGAAGTTGTTCGATTGTTAACGAATGAACCAATAAAGTACAATGATTGCCTAATTTAAATAAATTTGCTTTCCCATCAACATCTTTTATTCATTAACCAATTTTAAATTCTTTGGCATTTAAAAGTGGCGTATGAAGGGAAACTAAACTACAGATAACAATCTGTTTATACCTATTTAATAATTCAACAGTAAACTGAATCCAGAACTTAAATTTCTTTTTATGATAAGCAAAATTCCAAAAGAAATTTATATCTTAGCAATGATGCTGAGGTATATTTATTATCATTCAGAAGCGAACATCGAAAATATCCAAACACTTTCTCTTATTTGAAATAATAGCTTTGAAATAAATAATTGGAAGGTATAAATTGTGTTGCTTTTTAACGTTTCAGAAAATTAACTAATCAAAATTAAGTAAATCAGTTTTTCTTAAAGTGATTCCTAAAGCTTGCAAACTTTTAAACTTTTACTGCCCGATCTAAGTTTTTGATAGTCTAAAGTAGCATTATACTTCTGCCATGTTACTCCTATATAGGTACAGTGGGCGAGCACTAATTTTAATTACCGATTTCTCCTTGCGGGGGCGTCTTTGATTCTAGAACGAAGAAAACTCGACGCCTACGTTTCGTCGCTGATGAGTCTCCCGAGTGCCATTTGCTAATTCCGTCGGCCGTTCTTTCATCGGTCGTCGGCGTGAAAAATCGCCGTGGTTCGGTCCTCCCTTCGGCCGAAGCAAGGTGATACGGCTCGTGATAGGTGATAAATCATCGTCGAGTCTTCCCTTTTCAACATGTGCGACGGGCGAGACGAAGCCAACGCAGAAAAAAACCGAGGCAGACGACCGAAGAAACAAGAGGCCCAGCATTCAAGGCACATCCCAACCAGGATAGAAGACATCTAATAAGAAATGAAGTGGGCGGATTAAATCTGCTGGACCAACCTTAAATAAATCTCGTTCTAGCAATTAATGATCGAAAAACGTCAAATAAAAAAGAAAAAAAAATCGTTCTAAACCTTTTTGATAAACATTACTTCGAATGCAGAACACTACCTGAAGAAATAAGAAAATATTGAGAAAGAATTTTCATGGAAATATTTCGTGACTTTTCTGATGGTTCAAATCCTAATCTTGGTTCTGAATCGCAATTGTTACAGAAACAAACGATAAATGTAATAATCAAGGTTTTATATCCTGTTTTGATTATTATAACTAAAATTAATCACATTTATTATGTAAAAGGGCATTCATTATTTCAATCTTTTTTTTTTCCCCCTTTAATAATAAAGAGCATTAAGAGAAAAACTGCCTCTAGAACTACTTTTTTTACTGCTCATTGTTTTCTTTCCTCTCTATCAGTCAAAAAAATAAATACAATTTTTATTTGCCATGAAAACTAACTCTTGTTAATCTGTAATGCGCAATACGATAATAAGCACTGTAACATTCTTTTACAAGCAGATTTTTTTTAGCTATTTGAGTAGTGCCTATCTAAAATACCATTTATAAAAACGGTTTGTTTAAGCCAGGTAAAAATAAGTTATTAAACAGTCTAATTACAGTTCTCAGCTTAGCAGCGAAGCGAATCGTAGAGAAGAGTTGAGTTTACTTAATCTGCCGCCAGGCGAGTTTCTTCCCTGGAGAACAGAGGCGCTAGTGATGAGGTTAAAAGGAAAATGAAGGCGGCTGGGTGAGAGCGAGAGTATCCTCCATTCATAGCCAATGTAATTATGGATCTGGTCGCACCTCCGGCATGTAGAGCCTTCTCTTTCTTTTATCCCATCTTCGTATTTTTTTTTTCCTCTCTTTTGGTTCTTCTTCTGCAGTTGGGTGGGGACTTGGGTCCGCCTTCGTTACACCATTGTCCCGGGGCCATTTTCATTCTTCCCGACAGACGAGTTAAGTCGTGATTAATGTGGGAATAAATCATGGAAGAAACCGATAATTCCAGTCATCCCGGGCGATTGCCTTCGTCAGATTAGGTCGAGGGCGATAAAAGCTCCAAGAAAAGGGAAGCACTCCGGTCACTACCGATATCGAGCGGGTGTCACCGACGAAGAACGGACGGCAACGAGATTTCGTCCAATCGAATCTCCTTTCATTTTTCTTTCTTTCTTTCTTTCTTTCTTTTTTTTTTTTCAATTTCTCTTTTATTTTTTTTATTTCGTTCGTTTCAGGGAAAAGATGGGTGAAGGGACGGGACAACGTTTTTCTGCCAAACAAAGGAATCGATAAAATGGAAGAAAGAAAAAAGTGATATAAAATACCAAATAGGAATTAGAAAAAAGAAAACAATAATAAAAAAGCCAGAACTTATTTCCTAAGGGTTAGACTAAGACTCTTAAAGCAACAAAGAACTGCATTCCTAAGTAAATTTAAAAAAAAAAAAAAAAACAGCTAAAAATACCACAAATATATTTTGCAAAATTTCTTTTCTCGTTCATCTTTTATCATTTCATTATTTATTTTTCTTTTCAAAAAGCTTCCGGATGTAATTCTTCGGAATTTAAATTAATTTGTAATCATAAACGAAATAGACAAATTTCCGAAGAAAAAAACGACTTGATTTTTGAAATATAATTTTGTTGTGTTACAATGATTCAAAGTCTTTGTATTTATTCTTCTTACTGGAAATGAAGAAAATACATAGTTGATATAGTTGATTTGAAAGATCAGAAATGATACAAATATAATATTGATATTTTTTTTAATCACTTACTAATTTCAGACCCAATTTATAGGAAAATCAACAGAACTTAAATGGGTAGCCTAAGCTTACTAATAAAACTTTACAATAAATAGCTACTGAGTTACTTTTTAAAAGTAAGATTTGCTTTACAGAACAAAATTCTTAAAAAAAACAAACAAACAATAAAATTCCTATGGTTTTATTCTAAAATAATTGTATTATAATAAAATAATAATAATTTTGCTTTCACGATGCATATTAAAGGAAAATTCAATGATATCATTTTTTTTATATATAAAAAGGAGTGCTTTTACT
>JAFIDM010009631.1:200658392-200683970 GCA_023159025.1 Thereuonema tuberculata
AGCATAAGTGTACTTGTTTATACATTTAAAAATATATTATGTACAAAAAAAAAAATTAAAAAAATATTTTTAGGATTATATTTTTACAACAGAGCTTTTTTTAATAAATTTGTCAATAAATTATTTTTCATTCAAATTTTACCTTTTTCTTGAAAGTATTTTATCCAATACAATGAAGAAGAGTTAGAAAAAGGAAAGGAAAAACTATGTAAATAAATAAATAAATAATTAAAAAGCTCAACGAACAAGCATTAGGTATAATTTGTCATTGTATCTGCCTTGACTAATTCTAAATAAGTGAATTTTATTATTATTTTCCCTCCACTGAAATCCTTTCATCACAAAAGCCATTCTACGATCATAAGAGATTGATTAGTGGTATTGTATATTTTCTTTCACGTAGGCGTTGCTTCCTCTTGGAGCAAATTATCTTTTTTTTTTTTCCCTTTTAATCCCGTCTTTAAAAGCCAATAAAAGCTGCCGTAGTACAAGTCACCGGAATGAATTAGATGTCAAGGTCTTTAATTCACCAAGTAGCAAGAAACTACTGTAAGAATGAACAAAGCGCCGGAATGGCCTCCTACCTGGTTCTCCGTCAAGTTGTGCAGGCTGATGTTGTACACGATGTTCCTAAGAAGAAAAAAAGAAAAGAAAAGGAAAATTAGGATGAGTCATGGGCAAGGCAACTCCTGCGAACAAAGAAATTGTAAATGGTGAAGTCAATGGACTCTTAAAAACCCTGGTTGAGTGATCTGTCAAAAGTGGCGAATGCTGCGGACCGACTGACGGCAGGTGAGGGCGGACCTTGCCGTCGGCGGCCGAATCGGAATTATATCCATTCTCTCTCACAGCCTCGTGTGGTAAAATGGAATGTTTACATTTCGCACTAACGAGATCAATTAACCCACCCACTGACCTCTTGGCTGCTTAAGTCTACCCACACAAACCCAAACGCTTCAGAATATTTCTCAATGAGAACTATTAACAGGTTCCAGCCAGAAAAAAAAAATAACTAAGAATATGAATGTGTGTGTATGTGTGTGTGAGCAATGACTTTCCTGAATGATTCTGCGATAGAACAGAAATGCACTGTTCTGCATTACAGGAAAGCGAGGAACTGGGTTGGTGCAATTATAATATGGAAAACATACAACCACCCACATAATAACTTCCTCTTTTGTCGCAGGATCGTATTTCCCTATTTGTTTGTTTTTTTAAATATTAAAGATGATTATACGGAGTTCATTAAACTTCCAAACATTGCAATATTTCCAAAATGCCAAGATGAAAGTAGATTACACACACATACGCATGTTATACAGTATATATCTATATAATAACAAACAAATGTTTGGAATAAATACATACAATTTCAGCATTTTTAAAGTATAATTTCAAAAATATAAAGATTAAAATAAATTAATATTAAATAAAAAAATACTCAAACTAAAGTAATTTATTTATCTATCTTTCTATTTTATATAAAAAAAGTTCTCAAAAAAACTTTATGAAAAGAATTACATGAATATTTTAGATATAAAAAATTCTTAATATTTGCAATATAATTTAAAATTATGTCAATAAACAAACCACAATATTAGCATATTTTGTTTCATTGATTTATTGGGTATAATGATGTCTTATTAAAGGCTTTATTAATGCTAAAATATGAACAATTTGATTTAGTTAGTAGAAAATGTGTTTTATGTTATTTTATTTATTTTATTTGTATTCATCCAGTATAGTACGTAAATGTCTTAATTCCAAATAAGAATTTCTTAAAACAAATAACCAATCTTCTCGAAACGAATCCACAGAAACATCCAATCTTCCAACATCAAAGGAAAAAGAAAATGTAATAATAAAGGTTTTTCTTTGTTTCTGAAGCGAAAGGAGCAGTTGGGGTCAAACAACTTGGGTGGAGAAGATGAGTCAAGTAGGAAAGAAAAAAATCTTCCATTTTGAGGTCATAATTCGGGCAACTGGGCCCTGTGCCACATTGGGCTTTGTTGGTTGTGCCCTTCGAAATGCTCGTGTCGGCCACTGGCCTAGCATTGGCAAGAGGAAACGAGAAAATGATAAGAATGACATCTGTGACCCACCAGCTGAAGTGGGATGGATCGGCAAAATTTACTTTTTGCTCTTTGGCTTACTTTGCAACAAATGGTAGGGTGGGACAAAATGAAAATAACCAAACAACTTTGCGGAAGTGATCCAGCCCAATATTACTTGGAGTCTTCCCTTTTCAAATAAATGATACCCAATGTTATTTGGTTAAAAACTTTCTTATAAGGAATTTTGCACATTTCATCGTTGACTAAAGACCATTCATTGGAATACTTAAATTAAATAAATAAATAAATAAATAAATAAATAAATAAATAAATAAATAAATAAAAATAACAACAACTACCGTTTCCTTATTAATAATTCAGTTAATGGATTAGAAAAAGTTTACTATTGAATTTGAATTTGCAAGTTTAATAAGGCTCAAGAAGTCAGTCAGTTTCTGTGTTTGATTTCAATATGTTATCTCTAACTTTGTAGAACCTTTCGTAAAACTTCGATAATATTTTAGACAGAATGGTTCATGAAAAGGAAACACTCTTTCTTGATTTTAAGATTGAAATTCTAAAGTTTTCATTTATCTTCCTCGCTTGGTTATCTGAGTTTCTGTAACATGGCATTACTGATGAATAATTAACTTTCCTTGAGTTTCAATACAGTTAATCTTCAATTTAAAGATTAGGCTCACATCAGTGATAGGATGACCACTTTATTTATTTGTGTAATATCTACTTATTTATTTATTTATTTATTTTGCACTGAAAGCTTTTTTCATAAATTTCCACATGCGTGGACAGAAAAGAAAAAAAAAATCAAATAATTTATAAATAAAATCCATTGTAAACATGACACGCAATGGTTTATTGTGAACCCTAAATAAACCTTAGAACTAGGTCCCTTTTTCTTATATTTTTTAAAAAAGATTTATAACAAAAGTAGAAGTGCTCTGTATCGGATTCTTGTTAATCTCGAAACTAGGAAACATTTTCCTTCCCTGCTCACTTACTGTGGCCTTGATTCAAAATCTTATGCTCGCTTTAGAAACATTATAATAAATTGCTATATTCTTGACAAACATAATTGTTTAGTCAATGAGAACAGGTTGCAATTAATCTTTGCTATGTAACAATTACTTCCTGTGAGTTATTTCCATTTTCATCGATTCAATACTCCAGCACAACAGAGTCAAGCTTCTACATACTTTACATTTTCAAAAATACAACGTATCTACAAATTTGATTAAATTTCTTTATTCTAATTGTTATTGTTTGTTTGTTTTTTTTGTTCCTCACCGACGAAAAATTAGGAAATATTACTCTTTTATAAGAAAATCTATTACACTCTTGATAGCTAAGTTTACTGAGTGGTTATAAAAACAAGAAACTAAAGAAAACAAAAAACGAGAAATAAACTATTTTAAAAATATACTGTGAATTTTAATCTTTAATAACAACAATTCTTGAAATGTTCAAATGCTGTCGGGAAACTTTCTTTGTATCATATTTAAAATCAATCAAATATTATAAAGCGAGCAATTCTTATAAATTTTATCTTGAAAACGGGTCTAAGGATTTTGATGAAATTGGGCTAATCTATGGTTTTCGGATGAGAGAAAGCGATATAGCTAGATCGAGACTTCGGGAAAACTCATATGATTGACCAGGGTACCAAGGCGATTGTCTTCAGTGTTCTTACTTTATTTTCGTTTTATTTTATTCTTAATAAATTCGTGTTCTGTGCGTTTTTACATATAATAAAATAATAATTTTACTTTATAATAATTTTTAAAACTTTTCCGTTCAACGTCGCCTGTATTCACTGCGGAGCTGTCCATTTCACCTGATTAAATAACCAGGTGATTGTAGACAATGTTCTTACTTTAATTTTATTTTAACGAGCAAAGCTATTATTTCCAGGTACATGTTCATATTAATTACACAAAAAATTAATAAAATAAGTAAATAAATAAATAAATAAATCCATGAGGGCAAATTCTGATTTGTAAGATACTTTTAGCTTGATAAATCCTCTAGTTTTGTTAGGTCTCAAAACATCAAGTCGCGATTGAAATATCATTCAGAAAGGTCAATTTTAAAATAGAAATAAAGTTAGAAATATAATTTAATAAAAATAATAGTCTACAGCATTTCTTAAAAGCTGTAGATTTATGCAAGGGGAAAAAAAAAGCAGCAAATTTTATGATTTAGAAGTTAGCGTACGAAGAGCGAAGGAGAATATCAATACATATTTAAATAAGAATTCTGGTTTTACCAGTTTAACAGCTCCTGCAATTGCCGATGAACTGATACAATTACAATCAAATGGATCTTTATATAAATTACAATAAAATTACTCTGTCACTGGAGGAAAAAACAAATGCAGTTCATAAAAGTTAAATCATTTATCAAGTGTTGATGTAAGCCTATTGCTGTATTTACTCTGCTTCAATGGCAGCAAAATAATTAACGTCTATGTTTGCTTAATTTGTGTCTTCTACTGTAATTATCAGTTTTCGACAAAAGAGGGTTGATAGAGATGGAGGGTAGAACATAAGCCTAATGAAACATGATCGTTGCAACTTTATTTACAAGAAGTTTCAGGAAAAAAAATAAATAAACAGTTGGGAAAGAATGGGGAAAGGAAATGCTCCTAATGATAGGTTTTCGAAGCTAAGTATCTGCTTACCTCTGTCAAATAAAGAGAGGGGGGTGGGGAATGCCATGGAAAATATTTACAGAGAATTCGAGTAGACCTTTCTCGTTATCGACTTCAAGATGAACTTCTCTACTACCACTTAAAATATTACCCTGTTCGTGCTGTATCTACCCTCCATCGATATATGCATTGTGTTTCGTTTCCCAGCACTTCATGAATTTCATTAAAAATATCTCACATAAAAAAAAAAAAAAGGAACCGAACCGCAAGTGATAAAGCATTAGAGACAACAGCAGGTTCCATGTCATCACCAAAACTCATTAACCTTCCTAGACATTAAAAAAAAAAAAATGCATTCTGCTTCAGTGCAGAAAAACATTAATAAATAAATTAAAAAAAAAAGGAGTTTTTATTTACACTCATAATAGCAGATACAATTACCGTTTGAAAGAGGTAACAAGGTCTCGTGCCTGTACCCGTGGTATTGGCTCATCTTTATATTTCCCACACGAAGAAACTGAATGAAGCAAATGCTTTCAAAATGAACAACATTTCCAATCCGTTCTTGTCGCTTATGTCATTGGCGAGGTTTCTATTAGGCAGGAGGTCTTTTTAAACGAGGAAAAAAAAGAGAAATTGAGGCCTTGAAGAGGAGAATGAGAGGAGAGCACTGCTGATTGTGTGTAATTAAATGGTTCCAATTGTGCTGCAGAAACGGCCGCTACCATGAGAAATGGCAGATACGAATTATCCCTATTAACTCTATTTATTTACAACCCACTTAGAAAAGTAATATACGGAGCAAGACACAGAACTAAGGAAGGTTTCCTTTTGTTTATAACTCTTGACAACCTTAAATGCATAATAAACCACCTTCCCTTTTCATTTAATCACCGCCAACGAAATTAAAAAAAAAAGGAAGTACTTCAAGACAACAGACTTGAATTATTTTCTTCTTAGTGATAATTTCTAGTAAGCATTTCCTTGCTTTCCTTGTCCAACTTTCGCGTCTTTGCTACCGAAAATTACAGAAAATTTCTACTCTAGCTACAACCCTGTAATTTAAGATCCTCTGCTACCTTAAATAAAACACACAAAACCAAATTCGAAGAAAGAATAAAGCCACAAGAATCACTGTTTTTTCTAAGAAGACCAAAGAGAATCCATTTGTGACAGGAACAGATTAAAACTTTGGTCCTTCAAAATGAAAAGACCTCTAATTAAACTCAGATGCAAGAAAAAAAATAATAAAAATATTCTCTATTTCCTTCTCCACTTCTTTTTTCTTAGCCCAACCCAATGCGAAATCATTTCTACTCAAACATGTTATTATTGGTAGATATGCCTTCTTTTTTTCTCTCTCTCTGTGTCTATAAATTTAATCAGGAATTCAATTTACCTTAAGGACATCTAAGCTAAGGTTACTGTCATGCTTCGAAATTTCCGTCAAATAAATCACTATTGCTGAATTTCTGTTAAACAACACTTAATTTCAGTGTTCACGCTATAATACAAGTATTTTACAATTACTAATACAAACAAAATTACTTGAAGAGCTAATAAATGCCCATATCTGCTCTACATTTTTGAATGCTTGTTTTAAAGAAGTAAAAAAGCGAATTTCTATTCTTAAATGTAAAGGAATACTGGATGCTTCACTACTAATATCGAGTCGTTTCAAGGTAGGGTTTATGAAAGGCCTTAGATGAATGCAAAAGATTTCAATCATGTTGATAAACCCTTTTTTTTTCCATTATCTTCTGCATTATGCTAATCTTTACATTAGACAGCTTTAATGTCGCCTGTGATCTTAATTCGTGACCTTTATTTTTTGTGCTTGGTTTCTCGTTGCATATTTGTCTTCTACTAATCTATTCATCGGAAGCAAATTAAACCGAAGTGACAAACACACAACCGCCAAAAATAAAATAAAAAATGAAAAGAAACGATTTCATGATTTGAAATTGAAATGATTACTTATTAAAATAATAATCTGAAGAAAAAAATTATCACCTATACTGATTAATTATTTTAATAGTTGTTTTTTTTTCATTTTGATTCTAATCTTTAGATTACGTCAATCTTTAGAAACTTAAAAAAAATACAAAGTAGAACTCTTTTATAGGTCACTTCCTGTTAATACTATCACGTATTTTTCTTAGGCAAAAAAAAAACAAAAACAAAACCATGAAATGGGGGAGGGGGTGAACTTCGTCCAAAAAAAACAAAGCGGATCTTATTATGCGTTATTTCCTATATGTTTGCTACTAGATTAAGAGTTGTCATTTACAATTATGAAAATGTACATAATTTTACATTAGATAAACTGTTATGTTACATGTATAGTATAAGGCAACATAAGTATGATTATATTTAGTGGCAAAGACAAGCGAGGGAGTCTGGGGTCAAACCTACATCCCTCATTACGGTTATGATTATTTAACAGAATTATTGAGTAAAAATTTAAACAGTAATCAAGTAATACTGTATAATTTATTTTCTTAAGAATAATCTGTAATACATTAAAAATACAAAAATGTTACTTTCTTGTTTTAAACTCTTCTCGCAGACATTTTCTGACTGCTCTAATGTGTTTTAAATCGAATTAGAGACACTTACATTTTAGTTTAATTAACTTAAAATTGCGGATTTATTAGTTTTTTTTTCGAAGAGTAATTTAAGATAAAAACAATGGACAGACTGCATTCACCGATCTGTTCAATAGGATTTCTAATTTCACTAGGGATTTGTAAGTCAAGATAAATAAAGGCGGCAAGAGTCTCTTTTGGCTTTTCGAAGGAAGATCATCCCAAGGAGAAAGAAACAATCCATCATCAAGAGACCGATTAATAACACTGTCCGTGTGAGTCACACCTCCGTTCGACGGTCAGATTGGGGGAGGATGGGTAAGCAGATGATTCACGAGTCTGATCACCGCTGATAAGTTTTCTCCACGTAATTACCAAACTCGATCTTATCGGCTTCCGAATGGTGGGGAAAACGGTTCATATTTATAGGAGACATTATTCAAAACTACATCGTGGATTAAGCACCAATTAACGAGGGTGGCTCTGATAGAGGGCGCTCCACCCTTCACTCTGTCGGCACAGGCCACGTGGACACTCTTCCATCAAAGGAATACTGAAGGGGCTTTTTTACCCTTTGAACACTTTCCGACAGATGGAAATCAATAAAAGTTGAAAGTAGTCTCAAGTGAAGCTTCAACTTCATATATAATTACGTTCGCTTCTGTTGCCCAAATAAGTCCAGAATAATGAATTTCAAAAGAGAACACTGCCACGAGTTTTCGGCTTGTTCAAGAACAATCTGTTAATCAAGTTTTTTTAATTTAAAACTGAGCCGAGATCACAGAAAAAAAATAGAAACTTACTCTCAACATAAGATGATTCACCTAGCCTTTGATACAGCTCTTCTGTCACCTCTTTCTTTAAACTAATGAATTAATTTTTTTTAAAGTTTACCATAAATTTATTACTGCATATTACCACAAGTCTCCTTTCTAATTTCTAGTTGTGTAATAGTGCTCAATTTATCGTTAATATTAGCAGTTAACTTGGCTCAAATATGTATATGTGACTACACACCATTGAAATTTCTTAGAAATACACTGTTAATTACACAGAATGTATTAAAGGAAGTTAATTTAGGAAATGCTACTAAATCATCTTTATTCGTTATACATAAACACATAAAACCTGCCATCGTGCTGTGTTTGGAAGAGTGTAGGTTAATCCATTGTCCAAACACGGACCAGTTTTAATTAGGCTACGAGTCAATAATGTTTGCTACTAATGGAAATGTCTATAAATGCAATCGTTTTAAAGCTAATTAATTTACAAATCCAGGTATTTCCTTAAAGAATTTTGGTAATCCCTTTGAGTTTTATCGCTTAAGTTCATTAAAATAACAACGTCAAGATAAATTTAAGAAACATAAGAATGTACTGAATATATTTTCATTTAGAATTTATTTTCTTAAGAATAATCGGACGAACTCAAGACTTAAAAATGGCTATTTTAGAGTGCTAAATACACTTGGCTGAAACAAAGGTTTTTGGACTTTAAATTTTCATTCCCTATCTAATTTGCTATTGTTTCGATTCCAAGTGTTCCTTTCCAATGCGATTCTCGTCTTCAAGATAAAGCTCAATCTAGCAAGAGCTGAAAGCAATGCAGATTGAAGTCCATAATGGCCTCGTTTAGAATGTTAATTTCACCAGAAGCGTACTGTGAATTGTCCGAGAGAGCGAAGAAGACAGCAAGCAACTTGTCTCTTGTTTACCCAATTTATCGACGGTGCAACCTGGAGGCAGTGGCGTTGAGTGGAAATGGATGCGTGAACTAACATTCAATGGTAAGACTTACAGAACGAGGATTTACCGACTGCTGAACAGGCTCGATGAGTACAATATGCAAATACAACAAGAAACACAAGGACATCATCTCCTTAGCAACCAAAGCTCAAAACGATATTGCTTGTCAGCCCCTTTACAAATATCGACAACAGAAAATGGAGGCATGACGAAGGGCTAAGGACCTGGACTGAAATTACGATGCAAATTATGAGCCTCCTCCAAGCGCAACGAAGCTGAAGTCAGCTCCTTCGAATCAAGTTATTAGTGTAATCGTTTGGTGAAATTTATGCGAAAGCAATTTGTGTGGGTAGACCTCCAAGATTCAGTCAATATTTATGGTTTCATGTAACACTCTACAAAGCTGATCAAAAATGGTCTCCCATCAGATTCAAAGAACGAGTCGAAGAAGTAGAAAAAAAAAATCTATAATCCGGGATCAGTGTTTGTTTTATGAGGCATGATTAAAATTTTACGACCAAGGAAACGAAGATATTTTTACAGCTGACGTTTCCTATTTCAGTTTATTATCAATTTAAATATTTGTTATCGGATAAACTGGTATTCTGTTTTAAAAGCCGTTTTTATGGCAATGCCGGTCCAGAGAGGCAACACTGAACAACTGAGAGTATCAGAGCAGATGACCACGAATTACATTCCATTTTATTTGCCAATAATCGAAGAATGGAAGAGGCCATAAAACTATCTAATAATTAAATACACCTAAATGATAGCATAATTATTTCATATGAAAAATATCGATTCAATTGAAATTATATTGTAATCAATTGATGATTTGCAAGAGAAGAGCAAAATTACCAGACTAAATTGTTTCTTTTACGAGGGAGGAATGAAGATAATTAAGCGTACATTAAAATATAGTATCACGACTAGCATTATTTTATTTAGAAAAGACCTCTCAAAGAAAAAAGACAATTTAATCGTCGAAAACTGGTGAGCTATTAAAGTAACCTCTTAGAAACTAAAGAACCATAAGAAATTTCTAATCCATTAGAACCACCACCATCATCATCATCCAACCTCAAAGAAACTTCATATTTGTTTTACTTAGTTTTTTATTTCCGAATTTTAAAAAGTAAAAGCAAATATTGGGAAAAACAAAAAAACAAAAGGAGAAGAAACAAATTGTAGAAGTTATTTTTCATTCCTTTTATTAAAATATTGTAATATTTAAATCGAATTTATATATTACGTAAGCATCAGTTATATTTAACTTGACTTTGAGTTCACTTACGACGCAAGATGTTACTTTCTTTCTGCACAAGTAAACAAACATGATAGTTTATTATTAATTGCTTTTCCTCATTGTTTTTCCCTCTTACTTTCACTACATTGCTGCTCAATTTGTCGGAAAGCCAATGTGAGCGTTATCAAGAGAGATACGATGGCCACAGTATGATATATATATATAAGAGAGAGAGAGCAACTCTAATAATGTGCATGTATCGATTATGGATTGAGAATGACAGGATGCTATTGGTCTCCACGGATAATGGCCCCCAGAACGAAGAGAACGATTTTGCCAATCGCAAATCGGGGAGAGCAAAAAAGAAAAAAAAAAAAAAAGCCGATTGGAAGAATAACTCTTTCTTGTGAGAGAGAGTTCTCTCTTTCCAAAGTGGAGGATCATAGGATTTAAAAAAATCCCGAAATAAGCTTTAAGAGTTCAATCGATTCCATCACTGTAATATCAGATCGTACGATATGATAAGATTACTACTGGAAAATGTGGAATTGGAAATGGTATATAAGAATCTAAAATATGATGCAAATTTTCATTCTGACTCATAAACTTTCTTACTGTTTTAAAAAGTTTAACGTAAACTTTGAGATAACGATAAAAATAAAGGAAAATGTAAACTTCTCTAATCTAAGTCTATTTTCAATAATCTGAATGGGAACGTAAAACATCTATTTCGAGCTAATTTATTAGCTCTACTCAGCTAGAGTTACTCATTAAGATCAGCTCTAAACTAGATACACGAATTAGAAACTACAATAACTAGATACACAGAATATAAACATACAAACAAGTAGCTACTCAGTTTTCTTCTAAGTTGAAAGCAAAAATGGCGGGAAATTAATGCTGTGGCTTTTGCAGTTAATTTCTTTTTGATCCTTTGTGAAGCCACGTTACACATCAATCATTTATTTGTTTGACTAAGTTTGTACATCAGAGCAATTCAACAAAGAATAACTCCAGCTGAAGAAAATTAATAATTTGAGTGATTATTTCGAGCCAAATATTAAGTGCAAAATTTTGAACCTACTTCAATAAAACTGATTATGATTATATTTCAACTTTATAAAAAAAATAGTGTCTACATAAATACAGAATTACCCAAAGTTATACATAACAAGGCTTTTTTTTTTACTTTCGATACTATCATTTCTTATAGGATAGGACAGCACGAAATAGATCTTCCTTTCGAGTTTTTATGAAAAGCAGGTCATGGAAAGAAATAGATTCTACATTAAATGAACCATTTTTTTTTTCGTTTTCCATATGGAAGATTACGACAGATTGTCGCATTTTCTAATTTCCTTTAAGGAAATTGCTTTGCTGACAGACGTCAAAATTCCTGTCGGTTTTTTTAAACTGAATAAATGAAAAAGTTCATCTTATTAAAAGTTGATCTTATCTCATCAGTCACGGCGAGATACTTTTTCCAACCAATTATTTAGAATGTGTAAATATTTCAAATCGATGTTTTATCTCTTATAAAATTTATAAGTTTCATTATCAAAAAAACTGCCACAGCAAACTCTTTTAATTAGTTACTGTTGAGTCTATGTAAAATTTGTAATACGTATATAATAATTTCTGGAATAGTTTTCGCGAAAAGAAGTCAAGGTTACGATCACAAATACATCATAATGAAAATCGATGCAGAAAAAAAAAAAACCCTACGTCATCGTCAGTGGGTTGGGAAATTCTTTGCCTTTACAGCGTTCTAAATCCAGTTAAAAATAACATTACGAAAAGTTTAAATTTTCAAATATCAACTTCTCTATTGAATGAAATAATCAACTTATATAATTTGCTAATTTCGTCTGTCTGTCTGTAACTCGATATAATTAAGCTATTAAGATAGATCCAAGGTTCTCAATGCTACCATTGAATCAAGGGTACTCAAATTGGATGAAATATTAGTTCATTTTGTCATTCCATGTTGTTTCCATGAAATTTTAACTGAAATTCTAATAAAACATACGTTCAAAACCAAATAATTTTGTTGCCACTGCACCGATTTTAATGAAATTTGACATACTTACTCAGTTTTTTACGCTGATTTTGAAACTCAAAACCATTTTTGCCGTAGAAGCTTCGTTCACAAGTTAACGCAGTATTTAGATTATACAAAGGTGAGTTTTAAATGCCTTTCGGCGTTATGAGTCAAAAATAATAATTATTCTTTAGATAAATTAAACTTTAGATATGGTTGGTATTTCGTTTTTCTTTTTGGGTGGAAAATGATCCTTTTGATTAAACTCTCAGAACCTATATTACAGGTGTACAGGTAAGAAGTACACCTAAATAGGTCTGATAAACATTAAAAAAAAAAAAAAAAAAAAATCAAAATCAAATCGTCAATCGAATCATATAAATTGCCTAAGTTCGTCTGTCTGTAACTCGATATAATTAAGCTATTAAGATAGATCCAACGGTTCTCAATGGTACCATTGAATCAAGGGTACTCAAATTGGATGAAAATATTAGTTCATTGTGTCATTCCATGTTGTTTCCATGAAATTTTATTCTTGGGAACTGACCTCGACAACTGAAATTCTAACAAAACATACGTTCAAAACCAAATAATTTTGTTACGACTGCATCCATTTTAATGAAATTTGGCATACTTACTCACTTGTTTACGCTGATTTCGAAACTCAAAACCATTTTTGCCGTAGAGGCTTCGTTCACAAGTTAGCACAGTATTTAGATTACATTTACTTTATATTTCATGGTTGATAATAAAATGATCTTTCAGATTTTTTTATGCCTGTCGTCCGACAGGCTTTGCTGCTAGTAACTAAATAAACTGTTCTCTGTTAATACGAATTTCCGAACCGTAAAAAAAGGAAATAAAATCTTAATAACAACATTAAATCCTACTGGTATTATAATTGGAAAATTAGCAATGCAATTCAGAAATTGTCATCGCTAATCAGTCAGGCAAAGATAGCGATTGGATTGTATTTCAATTTGAAATTTGAAGTGTTTTTTATTCTCGTTCGAAGGCAGAAGAGGGAATCTCCTGAATTCTAGTGAATTCTTCACTTTCTATAATTAATTATCATTTAGGAACTTAATCCAAGTGATTTTTTTTTAATCATATATTCCGATTTCTTAAAATGAGATTCATTCTTCCTTTCATGGGAAGGACGCTATAGCTTAAAGAAGAGTATGGTCTGTTATTTTTGATAAATATGATATTATAAAGTTTGTTAGAAAACAATTCAAATATACTGAGATAATTATAATTTTCACGATTTTGGTTTTCTCGTATAATGAAAGTAGGGCTGAAGAGAAAAGGCTTCAAAACGCTATATGCTTCAAATTACGGCTATTCTAATTGGAATTCCTCATTCTGTTCAGAGGTTTCTTTTCGATCGCTTCAAATTACTTGAAGAATTCGGTTGCTATTGTGTTGCCGCCTTTTGGCGAGTTCGATTCCAGCGACTTTTCGTGGTTCAAATTCTAGTAACGAACCTTCACTAGTGGAAAATTTCACGATTTCAGCCGCGAAATGGCGCAGTGGAGTGGAGGAGTGCACTGCAGGGCACTTGGCATTTGGACAGTCGCCAGTTCGATTATTCTGCGGCGACCACAGGAAGTGCGTAATGTCAGTCCTCGTGATGCCAACGAAGGTTAAGGCAGCAGGACTTTAAAATGTTGGAGATCCCGTCAGATTGTAGCGATTCGGGGGCGGAAATATCGTCTCGTTCCGAGAGATGGCTAGACAATCTCCAATAAAAGCGATAAAAAGATGAAAATCCTCTGACATGCCAGAATACCCTCGTCCATTTTATGTTAAGAATAAGCTTGAAGTTCGCTAACCTATCCAACTACTGGTTCTGTTACGAATAATACCTAACAAAATAAGCCTTTGGATAGAATGTCTCCCACAAAAAATGATAAGCAGAATTTGAAACATCACCATTTACAAGTGAATCGTTGTAACCAAAAAAAAAAAAAAAAAAAAGGTAGTTTCGAAATAAACTTAAATTATCTGTTAGCTTTTATCATCTCTTTTATCATCTTGAACTGCTCACTACAGTTTTTCTTTTAATTGTTAGAAGTTTTGAAAGTTCTTATGGGAAAACTTGGTTATAATATACCTCATGTGAACAAATTAAATAAATAAAAAAATTCAGAAGGGATTAATAATGGAACATACAAATTAAAAGTGTCATCTTATTATAGTTCCAAAAGTTAAATCTGTTCAGCTTTCTTTGATTTGTAACAGGCCTAATAATTAATAAATTAAATTGTAAGGTTAATTTTTTTGAAACAAAAAAAATTGAAACAAACATTTATTCAAACGTACTTATAATTTGACTTTAACTTATATTCAAAATTTAATTCATTGAGTAGTAAAAATAATTCAGTATCTTTTATTCGGTAAATCTCTTAAGAACTTGGCATGTGATGTCCAGAAGGTTAAACAGCAATAAATTGTAATTATAGCTTTGAAGTATAATTTAATCCGCTTTTTTCTTTTTGCAATTACGAATTTACTTGTTTCTTCTGAGACGTATGATTCATTCCACCCATAATAAAAAGCAAAGGGCAAACATGTCCTTCGGCCAATTGCTTTTTCTGTTCTAGCCTTTCTTAATACGACTGCTCTGTGTCTCCTGTTGTGTCCTGTAGGATATTGCCCTATGAAGCGTTTCTCCCGAGGCCTGAGCGTCGTCACTCGGATTTTTCATGTAAAATACATAGCCTGGCAGGCTTAATTTCCAACACGCAATTTTGGATAATTGCCGCCAGGAGGCAGCGATAGCAATCTATTCGGATCAGCGGCTGATAGATAGAGTAACGAAGTTGTGTGTTTGTGTTTTTTATATTTATACTGAGATTGATCTTGGTATATCATATTCCTGGTGATCGAACAATGGTGAATGCTTGTTAACAATACGAATTATATGTTCGTGTTTCAAGCCAATTGACTGATAATCTCAAAAATAAATTTTGATTACATCTTACTGAAATTTGCTTCTATTCTTTACGTAGATAAAGTTTCGGCAACTGAAAATTATGGATTAATATATATTTACGAATTTTTTTTTTTTTTTTTTATTCAAAGGGAAAAGCTTCAGAAACTGAACATGAATTAATCAATATTTATAAAGCTCCAATTTAGAAGTCGAAGTCAATTCAAATATGTAAAACAATGGGTTAACCATGTAATATATCCTCAACCTACTCTGTTAATCGAGTAGCAGAAAAGGCGAATAACAAGAAAGATGCAAGTTTGAATGCAGATAAAACATGGCTATATCTTTCTGTTTAAATCCTTGAATTCACCTTCTTTCTTTAGAAAGAACCGTTTACTCAGGCCCTTTAACAGCATAAACTACAAATTAAGAATACCTGCCAGCTTAGAAAATAGAATTTGCAGAAATGAGAAGAAAACACATTCAGATTTAGTTCACAGACGAATTATTTGAATCACTTTTCTTCCGTCATCTATCTTCAATTGTTTTAAAATGTCTTGTCCTACAGTTGGTGGAATACAAAGTCAGAAATTGCGTAATTAATAAAAAGAAAACAAGTCGACATTAATATCTTTTAAAAAGGTGCAAATCAACCATGAGTACGCCAAAACTCCAAGTATTACAGCTCTGTTGTAAGCTTTGAACTGGGATTATTTTGACTGCGTTATCACACAATATTGCTAAGTTCCTGGAACTTCTTCAAGAAATAGAGTTTAAATCTGAATGGCAAACTAAGAAAAATAAAAACATATAAAATACATGAGAAATAATGTTGCTATATATTTTATCCAGCAATCAATTTTTATTTTATAACAAATTTTATGTGCCTAATAATTCAACAAAATGGTAATTACGGAAGATACAAAGGAAACAAAAAGATTTCGAACCTTGAGCTATCACCGCTCGAAGTGCGAAATCTTTTTGGTTCCTTTGTGACATTCATAATTACCATTTTGTTTAATCAATTTTTGTTCGATGTTCCTCTGAAATGTTCCCTTACAACGTTTGAACCAGTAAACATTTAATACTGAATCATGACATGATTCAGTAAGATATGTTAACTGAGTCATGTTAACATATTTCAATTTATTCAGTTATCATGAATGTGATCATGATAAGAAGTTCATGATAAGACGTTGTTATCATGAAATGCATTTTTACACTTAAAAAAAAAGATACCGATATGGTGAAAATAATAATTTAACGTTGCAAATTAATTGGCTTCAACATTGTGTGGTCACATTGAAGAACGAGAACATCGTGTGCAGACGATAATCAATAGTGATGTGATTGGTCAATAAGAAAACAATGAAAGAAGCTGATTGGCTTCAGCAAAACCTCTCAAAATTCAAATTTAATCTCTTAAATCCAAGAGGCGGTTGCATTAATAACTTCCTTAGCTTGTTAATTTTTATTGATAAAAAAGTAGCAAAAGTAAATAATAAATAAAATTGAAGAAAGGAGGCTTTATTTTCCTACAATAACATCTTATTTTCCATTAATTCAATTAATAATATTAATACATAAATTCCCACAAATAAAATGAGAAGATGATGTACTTATCAATCTCCAATTAGTACTTTTAACAACCCTAATTAGAAATTCATCAAATCCATTTAAATTTGTTCGAAAGGAACCAAATTAACGAGTCTCTCATTAACTACAAGAATGAATTACTTCTGATGATGTTTGGACTGAATGGAACTGAGAAGGCCTTTGATGTCAGTTTCTCTCCATTTTCAATGGCAGAGGATCAGCCTTTCATCTCACTTCTCTATTTCAACCTTGAAAATCATTTAAATAGTGATGACTGCAATAGACATCGCTGGATATTTCATTAGAAAAGAAGCAGCAGTGTAATTATGCACTTGAATGGTTTCAGAAAGTCTCTCCACAATAGATTTTTCAGACGCAAAATGGAAGAAAAGAAAAAGAAATCACTGAAGCGACCTGGGCGGAGTTTGCCTTTCCTTTTGTCACACTCGTAAGTTATTACGATATCTTTTTTCCCCTTCGCTCTAGCAAGAAGCCGTTCTTATAAAATTCTCGGGAAACAACAAAGCAACTCCGCGCAGCTCTTGAATGAGCAGAGGAACTGAGGACAACTAAGGACTTAATAAGCAGCCGAGATGAGTGAGAATGAGTCAACGACACATTCATATGCAAAACTGCACTTGGTTGTCGTTTGTCTGAAGAGGAAATTTCGCCACTGCGTAGAATTCTGAATTTCAAGAGGAAAACCGACGACCATTGTATTCCCAAGATACATAAAAGAAAACAGAATATGTTTTAACATGTGCTATTTATGTGAGTGATTAATTGAAACATTGATGAAAGCTCAAAAAGTTTCTGCAATCTGAAAATCACTTTTTCTTAAGCAAAGCAAAATCGTGGGTCTAGGTACTTATTTCTAAATCAATAAGAGAGAGAGAGATAATTCACAATAAATTTTCACGATAGCATTCAGTATCAAGTTTCAAATTACGTTTGGCATCGATTCATTTCTGACAGATTTGAGTTGAGCAGATACTGCGCTTCATATTTTTCTAACAATAGTTATTCAATAAAATATCGATAAAAAATACAACAAAAATAATTCAATAAAATTATTCAATGACATTAAAAAAATCATTAGTTGCCATTAAGTGCGATAAGCTTATTTAAAAATTCTTTAATATTTGCCAGTATAATTATTAAAAATGCTACTTTATTTCTTAAAATAAAGCAATGAAATAATGTTACTCTTCTGTATTCATTTCATTGTAAGTAATTATTTGTATAATTAATTTACAAATGGGAACTACAAGTAAAATTTTAACCCATAAATTCTAGCTGTTATGCACCAGATGCATTTTTTTTTTAATTTCGTTTTGTCAATATGATATTTCCTCTGGTAACTGAATCAACACCCATTCGTACACTGATGGATGGCAGTGACTCAATTTCAGTTATTACTACACGGAAAAGCGAAAAAGTTAATATGAAACTGAGGAAGATAAAATAGAGAAAAGTGAAATGTGATAAGAATCTCCATTCATCTTTGAATCGCGACTATTAACCAGTTTTTACGGAAATGAAAGAAAAAAAAAAAAAAAGAAAAAGAAAATCAACTCCACCCCTTCTTTCAATCCACTGTGAACCTGTACGGCACGCTCAAGATATTAAAAGAGCCAAAATAAGCTCACATAAATCGGCGTCAACACCTCCCTCAATTGATCAGCCTAGGACTCCATTTTCGCCTGCAAAATTAAGCCTAAAAATCAACAGGGAGATGTTATTATGTTTGCCAAGCGCTTGCTCTTTTTAGGGAAAATATGAATGGTGTGGAGATATTGAGAAAGGAAGAACGTGATTAATGACTACATTGGAGGCGGGTAAACGAGTTGCTTTCTCGAGATTCTGCAGTCGAAAGGGAGGGGTAGGAATTGCTTTTTCTTTTTTTTTTTTGGCTACTGACAAAGATGATTCACCAGGATAGTTCAGCGACATATCTCGCTACCCTTTCACGAAAAACAATAAAATAACTCGTGTAATGATTCACAGGAAATCTTGGGGATGTGTGAGGTGTATAGATCTGCAGATTGATGTTGTGAATCTCACATCTCAAGCACAAAAACTACCTTTTTTCTTTGTAGCGATTGAAATTCACGGCACATCGCACTGTAATTAATGTTAACTCAAAATTGATGGGTTTAGAGACTGCAGTGTGAGGTGCTCGGGCTTCTCGTTTTTGCACAAAACTTACGTTAAGCTCCAAGTGTGTGTTATTAATAATGCATGGAGACAATCTCACGACATTCCCTGATATGTACGAGTACTAATTAGTCTGGACGGGGGAAAAAAAAAGGACTTTAAAGCTGAACTCCACCCATGTTCTTTTATTCTTAAAAAAAATGCAAGCAAAAAGAAATAACAAAACCTTCTGTTAACAAAGGGCTTTGAATCTGACATATTTAAGCCTCCAGATATTTTCAGAAATCCCAGAACCGAAATCTCTATATTGAACATTGAGATGAAGTCATGTTTTCTTGTCAAGTTGGCCAGTTTCTAACAATCTTTTCTTGGTAACGATAACGACATTCAGAAAACCCTCAGCTTTGATTCAAAACAAGTCACTGGAAAAAACTTCGTAACCAATTCTAGTTAGGATGATTAGTTTTTTTTAACTATTTTATAGAGAAGAAGCCAACCAAACTTCTTTCATAAGTTCTGGTGATTTCTAAGTCGAAAGCAAAGAAAGGTTACTTATAATTTCTACAATAACAAGATCGAACTGTCATTTCCTTTTCCTCCAAAGTTCTCTTTGTCTTTTGCTGAACAAATACGATCACTGCTGGCTTTCTTTGAAAGAAAGTAATCTTGTGTGATTCCGAGCCCTATTTACCAGAATTCCACTTCGAGAACTTTTGGACAAACAGCATCAGTGTTAAGATCTGATCCTCTTCCGATCTGACCAGCCTTTTGGTTCACCCCTCATTTGAGACAAAAGACTCATTCGCACAGTCAGTGCTTGAAAACAGAAGGAAACCAAATGAAAAGCCTATTAATTCCGGTCGCTCGCATTGGTGACGGCTTCCTTAGGGGCCACAATTATTTGTCATCCCCTTGACTTGGTAGCAGGCGATGAGAAGTGGAGCGCAAAGGAGGGAAGAAAGGCAATGATATCTTCCCAATAAGCCTCCCCATTTCTCCGATGGATGGAGGGGACTTGGTCCGGCAGTGCCTTCAATCCAACAAACAACTGAACTCCACCCCCACCCTCCAACTCTACTTTCTCTAGTAGCTTCATTCAACCATGCGTGGGTGACTTGATCATTTCTGACATGACACCGTTTTCCTGTTCCATGTCTAAAAATCTAACTCGCCATACAGTGTAGACATGACTGCTTCATCATCAGTCAATTTTGAAATCCAGAAAAGATACAAGGAAAATCAGAATTTTCAATAAAGAGTTTTAAAAATCAATCACGATTCGGCCGTAATTGATTTGATTCACTTTTTTTTTAGTGATGTCAAACTAAAATCAATCAGGCTGGACTACTACTTTAAATTTCCTCCGGGCCCAAATCTAAGACAGATTGTCAAGTAGGATTATGTAAAAAATATTAATTTATTTACGATATTACAATGGCGCAGTTGTATATTACTGTCATTCTTACATAGCTTCCAACTTAAAGTGTAACAAAACACTATTAATTCCCATTAATAAATAACGATTTATCAATTAGATAATTTAACAATGAGCTTAGCAAACGTCCTCTTTCTTGCATCCCCACCTACCCTTCTCTTTGCAGTTTTTCCATTTTCTTATTCTGACATTTCGTGAGACTCTCAACATCGGGAAGATTGTCGGAAACTTGCCACCCCGATGGGACAACCTCATGGTGGTTTACATATATATTTACTTCTACTGTTTTCCCTTAACATGCCAAATTACGCAAATTTAGCTTTCAGGATTTCATTTTATTAACGTAAATAGTAAACGAAATACCTAAATTGCACTATTAATTTATGGTTAATTTTTCCGAAATACTTTACAGTTATTGAGATTTTTAGAAATTTTTATTAGAAGAGGATGACTTCACACTAATTTCTAGAAAAGCTTTAAATTAATTTTTTTAATTCTTTTATATGTTTGCGGAAAATTGAAAATTAAATATTTTTCTGTCTTTTTCTTTTCGAGTTTTGATTCTTACATTAACATAATGCAAGTTAATAAACTAATATTTTTTAATATTAATATTTCAAAAAAATAATGACTTTTTTTAATTCACGAACACAGATAGCCTATTAACAGTTCTATTAACATTTAAACGGCAAATGTTTGAGTTTAAGTAAAACTGCGTAATATTTTATAAAATACAGTGCAACTTGGATAATTCGAAGCTGAAGGGACCACTACAAAACTTCCAATTATCCAAGACTTCGAATTAAACAAGTTATATCTTTTAACTTTAATTTCAGGTCCACTGAATGCTTGAAAAGATTATTCTGTCAATAAGTAAATATTTATTCAGAAAGATCATGGTATGAAAGACTTAAACACTATATGTATGTAAACAAAATAAGATTTATATTACGTAAGCTACAGTACATATTACATTCAATATAGAAAATTATAGTTTTTCAAAAAATTGTGCAATGTCTGATTGTTTTGTAGAATTCAGTCGCTTAAGGTTAGCAAAATCATCAAGCATGTTTAGTGAACGGAAAACAGCTTCACTTATGTTGGTTTGTCCTTCAATGTACCGACGAAATTGGGCGCTATCCCATACTCGTTGGCGATTTGGCATTTCTTCTTCACACCCTTTTCCACCTCGCGAATGACAGCGACCTTTTCAGCGAACGTTAAATTCTTGTACATGCATGGTTTACTGAAAGACATGGTGACACTGACAGCAGGAAGCTCGAATGGCGTCTGAAGCGTCACGTGTCGAACGGTGGCGGGAAGGGGATTTCAGTTGTCACGTGTCGAATTTCTTAACGATAAAACGCCGAAAAGTCGTTATGTTTCGAAATTTTTTATAAAAAACTTCGAATTAAGGAAGTTGAACTTCGAATTATCCACGATTTTTTAACATTGATTTAATAAGAAATTCAAGGGACCAAGAGAAATCTTCGAATTAACCACGATTTCGAATTAAAGACGTTCGAATTATCCAAGTTGCACTGTATATACAATACTTTAATAGACTTTCAAGTCAATTATCATATCGTAACTTCTTCACATTCAAAAACAACTTTTTAAAGCAAGTCTGGGTGAAGGAGTTTGTTTTTCTTCATTTGTTTCATTGTAAACCGATAATTCTAAAACATTTTCACACGAATCATTTTTTTTTTTACTTCAGCAATTATTTCGAACTCCTTTCTTGGCCTGGAATAACTGGTTTGAGGAATGAAAAAAAAAACCTAGAGAAATAAATAAATAACAGTCATAAAAACAAGAACCAAGACTGAAAGAGTTTCGAGAAGGAAACAGACAAGGATAACTCGGAAAGAGAAAATAAAAAAACTTCTTCTAAGCAGGCAAAGAGGTCAAAAGAAATCGTTAAGTAAACTTTGGATAGCTAAATGGTCTTCCATCAATCAAAAGCGAGTTTCACGATTCTACCGTAAATTCAAAGTCGATGAGATGAGCTGTTAACTATTACTTCTTTACAAAAATGAGTCAATGTTAGTTCTATCGATTAAAGCTGAATTTATGATATACGATTACATAACTTTCGCTAACATTCTTTAAAATAACTAATTAATAATAAAAAAACAAACAAACAAGAATTGCTAAAAGTTGGGAAATTACTTTTTATTAACTGAAAATTTGTTTACACAATTCTAATCGCCTTCTTGAAGGTTAATCCATTCGCCTCAATAATCTTTATGTGATATCTTTGCTTATTATAGTCTATAGCACTACATTTAAATGTCCAATCAATTTTTTTTAAATGATTTTTCTTTTTACAGGAAATACAAATACTGTATTTATATTATAAAGGAATTGCAATTTTCCAGTATTATGGAAATTCAAACACCTCGAAAAAATAATTCGGAAAATTGCGACCAAATTTTAAACATTAATTTTTAAATTATCCTGAGTGAAAATCCCAAAAGTAATAAATTGCATCAAATTACTAATGTAATTTTTCGTTATGTATTAAAAAGCTTAAAACAAAACGTTTCAGTCCAGCTTGAGGCTATTTTCAACTGTGGAAATAGCCTCAAGCTGGGTTGAAACGTTCTGTTTTAACCTTTTTAATGCATGACGAAAAATTACATTAATTTGATTCAATTTTATTACTTTTGGGATTCTCACTCAGGATAATTTAATTCCAATCTCCCAATTTTTGATTATTTTTTAAAATCAAACTCTAAATTTCGTTTTACATGATTTCATTGTTTCTTATTTTCTTTAAAAAAAAAACAACAACCCAACATTGAGCTGAATCCGAATACTGAAAACTGAGTGGCAATAATCGATAAGGGTGAGGGAAAGAGTCTGTAATGTTTTCTTTGGTTCCTTGTTTTTTTTTTTTGGTAGCCAACTGCGACACTTTTCAAGTTGACATCCTTTGTCATAAGGGGAAGAACAGAAGCAAGATGAGTAAAGGAGGTAGAACCCCTCTGTTTCCCGCTATACACCATCAGCTTGTCAGTCACAGCACCTTGAGATCTGACACTATTGTGATCT
The DNA here is from genome assembly GCA_023159025.1 of Thereuonema tuberculata. Lineage (NCBI taxonomy): Eukaryota > Metazoa > Arthropoda > Chilopoda > Scutigeromorpha > Scutigeridae > Thereuonema > Thereuonema tuberculata. The sequence continues at coordinate 200,681,918 of JAFIDM010009631.1, forward strand.
GCTAGTGGAAGAAGAGAAGAAAGAGCGATCGCCACTGTTCTAGGGCATCCTTCAACCTCTTTCCCCTCCCTTCTGTCGCATCAGCGTCCCCATGTCATCCAACGTAATGGCGAATGTCTGTTCTACGCCTGCGCCAATCACAACATCAGTGGACTCCAAAGTATTTGTTGCCACTGAAAAATCGATTTATTAATAAAATAGAAGCCTGCAAGAAAGTAGGATTTGCTTCAAATAGAAAGATAAAATACTTCCAATAATTCTTACACGTCAAACAAAATTTATAAAGCCAGAAAACAATTAAAATGCTTCGAAAGAAATATATTCACGACTGTACATATTTGATTGCTTCTCTATTTTATTGAATAATGCTTAAGGATATAACTTTGATTTCATACGATTAAGTGCTTTTCAGATTAAGTTCAACCGTAGGTTTGGTAGTTTTTAAGAATCTAAGTTTCCAAAAGGTCCTTCGAATGCTTAAACACGTAATTTGAAATGTTTTACTAAAGGCCTACTATTATGAAGTTATGTACTGTTTTCAAAAACGTTAAATTACGCTGAATTTTTCTATATCCCGTTAATGCCGATTTGTCCAAATAGTAAGCTTGCATCCAAAAATCATACAACGCAAATATTAACTGTTAAGTTGTAGGAAATTAGTTGGAAAAATAAATGCTAAATAACAGGAAGATTAAAGACACTTTATATTTTTATATAACTATGAAATGAACTAATATTATTAAATGCTGTTTGCGATGCACATGACTACATGAATTCGTATTGTGTCAAGTACGATTAAAACAAAGTCTTTTATTCTATTGATGATATAGAATAGATCATCAATAAAATTAATCCGAATTACTGATTTTGTACAAAAGCATCAATTGGAATTAAAAAATTACATAAATTTAACAGATAACACATTATTATTCTGAAACTTATTAAATATTGTGTGGAATGTAAGTCTACAAAAGTAATGCGTCATTTAAAAAGGACGAGCTACGAGTAAAATATGTCATGTCATGACTAAGTTTATTAATTAAAGATTAAACAAACTTACAACTAAGATGAAGATTAACTTTTGCCGCAAAGAGAACAATGTCATTAACTGAAACGAATTGCATTTTTCACATATAAAGGAGAAGCGATAGTAAAATCTTGAAATGTGTTCTAAAAAAAAAAAACTCATCTCTTTCAAGAAAAAAAAGAGAAAGATATTGTAGATAAAAACTTTAAAGGGGTTGATATTCACTGAAAAAGAGCTCAGCATTAAATTTAATGGAGATAGACCACTTCTGTTGTTTGTTACTAAGGGATCCTTTTATTTGTGTTCAGATGTTCTATTTGAATTCTGTAGCAAACATGAACCAAGCATTCATAACATAATACGATATTAATAACCTCTACATGGACTTTCACAATTATTCAGCACTTATGAGCTTTAATATACAAGAGTCCAACTAATGAGTGTCGCACAAGAGTCATGTTGGATTCTGCTCTTTACGGCTTCTGCAATATTAAAGGTGGATGAACGGAGAGTACTTGGGGGAAATGGAAATGACGTCTCGAGATCATTTTTCAATGGGGCTTTCCAAAACGTCACTGAAAATGAAGATCCACTCATCGAGAGATTGAATCCGAATGTCTTTCTTTCAATTGGAGTCGATTCGATTTCATTACCTTCGATTTCTCAGGACATCCTTTCTTCCTCTTTATTTTTTCCCCTTACTTTCTTTTTGCGAATTCTTAGTTGCATTTGAAGAGAAGGTTGAAAAGAAGGTGACAAAGAAAAAAAAAAAAAAGCGCGCCAAGAAAAAGAAGGGTCCTCGAAGGAAGCCCCTGGGAGCCCCTGCTGACGCAGCAGCGAAATGGCAATTTCAAGGGTGATTGGATCAGTTTGGTCCCCAATGAAACAATACTGGCAGATCAGCAAATTCCCGTCCAGGGCAAGTCGAGAAGGGGGGGGGGAAGTTTCACCCGACAAGGGGGGGGGGGGGGGAAAAGGCGCGGGTGGGAGGCTTGCTCCTCTGTCATTATCGAGCTGACGGACAGA
>JAFIDM010009631.1:200683980-200699515 GCA_023159025.1 Thereuonema tuberculata
GTTTTCTCGTATAAATCTCATATATAAAGGAAATAGCACGGAATGCAAAAAAAGAATTTTCTTAGGCATTCTAATTCAAAAGCAGATCTACTGAAACCACTGAAAAAAAAAATAGCTTATGCTTTCCAAGGGTTTAAAGGGACGCTTCTATTTAAAGGGAATCGAATACATTTCACAAATATTTCTTGAACGTGATTTAGTAATGTACAAAACCAAGCAGATTAATAATACAAAATAGCTAAATAAAAATATTCTTAAAGAAGGGAACTTTTGGAAGATTGAAATATTTTAATTCTTTGTGTTTTTTCAAATCTAAATATTTACGAAAGAAAATAGGAAAGAATTTGAAAACATCGACGAATGTATTATTACAAATAAAGACTATATGTTAATCTGTTAGATAATATCATACTTTTATCGTTTGAAAACACTTCAATATAGTCTTATCAGCTAACATTTGTCGACTTTTATTTCGTCTTGAAATTATTCTCTTAATTTTTGTTGTTGTTACCTAATGATATTGATATTGACTGAAAATATATTGCAATTTTTGGTAATTTAAAATAATGTAATTCAAATATCAGCATACACTTAATAAAGTCGTGTGTAAACTATCAGTTATAAACTTAAAACTTATTTCTATTAAATATCGAGTTAAAAACAATAATTTGTCATGGAACAATGAAAAGTTTATTTAAAGGTGATAAGTGTTTTATTATTAAAGCTCAATCGTCCACAACGAAGCTTTTCAACTTTATTCAATCCAATATTATCGTTAACCATAAGCTTTTATTATAAGTCTACTCTTCTGTTATTTCACTAAAAGTATTTCGTGATAGCTTGGCTCAGATTGTACATTGCATTTCCAACTTGAAATATTACTCAAAACAGTTGTTTCTTTGAAATTTTCGCCCCGAAATCGCAAGCACAGCCTTGGCACCTATCAGACTCTACGCATAACACACAGATGCTCTCATGCACAAGGAACGCAGCGGAACAGAAGCAGCTTTCCGCAGCAGATTCTTCCACGAGAAAACTTCGTTATCGGGTAAAACCCTTTTATCCCGATTTTTACGGGCCGGCTTGTCCCAGCCGAGTGAACACAACGAGTAGGCATTCGGCAGCAATATCGTTTTATGCCGTTGTTTACCCTCGCAAAATGTACAGAGGCGTCGATTTCACTTCCTCCCTCCTCCCAATTCCCATCCCCTTCGATCTTCATTCCCATACAAAATTTCTAGAGGATATGGCGAAGGATGGTACGCATAATTTTATGTGGTGGTGCTTGAGATGTAGCAATAGGAATGAATGGCAACAGCCTTTCGGGTTGGTTACTGCGGGAAGGAAGGATATGTATATATCCAAAGGCTTTTCCAATTTGAACGTCGTTCCGATTGTGGGAAGTATATCGCAACGCTATTTCTCTTCCTGCATTCGAGGAAAAAAAAAGCAGAGAAAAGAAAAGTTCAAGTTCAGACAGACAAAAAAAAAAGAGAAAACCTACTGATGAAACAGTGCACCATCTCCCTTTACGACGACAATTTTATGGCCGAGTCGTTCCGTGACGCTGTGGTGCGATGGTGGAAGCCGTAAAAATTGTACATATCTCTGGTTGTGTGGATATTGCCCCCGGACCATGAGAGACAGCAGAGAGTGGGAGGGGAAATGCAGCCAAGTCCTCCGCAGGGGGATTCCGACATCTGGGTCTTCGGTTATAAGCGTTTGCAAGAGCGAAATAAAGTCCAGGACACTGCGGTTAGAGCATTTCTGAATCATCCCTGTTAGATATCACAGATAAAATCGATTGTTTCACAAGGAAATCCAATAAGTCCTTTCATTCGCGGGAAATCAAGTGGATGAAAGCCGGTTATAAAGTTTGTCAACAGCAATTCATTGTTACAGATAATATTTAATCATTACTCTCAAGTAAATAACAGCGAAGAATTTAGGCAACTCTGATATTCATGAAGGCTGTCTAAATATTAATATCACTTATGAATGATTATTTTAACTATTAACAAAGCAAATTAGCAAAACTAATTAAATGCATCTTAAACAAATCTAATTCCAAAATCTGTAATGAATTGTAAAAAAATCAGAAATAATAAGTAAGATCTATATTAAATATACTTTTTATACAGAATTTAATCTACGTTTTTCATATTTGCCTAAGATTTGGCTTGAAACAACTCGTTAACAACGAACATGAAAATTAATTCATCTGGAAAGAAATAAGAAATATTATCACCATTTTTCTTTTCAAAATAGGACCATTCAGAATTATGCAAATGATGATAAATGGATAAATATCAAAATGCAATTTTTTGAAGGAATTGTATTTAAATGTATTGCAAAATATAAAAGATGATTTGCTGGAAAGAAAACGATCTTTTTTAGTTTTTAATGTTAAGTTTATGATTTAACCAATTAACTTGAATTCACCAAAGTTTGTATTAACGAAAATATTTGTTTGTTTTGTTTATGGTTAACTTATTAGATTCTAATATCAGTTCATCTTTATTGTAAGGTCTACGTATCGTCAAGGATTTAGAAGGGCAGTATTTCTCAAACAATGGGACCAGATTTTGTTAGATTTTTTTTTATTTTCTTCATTTGGTTTAACTATTGCTAGGAATGAATTTAATTAAATTTAAAAAGGCTGTAAATATATCGGTAAAAAAAATACTGTCTATAGCTTCTATGAAAGAAATTAATGCAAAAAGGAAAAAGTAGAATTCAAATTTTGAGGAGTTGTAAATAGCAGAAGAACTAAACTGGCAACTCATCGTTTCTTAAAATAAAAAGGCAATGAGAAATCAGTGAGATGATTTATGATTATATAAAACATAGAAATCATCTATGTTTTTATCTGTATTTAAAAAAAAATGAGAAAAGATATTATGGAAAAGAAAAAGCTTAAAATCAACAATATTAGAAATGCTCCTCGGGCTGAAGATAGGAGGGAAAATGATTATTTCTGCTTGTATGGATACATCTGAAATGGAAAACAGATTCGATATCCAACCAATCAGCATAATAATAAAAATTTTACGGAAAAGAAAAATTGAAAGCAAGAAGGGTCTGTTGCCCCGAGGCAGTTGTTGGTGCTCTCATCCTTTGCAAAGGCACTGTTAGCTACACATCAGTGGCTGCAGCTGAGGTAGTGTCGATGCGTGTGCCTTTCGAGCTATTGTGCGCTACGGCTGTTATTGTGTCGGTGCTAATACATCGTGCGAACCGGTGAGGTGCTTCTGACACAGCGCTATTCAGCGCAGACCCGTTCTAAATAGAGCAAACAACGGTGTAAAACGTTAACTTATCGCCTTTTGCTTTTCGTGTGACGCTTAATGTGTATGCGTGGGTGATATTAGGATTGGGATGCTATTGGGAACGTGGCGTTAAAAAGAGGGAATGGGATAAAAAAGAGGGGGAGAGAGACAGAGAATATGGACACTGAATCAATTTTAACTAAAATGATTAGATATTGGTAGTTAATATGTCAACAATCATTTCAAAATCCGAAATAAAACATCTTTAGTAGCTACATATAGCCACGTATATAATCTAAAAAAATTCTAAAAAAATAAATACTTTTATTTTTGATAATAAAATTTTGAGAATAATAAGGATGAAATTAAGGTCACACTTCAATGTGTGGTGGCCTTAATTTCATCATTATTATTAATATTATATACACACGTTAAATTTGAACGTAAAATTTTGAGAAATAAACAGTTTTATATAAATACTTGTAGTATATTGTAAATAACATTGATTGTACATTGATTCCATTGTGATCCTCTGTAATTATAGAGGAAACATTATTCCATTTTCCTTAAAGAAAGTTTACTTAAATATTCGTGAGTACTACTATGCAAAATTTCCATTTTAATGTCTTCCAAATCTATTTAAAAGGTTCCTGATCAATAACTACCAGGAGACCTTCCTGGGTGTTCAGGATACCTACGTGCCTTAAATCAGAAGAAGCCGATTCCCTCTCTCTGTGTCTATCTTTATTCTTTACCTTTCGTATAGATAATAAACAAACTCGTAACAAAAAGACTACTAAAGAAGAGATGGAAGTTTGAAGTAAAAAAATGAACACGTTACTTCTCAGAAGAAGAATACAGAAATACGCATTTACTAAATTTATAAATATTTAACTAAATCCTTAACTAACTACTGCTGCCACAGCCAATACTAAATTCAGTCTTCTTTCTTATCAATGAAGTTGTTAAATCAAAATCACTTCCATCTAAACCATCGACAAATTGTCACCTTTGTGAAATGTGTGTCACTTTTGCCTAAGGAAAATTTCTTCCTTTGCGTAATTGTTCTAATTTTGTTTGTATTCATTTTTAGGCGACGCTGTTTCCAAGCATTGTTTGACTTCTATTTTTCGATTACATTTCCCTTTTCCAATATCAACTTCATCCAATATCACTTCAGTAAAGATTAAGTAATTTTGATTTGATTCTTCCTCTTGCAATCCGAAATATTTTTATCAATCACAGTATTAGAATACGATTGGCTTTTGAAACGTTTCCGCTATCTATGCTGAGCGAAGACCACTTATGAGTGCAATATATATCGAATCAGCTCCGTTCTTCGACGGCAACGGCAATAACAATAATAAAGAGATACCAATAAATTTTTGGATAACAAGGAAATTGGACGGAGGGTTGGGGAGGAGGAAAAAAAATTAAAAGCAATATTCCCTCCTACCATCGTAAAGAGGAATTTATATTCCTTTTCAATTATACGATTAGAAGAACAGAGCGAATAGCGCATGCGCATTGCAGGAATAAGGGCTTGGATTTTATATTGCTTAATTATACGGTTTTATTGCATCAGCTTTCTTTTTATCCCGGTCGTTTGTGTAAGTCTCTTTTCCTATATCCATATACTAAGGGGTTTGCAATGAACAAGAGTGGCTGTAAAAATTCGACGGGAAAAATAAACACTCAAATGGCTGCGAGCAAAAATGGAGTGCGAATAACAAAGGAGATGACGACGCAGTGACCAGAGAAGCGACTCGTTCGCTAAAATGGGACCCTTATTAAAGAGAAATTTCCCAGGGATTTTATTGGCTTTAATTTGCGCTGCGTCGTCTGCTTTGATTATCCTCTGGCTTGTTCTAACCTTGATTGAAGTCAGTTTTAAGCAGCACATACCCACCCCCTTTTTTTTAGGGGGGGATGGGGAAGGAAGTCGTTTAATTTCTTCATTGCTGTTAATTGTCTAATAGGAAGAAAATCTAAAAGCATGGAAATTTGGCAGTGAAGAGTAAATGAAGCTACATTTTGCTGTAAGAGTATCTTCGTAAACGACGGTGTAATTTTCCTCTCCAAAGAACGAAATGTACAACTTCGAGTACAAGAACGCCTTCCATACAAAATCAAGATTTTAATCAAATTATCTTTTCTCTTCAATTCAAATCACTAGATTGCGTTCAACAGGCAAACGATTTTAATATTCTACGATCTTAGAAACTTCTAATCGAAAATTCGAGAAGCTTCTGCAGTCATGAAAGAATCATCTACTGAAACTTTCTTTTTAGCTCATTCAATATTACTGAATCCTACAGATGATTTTCTATGTGCTCTGAGGAATTTAAACATACTTTTTTTCCTTTAACGGAAATGGCCACGCTTACAAAATGAATAGTAAAGTTTTAAAATCGTCCGTTAGATTTACGTACGTGATTTTGTTTTTTAATTGCTTTCTGTGCTCTCATATGGTTACATACAAGGTATTATACACAGAAAAGTTTCAGCTCATCAACATTACTGGTGATGAAAATACATACCGTATTCTTCGATCTACATTTACAAATAACCTGGATCAGTAGCTTAATTATAATAAAAAACCCTTGACATATTTTGTTTCAGTTAGCCAATAATGGCACCAGCTCTGATAGTAAATTGAAAAAAAAAAAATATTGATTTTAATTTCTATTTCAAAATTGATTTGTGTTTAGGTCATCTTGTCTTAGCAAATAACAAAGGCCTGGTTAGGATTTAATTCTTTTCCCTGACTTGTTTTTATTCTTGTCATGCACCGATGTGCAAATAAATTCTAATTCATTCTACTGGTTCAATTATCGTCGATCAACGAGATATGACAATAAATCTGATCAATTTCTAACTGTTGATAGAAATCCTAATGATTACGTGTCATTCGTTGACTACCTAACCTTGTTCTGCGAACTTGTTTTTTTAACTTGTTCCGAAAAACTTAACTCGAATCACGGAAATCGCAATCGTTCCACAAACACACAGAGAAACCCTTATCAGCAACCGAGATAAGAAAAGGTCAAAGAAAATTCGCACCGTTGGTCTTAGAAAAGATGAAGAAACTGATATAAAGAAAAACAGATAAGAACACGATCACTCAATATATCGGCACGTTTTGAAACGCTTCAGCTATGCAAAACCACTTGTTCGCTGAGAAAGAGGTATTTTTTTTTTTCCCCTTTTGATTTTTTTTCCTTCGAAAAGCAAGTTCTATGTCTAACAAGGTGCATGTCATTATCCCTGAAGTGGGGAAACCAGTTCTGTCTACAGGTGTTTCTAGCGTTCTGTCAATGCCGCCCTTTTATCGGTCGAAAGGAAAGGGAAAAAAATATCTCTGAGCAATAGTTATTTGTGGTAGGAAGATTGCGATGACAAGCTATCGCTTCTCGCTGTTGGGTTTATTTTGAAGAAAATAGGTTTTATGCGATGGGATGAGAACAGACATCGAAAGAAAGAACTACTTTGCAATATCTTATTAAATAAAATAAATAAATAAATAAACTTCGAAGCTATTGAAGTAATTAAATATTGGATTATTTATAAATTCTCCTAAGCGTTGTTAAACTATATTAAAAATTTATCTATTAGGACATTTTAAATTACTGAAAGTCTCATTTAAAGTTAATTAATGATATTAAAAATTAAAATAAAACAAGCTATCGTCATTCAATTAAGGAAAACAGATATATAATTAGTCTAATCGATGTTTCACAAATTCCACTCCATATTAATACTGATTAAAATGTAAGTTTAAACTAGCTTTGATGACGTTAATTGGGATATGTTTATCGTAATTGTATTTATTGTTGGACTAATTAAAAAAATACATTTACTTGTTCAACATGTATTCTATCTTAACCTCTGAACACTCATTTGTGACAATTTCCATAAATAAATGTAAAAAGCCTGAAAATTTCAATATTTAAACGCCAATATCATATGTTAGCTTCTCAGCTACAGACCTAAACTTTGCAGTGGAGCCCAAACGTTACATAGGGGTCTGAAGAGAGCCGTCTTTGGCATGTTATGGCAAAATTTTATAAGAGGCTCTGGTTTGAAATTGTCATGTTCTCTAAGGTTACGTTTTAGTATTGATTTGATTAAACATAAATATAAATAAAAAGTTTAAAAATTATCATTAAAATTGTAAATAAGTCTGTGTTAACCAGAAAGCTGGCCAGGACTATTAAATTTATTTGTTTTGTTTTTTCGGATACCATTGGCAAGGCCAAGGCTGTATTTCATAAACTCTACACTATTTGAATTGTTCATTAACTCATTAATTCTAAGTGAAAAGTTCTAATAAGCATGGAACAGTTCAGAAAATGCTCTTTGAATATTCGTATTTTTTATTACTTCGTCCTGAACTTTAAATTATGTTTGATAAACAATTATTAGAGCGTCAAAATCAATTAAAAAATTTTTTTAGGAATGTGTTTAAATGTTTTTTTTTTCGGAAAGTTTACAATTTGTAAGAGTAATCAATAGTGATTACGTAAAAGCAAAATTTATTGTGGTTTGTATTTCTTAAAGTGAAATTGAATTGAATTTCAAAATAATCAAAAATAAACTATATCAACTTACCTTGCACCAACCAAGAGCGACTCGCCATCTCTTTCGAGTAGTTTAAAGTAATCGATATGGGATTTATTGCCCAAGAATCTTTTCACTTCATTCTCAGCTGGAAGAAATAAAAGAGAAAACATTATTAAATTATTGAAAGCAGCATCTAGTCATTATATAAAAATTATGTGTTATTCTCGTGCATTAAACTATATGCATAACACGTAGAACGCATACAAAGGCTTCTACCAAGAACACCAGTTTCACATCAGGTAATAGAGGCATTCGGCTCGTAATGCGAGCGAAGAAATGGACTTTAACGTGCAAGTGAGAAACACTCAACTCCTTCCGTGATATTCACATCAACGGGCAAATGGAAACATTACGCTCTTCTCTCTATGCGAGCGAATTCAGATTTGTGGACTAGTATGGCATTGTGCCAATGTTTGGAGCCACTCACTCGTGGGCTTTGGTCCCTCGCCAAAGGCCTGCAAAGGAATAGATGGGGGTGGGGGAAAAGAGACTCAATAGGTGGAAGAAATAAAAGAGTCGAAAGAGATACGAAGAAGCGATGCTCTTATAAGGTGAGTCCCCATGAGCATCATAATAAGATCATACGACAACCTAACATCTCCAGACGACTGTTGCCTTGTAAGAGGTGAATGCATCGCGGTTACATCATTCAACTGCTACTGAAAACGGACAGAAAACGAAAAGCAGTAACTAGAAAAGTTTATCTCCTGTTCATTATCGCTTTTCTAGTGAAACGGTTAAAGCTGCAAAGGAAGAACGAAATAAAGTTCGAATGGGTTTGAATGAACAGTTCTTAAACCTTGAATCCCACGATCCTTAGAAAAGATTGGAAAAGATAAGAATTCTTGATCTCCACTTACAGGAATGTATTCGTTCAATTTAGCTTCTTTTTTACTGAATTTCAAAAGTTTACAAAAATTTGAAACGTCTTTTCGAGAAAGACACACCAGGGCAGGTCCCGGGGGGGAAGGGGACGAATCTAGGCGGTCGCCAGAGGCCCCGCATCTGGAGGGGCCCCACTATGGTTGAGGATTTTTTTTTCGTCATTATTTGCTGTAATATTATCAAACTTCCATTCGGCCAGCCAGAAAATTTTCATAGCCAGGGCTATTTTCTTTGTTTAAAATTCCAAAGCCCAAGACTAACGAGCTGTAGATAACCAAAAACTATGTAATTTTAGAAAGTGTCTGTATGGAGTTTGGGGGAAAGTTAGACCGGGAAGGGATCAGGGCATTATCATTGAAGAAAGGGGCCCCTGAATTCTAACTCGCCTGGGCCCCGCACCCCCCTAGGGCCCGGCCTGGATACACTGATTAAGAAAAAAAGAAGAGCAAGAAGCAGAATTTGGAATTCCTATTAATTTAAAAAATATAGCGTCGAGACTAAAAATAAAACAATAAAAAATGGTTCATAAATTTTCAAATTTAAATTAGTTTATTTAAGCTAACTTGTCTTTGGGTACTTTGCAGAAAAGTTTGTAACGTAACGTACAGATAAAAATATGAAAAAAAGCAACGTGATGTACTTGCCACCTTTTCTTCAGATAAAATTACGCCGTAATTAAAGCCTTTCACGAATCAGTTAAAAACAAACCTTTTTAACAAGTGGTTGTCAGTCCTAATATTAAAAAGTGCGTAGGCGTATCTTTTGTAATGTTGAAATATTCCGTAATGCCACAGAAGATAAACAACAAACATTCTAAAATAAATGTGATATGCTTAGGATTTAGAGGAATTGAATTAAGACTGAATGAAACCATTTTCCTTAGAATATCTTTGTTAACTGGAACATGGACGATGTATTTATTACCTCCGAAGTACTGACCACATTGTTCCATAACCTTTAGATCAGGTAAACTTGAGAAAAGTGAATTCAAATATTGACTTAAAGCCGAACGGGATTTTGGAATTGGCCAGGTCAGAAAACGTAAATTGAATCCGGTGCTAAGCTTTTAGACCTGAGTTGGTGACACTGGTGAAACGACAAAGGCCGAGAAATTGAGACCTGTCAACCTCATTAATGAGCAGAGTTCCCGTTCAGCTGTTCGACTTGGATGCCGACAAATAACGACAATCGCCTTCGTCCCCCTTTCCAATAAATCCAATGTCAAACGCAGCAACTCCCCTCGCTTCACTCTTGCCTTTCATTATCAAACGGAATACACTGGCCGAATTCCACCACCATCCGTTGATTCTAATGTATCGAGTTGCAGTCCGTAAGCGGATCTGGCATTCAGGAGTCGCTTTGCACGCGACAAACTCCATGTTGCCCCTCCCCTCCAGAGAATGCTCGCTCCCAATCTCAGGGGAAAGAGAGAAGACATTGATTTTATTGTCACAGAATACTTGCTGGCGACGGCACATTCTTCTCTGATGACGATATTTGCTGACATTGTCAGCGACAAGACATCCATTCTGTTTTGCCTCCCCATTAATATTCGAACCCCCAACCACCCCTCACCCCAGAATAACGCAGCCAACTTTTCCAAGAGAGAGTGTGTCTTCCCCCAGGAGAATACAGATCACCATTGCGACAGCAACAGAAAATCAAATGGTGGGTGAAAAAAGAATGCAATGACTAATAGTTGAGACTCACTCGAGACTTTCTGCTGACAAAGGACATTCTTTTTTGGAAGCATTTCCGTTTTCATCATAAGAATATTTTTCTGCTGATTTAGATTTTTATCTTTTGCTCCCTTTTTTTTCTCTTCTGTCACCTTTCAACATTTAAGTGCTAGAGTTATAACCAGCTAAACCAAAACAAAATGATTCCGATTTATTAGGATTTACCATCATATCAGATAAAGAATCTGAAGACAGCCAAGGAAACAGAAGGCTCAACTTCTGAAATAAATCTTCCTATATTTTCTTTATGTAACTTGCCGAGGTTTTCGTTACAATTTTGAAATCATTGGGACAAATACCTCTAGTAAAAACTTGGCAAAAGATTCGTCAGTTTTAAAAAGAAATAGTTTTGTAGTTTTCTAAATAATGAAAACTGAAAACAAAGTTATTGTTCTTTTTTCTACAAATAAACAACTTAATGGAAAGGCCGGTTTTCGGGAAACGACTTGAGATAAGATTACAAAAATGGAATGTAATTATTGACGCTTGACTAACTCTGTAATCGTGGAACGTAAATCTTTCCAAAGCAAACAATGATTAACTTGAAATAACTGAACAACAATAATAACAAAAAAAAAATAACCTTGAATGAAAAGAACTTTTGAGATCAACGTTCTTTACCGTAATTTTTGATTTCCAATAAATTAGGCTTTTTTACTTTTTTTTTTCTTTTTTGAAAACTTCTTTGCTTTGTTTAAAGTGTCGGAGTTCCTAATTATAACTTTACATTCTTAATTTAGAAATTTATACTGTTATATTCTTAAATAAAAAAAAAAAGAAAGAAAAGAAAGTATACGAGGAACTAGTTTTTCTTATTATAAAACGAAAGAAATCATTAAAAATATCATAAAGACCTTTTTTTGAAGGAGATATTTGTGCACTTCTTAAATTTTTTAAAAACAATATTTTGCTACAAATTTAAACTTAGAATTAATTCTATGGCAGTTTTTTAACGTGTGTCAATTATTGGACAATTAAAAATAATTCACAAAACACACATTTAAAATTGATTTAAAAAAAGTTTAAAACATTATAAAATACATACAGGAACCGGTTTCAAACCACTGTATGTGGTTCTTCTTCAGCCTGGGCCCACAAATCTTCATCCACAACTTTACCAATGTTTCAAAGGTGTCAGTCTGGTAAAAGAATAAACAAATGACACAATTATCTGAGCTTTAATCGGTGAGAGTCTCGGACGGCCGTTTCGTTTTTATTTTTATGGACTCGCCTTACTTTCTGGCACATTACATCTTTTGTTTAAATAAACCAGGTTGGGTTCAGCCTTGGTTTTTTTTATATTCAAATTCCATTGCCAGGATTTGAAAGTATGCCAGTTTTGGTTTGTTTTGAAAATGTGCTTTCTTATGGAGAGAGACCACACCCGGGAGCGGGAGTGGTTTCCCTTTTGCACTATCTGAGCATTTCATCTGGTGAATGGGTCTGGCTGATGAGTCCACAGAACGGACGAAACAGCAGTTTTTGACTCTCACCAATGAAAGTTCAGATATTTTTTCATTTTCTGTCATTTCTTTATGCTTTTATATTATTTTCTGGCATGTTAAATCTTTTGTTTAAATTAACCAAGTTGGGTTAAGCCTTGGTTTTTTTTTACTTTCAAATTCCTTTGCACCTTATGGTTCTGCAACCCAGGAGTTGAAAGTATGCCTGTTTTTCTAAATGTGTTTTCTTTTGGTGGGATACCACATCCGGGAGCTGGAGTGGTTTCCCCTTATCACTTTTGCACTATCTGAGCGTTTCATCGGGTGAGTGGGTCTGGCTGACAAGTCCACAAAACGGCCGTCCGAGACTCTCCCAGATAAAAGCTCAGATATTTTTCATTTTCTGTGTCATTTCTTTATGCTTTTATATTACTTTCTGGCACGTTAAATCTTTTGTTTAAATTAACAAGGTTGGATTCAGCCCTGGATCTTTTATATTCAAATTTTACCTTAGAGCGTGACGGTTCTGCAGGCCATGATTTGAAAGTATACTTGTTTTGGTTTCTATTTTTAATGTGCCTTCTTATGGAGGAGGACAACAGCCGGGAGCTGGAGTGGTTTCCCTTATTACCTTAGTATTATCTTAGCATTTCATCGGGTGAATGGGTCTGGCTGACGAGTCCACAAAACGGCCGTCCGAGACTCTCCCAGATAAAAGCTCAAATATTTTTCATTTTCTGTATCATTTCTTCATGCTTTTATATTACTTTCTGGTGTTAAATCTTTTGTTTAAATTAACAAGTTTGGGTTTAGCCTTGGTTCTTTTATATTCAAATTTTACTTTAGAGCGTGACGGTTCTGCAGGCCAGGATTTGTATGTTTGTATGTTTGTTTTGGTTTCTTTTTTAAAGATGTTTCTTTTGGAGAGAGACCACACCCGGGAGCGGAGTGGTTTCTCTTATAACTTTTGCTCTATCTCAGAATTCCCTCTGGTGAATGGGTCTGGCTGACCAGCCAACAAGAAGGAAGAAACGGCCCTCCCAGTCTCTCACCGATGAAAATTAAGATAATTTTTCATTTTCTGTGTCATTTCTTCATGCTTTTATAATACTTTATGGCACGTTAAGTCTTTTGTTTAAATTAACCAGGTAGGGTTCACCCTTGGTACTTCTTGATTTAAATTTTTTGCGCATCACGGTCCGCAGGCCAGGACTTGAAAGTATGTCTGTCTGTTTTGGTTTCTTTTTTAAATGTGTTTTCGTTTGGTGAGAGACCACATCCGGGAGCGGAGTGGTTTCCTTTTCATTTTTGCACTATCAGAGCATTTCATCTGTTGAGTGGGCCTGGCTGATGAGTCCATAAAAAAAGGACGAAACAGCAGTCCCAGTCTCTCACCGATGAAAACTGAGATATTTTTCATTTTACGTGTAATTTCTTTATGCTTTTATATTACTTTCTGGCAAATTAAATATTTTGTTTAAATTAACCAGGTTGGATTCAGCCTTGAATCTTTAATAATCAAATTCCTTTGCGCCTGATGGTTCTGCAGGCCAGGATTTGAAAATATGCCTCTTTTGGTTTGTTTTTGAAATGTGCCTTCTGATGGAGGGAAAACCACATCCGGGAGCTGGAGTGGTTTCCCCTTATCACTTCTGCACTATCTGAGCATTCATCTGTTGAGTGGATCTTGCTGATGAGTCCACAAAAAAAAAGAGGACGAAACAGCAGTCCCAGTCTCTCACCGATGAAAACTGAGATATTTTTCATTTTCTGTGTCGTTTCTTTATTCTTTTGTATTACTTTCTGGCACATTAAATCTTTTACTGAAATGAAGCATGTTGGGTTCAGCCTTGATTCTTTTATATTCAAATTCCTTTCTGCCTGACGGTTCCACAGGCCAGAATTTGAAATTATGCCTATTTTGGTTTCTTTTTTAAATGTGTTTTCTTTTGGTGGGAGACCACACCCTGGAGCGGGAGTGGTTTCCCTTATCACTTTTGCACTATCTGAGGATTTCAAACGGTGAATGGGTCTGGCTGACGAGTCCACAAAACGACGAAACGGCAGACCCAGACTCTCACCAATGAAAGTTCAGATATTTTTGTATTTGCTGTGGCATTTCTTTATGCTGTTATGTTATTTTCTGGCAAACTAAATCTTTTAAATTAACCAGGTAGGGTTCAGCCTTGGTTCTTTTTGATTTAAATTTTTTTGCGCCTGACGGTTCTGCAGGCCAGGATTTGAAAGTTTGCCTGTTTTGGTTTCTTTTTTTTTCTTTCGGAGAGAGACCACAGCCGGGAGCGGGAGTAGTTTCGTTTATCACTTTTGCATTATCTGAGCATTTCATCTGGTGAATGGGTCTGGCTGATGAGTCCACAAAAAGGACGAAACAGCAGTCCCAGTCTCTCACCGATGAAGATGAGATATTTTTCTTTTATGCTTTTATAGTCCTTTGTGGTACATTTAATCTTTTGTTTAAATTAATCAGGTTAGATTCAACCTCGGATCTTATCTATTCAAATTCCTTTGCGCCTGATTTGTTCTGCAGGCCACTTTTTGAAAGTATGCCTGCTATGGTTTTTTTTTTTTTTTAATGTGTTTTCGTTTGGTGGGAGACCACATCCGGGAGCGGGAGTGGTTTCCCCTTATCACTTTTGCACTATCTGAGCATTTCATCTGTTGAGTGGATCTGGCTGATGAGTCCATAAAAAAAGGACGAAACAGCAGTCCCAGTCTCTCACCGATGAAAGCTGAGATATTTTTCATTTTCTGTGTCATTTCTTTATGCTTTTATATTATTTTCTGGCATGTTAAATCTTTTGTTTAAATTAACCAGGTTTGGTTCAGCCTTGGTTCTTATCTATTCAAATTCCTTTGCGCCTGATCGTTCTGCAGGCCAGGATTTGAAAGTATGCCGGTTTAGTTTGTTTTTGAAATGTGCCTTCTTATGGAGGGAGACCACACCCGGGAGCGGGAGTGGTTTCCCTTATCACTTTTGCACTATCTGAGCATTCATCTGGTGAATGGGTCTGGCTATTGAGTCCCCAAAAAGGACGAAATAGCAGTCCCAGACTCTCACCAATGAAAGTTCAGATATTTTTTAATTTCCTGTCATTTCTTTATGCTTTATATTACTTTCTGACAAATTAAATCTTTTGTATAAACTAACCAGATTGGGTTCAGCCTATGTTCTTTTATATTCAAATTCCTTTGAGCCTGAAGGTTCTGCAGGCCAGGATTTGAAAGTATGCCTGTTTTTGAATTGTGCCTTCTTAAGGAGGGGACCACACCTGGGAGCAGGAGTGGTTTCTCTTATCCCTTTTGCACTATCTGAGTATTTCATCTGGTGATTGGGTCTGGCTGATGAGTCCATAAAAACAGGACGAAACAGCAGTCCCAGTCTCTCACTCATGAAAGCTCAGATATTTTTCATTTTCTGTGTAACTTCTTTATGCTTTTAAATTACTTTCTGGCAAATTAAATCTTTTGTTTAAATTAACCAGGTTGGGTTCAGCCTTTGTTCTTTTATTTTCAAATTCCTTTGAGCCTGAAGGTTCTGCAGGCCAGGATTTGAAAG
>JAFIDM010009631.1:200699525-200723517 GCA_023159025.1 Thereuonema tuberculata
TCAAATTCCTTTGAGCCTGAAGGTTCTGCAGGCCAGGATTTGAAAGTGTACCTGTTTTTGAAATGTGCCTTCGATGGAGAGAAACCACAGCCGGGAGCGGGAGTGGTTTCCCTCATCATTTTTGCACTATCTGAGCATTTCACCTGGTGAGTGCGTCTGGCTGATGAGTCCATAACAAAAGGACGAAACAGCAGTCCCTGACTTTCACCAACGAAAGCTCAGATATTTTTCATTTTCTGTATCATTTCTTTATGCTTTTATATTTCTGATACGTTAAATCTTTTGGTTTCAGTTTCGATCCGAGTTTTATAGGCTGAATAATTTCTTTGTTTGGTGTCCTGTATTCTGTGGAAAATGTTTTATCTATTAATCTTCTGTTTTTCTTCGGTCAGTTTGAGTTGATTGCGAAACGAAAGAATGCTTCATTTGGCCTAGAATAAAAGCGGCGACGACGGTTCATTCACCTCCCAGGGAGATTAAGAGCCCCACGGCCGTGGGTGTCGGGGAAGAAACTTATCGGGTTTTTTCTTTCTTTCTCTTCGTCTCCTTTCTCTTTCTTTGGCATCAAACATTTGAGAGAATCAATGAAGCAAATCAATGGCCATCGCTAAAGGATAAGCGGACAATGATAGCGGAATAAACAGAAAAATACAAAGAAAATTATAATGGCAAAAAAAAAAGGAATAACTTTTGTCGGAATCGACGATAGACTTCGATTCTTCACTAGAGCATGATTTCTGAATCCAATAGTTATTACTTTCAACAAGTTTTGAAAAATGCCTCCAGCGGCAGAAGAAGAAAATAACTTTGCCTTCTCCTGGCAAAATGTTGAAGAACTTTACACTCGACTGCTTTCACTTACGTTTGTTGTTTTTTTTTCTTTCTTTTTGAAGGGGAAGGGTAGGGAGAAGATGAAGTTAAGGACCATTAGTTTTTCTTCCGACTATGAAGACGACACAATATCCATGCAGAATAGCGATCGATAGACAGTTTCCGAAATGGGAAACGATCTTCAAAAATACTTTGTTTATGTTACGAAGACTTTCACTGAGAAAAAGAGAATAATACAAAATAAATCGTTACTTTATTTTGTAAGATTTCAATTTCAGTTATTTATTGGTTTAGTTATTTTTTTATTAATCATTGTTTTAAGTTCTACTTATTTATCTATTTTTTTAACTAATAAAGTAAAAAAATAAAGAAAATATAAAGTTTCGCAAAACTGTAGAATGCAATTAAAACAGTTCTAATGTCAAATTGTGCACTTTAAGAAATGCAACAGTCTTATGGATTTCTGACTGTTGTCTAGTTATATAAGATAATTGTGGCATTTTCAAATTACCCACAGAATTAAAAACCAAAATGAGTTATTCGAACAGTCTAAAGTTTCATTTTTTCTTGTTAATTAACTGTTTATTTTTATCTTGTAATGGCGGCAAATGGTTCGAAGCTTCCCACTGAATGTCCAAAATGTAACAAAAATCAATAGAGAACATGCACTGAGTAACATCTACATGCCATTTAGTTCTAGCTTTATAAATCACTGTGATTGTAATACTGTAATTGCATTACGTAGGCTAGCTTCTGTTGCTCTAACTTCATTTTAATAAGTATGAATGTATCAATTAATCTAATGAGATTCTGCATTGAACATCTTCAACATACTGACACAGTTCACTAGAAAACTGAGTCAATATGTTGAAGATGTTCAATGCAGAACCTCATTATATTTCTTGATACATTTCTTGATTTGTTAGAACTTTTTTTGTTGTTCTTTTCTATCTGATGCATGTTAAAGAATTTTAAAAAAGTTATTCGAGATATTTAGCACTGTTTGATAGCAAAGCTTAAGTTATTTACATAACTTAATCTTTATGAATGTACCAAAAAATAGCAAAGATATTAACGACTTCAATTTCAGTAATTGAGTTTTATACAGATGGTTGTGTTTGATTAAGAACTTCTGAATAGATCAAACAGTAAACAAGCCCAGCAAGTAAATTTTAGGGTACGGATAGAAGATATTTACTTTAGACGATGGCTGTGAATGGTCTGTGATTAATAATCTATTCTGTCTTTAGTTTCACAGCTGCGTTGTAATGATTCAAATAAAATACCGCTTCCTTCGACAGAAAACTTTTCCTTTCCGTCGATAAGTTGACGAGTTGAGAGGAAAGAACCAATAACTGACAACGAGCAAAAGTCACCATTGGACGATTTATGAGTAAATGCATAAAAAAAAGGCATTCATATATCTTCGGTTTCTCACTTGGGGGCGGATATAGAAAGACAGAGAAAGAGAAAGGATACGAATGGAGAAATCTCCAGGGAATCTGGACCCTAACATCAAAGACAATTTCCTCGTGAATATTTCAGCAGAGAAAAGGGGACTGGTTGATAATCGACGGAAAATAAGCAAAAAACGAAGCAGCCTTATTTTTATACACCGACTACGCACACTGAGACACGAGTGAAGACGGCCCACGGAATACAGATCGTTCGCAAAGAGCTGTTAGAGATTCTAGAAGCATAAGTAATCTGTTAGAACTTCTCTGCGCGAGACCATTCCGAATGATTAGATCACGCGCGCCAGAGGGCACTTTGCATTGGGCAGACTCGAACCACCACAATAACTGCGAGCTAAAAAGAAAAACCTCCCTATAAACCGATATTTCTAATAGAGTCGTTCTGGCTTTTAATCAGTGCTAAAGAACCCGGATGTCTATTTCTCGACTCATTGCTCCTGGGCAATGCGGGTTGTTAATGCAAAAAAGGCGAGAAGGAAAATTAACACGAGTAACGAAGAACACGAGAAATGGCTGGGAAAACAGAAGAAGAAATCCCCGCTATTTCGGTAATGGACGATTGGTACACGATAACGTCTTAGAGAAAAGCATTTACAAAGTTTTGTTGGTGATAATGTGTTCTTTCTCTTCGTCGCTGCTGTGAAAACTACCTTCAGAGAAAGAAAAATACGATGCAAATTATAAAGCTACTTAAGAAGTTTTTCACTTTCTTTTGTCACTAAAATTGTTTTTATTTTACTTCCGTTAATTCTTTTTTTCTCTTTTTCCAATGTAACAAAACCTCCCAAAACTTTAATCCTACACTACTAAGTTTATGTCCAAACTTTTCTTCAAAACGAAAATACATGTAAGATGTATGACAGAGTAGACAAACAAATGTACAAAATGTATTCTATGCATTCCGAAGAGAGTGAAACAAGATAAATTTAATACCATTATTATATTGAATCAAGGGCCAAAAACAGAACAAGAGATTTTAAGTACAGAATTAATGTACAGATAGGAGAGAAAAGAGTGATTATTCAACTTTTCCTCTGCTACTGGTAAGTTAGCGAAAAAATGGATGTCATAAAACATCTGCGTGAAGAGAACCTGTTTGCTTCTTGGTGAAACCAGAATAAAGAATTTTTATATTAGAAAACTTGCGCTAATGCTTTGAATACATTTGCGTCAGTGCAGTTTTACAGTCATGTTACAAGTCAGGAAACGGAGTAAACGAATGATTTGAAAACTTGAAAAGTAACAGATTCAGGAACGAAATCCATTTCAACTTTAGTTACTTCTAATCATATCAATTAGATCAATATTATAGAAACATTTCTGAAGATCCGGATTAACTCTTTTGCTCTTTTCTGAAATAGTAATTACTTGTCAAAGATATTTTGTAGTTTTGAACTAAAAATCCATTAGAGTAATACAAGAGGCTGAAATAACAGAAAGAACTGAAGATCCCAATAATCATACGACAGGTATTTAAGTTGACAATGTTACAATATCAGAATTTAATACATATTTATATATTAAATGAATCCACTTCAAATTTTTTGCAACTATATAAAATCTAAACTAAATGAGAAACGAATTTTTTTTTTCTTTTTTTCCCCTCTGATTGAATTTGAACCCACGGTTTCCGAAAGAGCAGATGGAGTTGGCAGATTGTTTTAGTCCACGAGTGGCTAAGTCATTCAGCTGTAGGGGTTGTTTGAGGTGAAAGGAAGCAACGACTCGGTCTCTGTCAATAATGACCCTTCAAACGCCTTCCTTTTCACTTGTTATTTCAGCTTTTAAGATGAAAAAGAAAAAAGAAAAACCTTCCAAATAGGAGCCATATAAAATAAGTTTTTCGAATAGACATTTCATCCATTCATTGTAATCTTTGATTGATAAACTGAAACCGTAATTAGAAAAACTTACAAAATTAAGTGTCCGTAACATATTATAAACCCAATAGATTGTTTAATTTTAAATTTGCTAATAAGTTAGGTTCTATATTAACTGAAAACCACTAGATTCTGTTTTGTTGAATTCAGATGAATCTTAAAATTCACAAACATTGATTCAAACAATCGCAAAAAAGACTTGTTTTATTATCAAAAAAAAAAATCAGGTTTTTTTTTTTGTTGGTGACAAGCCATAATAGAATAAAAAATCTTTGAAAAGATTGAACTTTTTAATTTAATGCCATTTTCTTGATGTATTCATTAACGCGGACTACCCATTGATTAAATAAAATGGCAGATTAAAATTTTATTCATCGAAGAAGCTATATCAGAAGCAATTAATTGCAACATAGGCAGAAGGGTAGGACTATTTTGTTCATATTAAAACTTAACTAGTTTTTAGCTACAGATGGGTAAAATTCGAGTTAAAAGAGAAAAAAAAAGAGAAAAAAATAATAGATTCATTCTTTACGTAAAACCAACAACATCATATATATAGTCCCCTGGTTTTTTTTTCAGCGAATATGAAGAACATATTAAAATTAAATAATTAATTAACAAACTAATTTACTGTCTAAATAAATAACGCTTGTCTAGTTCAGCTATTAAAGCTCCTATGATGCTTAAGAATACATCAGCTACACTGATACGGAGAAACTTGTTTCCTAAATGGAACATAATAAATTAGACTTAGCTCTGATCGTGTAATTGCTTCGGCAACGGGGAACACACGTAACAGGAGGAGCCAATTATCGCAATACAGACATTATTTTTTTTTTAGAAAAAGAAATATAGTCCTACTACACGATTTAACTTTTTATGATTGATTTACCTCAAGTATAATCAGATCTTAAAATTAGGCTTAAATAATACATCAAAATTCTCGGCAGAGCCACTTTTTTTCTCTCGTCTGACTGCTTTTTAGACGAAAGTGCTTTTTTTTTCCTTTTTCTCTGTAACCATCTTTTTTTTTACTGACGTCATTTCGAAAGCTGTAATATAGCAATTTGAAGAGAGTTGGAACGAATCCTGGAGAAAAATATACCAAAAAGTGGAGAAGTTCTTCTCGATTTGAAAAATAGCCGCGGGCTGATTTTAGAAATAACACGGGACTGGAACTGCCACTAACCTATTCCACAGAACCAAATGTCAACGGCCAAATAGCTCTCAGCTAAGGAAATTCAAGTGTAGAGTCAGTGTTTGAAGTTTATATATTTTCTGAGTCGTTGGTCGAATCTCTAAAGCAACTGAAAAGGCTAGCAACTGAAAGATTACTTAAAGCATGTCATTTTAACGAAATGAAATATAAATTAAAAAAAAAAATCGATCTCTTTATGTTATATTTATTTTATGTATATATATTTGTACAGTTGACTCTGTTATGCTTGAAAGAATAGAAATAATAAACATGCGCTTATTGGTTAAACATTAACCCATATTTTTATCCATGTTTTCCAGGAGTGAAGATGATGGGAGATAATTCTTCATTCACTTTCACTCGTACTAGTAGGATACCGGTATTCCGATTTTTTTAGTGAAAAAAAATCTGTGGCTTGTTGTAATGCCGTAGACATAGACTTTGTATATCACCAGCGTACGATTTTAAAAGACCGGAAAAAAATCAAATATAAGTAATTTACAGCTGACGACAAATGTAACAAATGCATTCGGTAATTTATGGGCCAATATCAGAAAAATGCAATTCATATGACCGTGGAATGAAGTTTACTAGATGACAGACATAGTCCCCATGCATTGCAAATCACTATTCATTTAGTTTTCAGACACGAAATGTCTTCTTTCATTATTAAAAAAGGGTGGAAAAAAAAAGAGGGGAAATGAGTTCCAATCTTCGACAGTGCTGTAAAAGTCAAATCTAACGAGACGCACAGCCTTATGACGTTATCCATTACCAACCCAATAGGCGAGGCTGCGAACAGCTCCACACTGATGATACAGGAACGAGCAATGTGCGTGGGAGGAATAGAATAGTCCCAGATCGTAAGAATCTCATCACTTTTCAAAATCGCAGAACTAAATTCACCCTGTGTGAACAGTTGCCCCTCCTTCCTCTTCGTAGTTCTTTTTTTTCTCCCTCGTCGGTTGCTAATGGGACTCGGGATGATTTAATGGGAGAGTCCGCCGTAAAATTAGTGGCAATCTTGATTTACGACTCATTTCGTCGGAGTTTTATTTCGTAAACAACAAATACAGGGCGAAGACGTCACGATGGATTACAGGAACAGCTCAGAGAAGTGTGACCACCTCCACACAAAACCCTAATCACACTACCTTCACTCTCTCTCTTTCTACCTCCAACTGATCACAAATGGAGTTTTTCCATTTACCAGAACGAGGTTGAATCCATTTCACAGACCTCGTGTCAGCTCAGCGGGTAGTAAATGAAGGGGGAAGGGTAAATTAGAGTCCCTTACGTCGTCACCGAGAAAATCCCATTCTATCATTAATTCCTTACTTCAATTTAAAAGTAATTCCTAAACGCATGAATTGCTTCGCTCAGTGTTTCATGAAAACCTAACTATGTCAGTTTGCATTCGGTCAATTTAACATAACTAAAAATATAATGTAAAACATCGAATCAAGTAACGCAAAGTGACTCTCGCACGTAGCTGGGTCGCCCACTTCAATATTGGTTAAGTAAATTCTGGTGACTATTTTGATTTGGAATTGATTTTCGAAAATATATGAATTGTTAAGACGGAATTTGTCAAAGTAAGCCTTTCTACATCTGAAAAATTTTGGCGATCAAAGATTCAGACGTCATTTTATGGAATGGCCAATTTTCAAACAACTTCTAAATCGAGGTGAATGTTTTGAAATGAATCACGTCTGTAAGATCAAGTTTTAGTATTTTCTTAACAACAGGACGTAAATTTGAAAACAAAAGGTAATCAAACAACAGTATCAAAGAAAATATGATTTCAATTTCGGCGAGAAATCGTTTCGACGAATTTTCTGCTTTCGAATTTTCACGTAATCTAAAGTAATGGAGAAAGTTACATCCTGAATGAAACTGACTAAAATCCATTTTTCCTGGAATTGATTAACTTTAAAACTGTTTTCGAAAATAATATACAGGTTTTTTTTTAAACAGAAAAAAATATTCCAAGGTTAGAACTTGCTAAACTAATTCATTAAAAAGAAAACAAAACAGAAGGAAATTGCACTTCTACAAGATATACTTCTTGATGACTTGGTTCTAATAAATGGAGAATAAAAATTTAACCTATATCTTTCTACTTAAAGAATACGATGCTTTAATTCTTGGTGACATAATTTCTTTCTAAACTCCTCTTACTATCTAAATAATAAATTTTCCAATTTATTTGATTCAGTCCTAAATATAAATGAATTCATTCACATTACTTATTCAAATTCTAAGTTCAACTTATAAGCTGGTAATCAAATATAAATAAACCGCATTCCATTCGAAACTTTATTAAAATTTCCTATACCAGTATTTCTCTATTAAGAATAGAAGTGTTTTAGTTTAGTAAGCTTTTAAATAATAATAATAATAATAATAATAATTCAGCATTATTTCACTGTGATGAAACCTTCTAAGTCAGCTAATGTCCGCCTCCGCTTAAAGACTGGTTTAATTAACCTAAAGTCATAAAATAGTTAATGAATAGCATAAAACACTCATAAAGAAACACTCGAAAAAAAAAAGTTCACGGAAATTACATTACGAAACCGTAAATGCATGAATTAATCAGTTGTTCACCAAATATAATAAATTGCAAGAAAACTACACATAGCAGTTAACACCAAAAAAAAGTACCAAGATCTGAAGAGTTGAAAATGGTTGCTTTTTTTATGTTTCTACAGCAGCAATACTGAAATCGCCAAGAAATAAATACACGAAGCAATTGGATCTGTTTGGAGTCACAGGAGTGAATGGGCACAAACAAGATTTATTGGGAATCGGGTTCTACCCGGAAACTCGTTCGAAACGTACGATTCGCTTGACCGAATAAAACTTGCTGCTCCAACCAAAAAGTACTTGAGGTCGTTTTGCTTTGCTGTTCTTCTCGTGACTTGTATTTTGACTGGAATTGCTTTTCGAAAATATACGACATGTCTTCCTTAGCTCAAACCACGCCCTTTAAGAAGCAGATTGCATGTCTGTAAAAAAAAAAAAGAAAGAAAATAAAATAAAACAAACTTTTCCCCATCAGACTCCTTCAAACTCTTTAGCTATTTTTCTTTGTGAAAGAACGAATGGTTATCTCAAATTTATAGACCATTTCACAGGTATTAGTAGAATATAAATTTTTCATTTCCCAGATCTCCCAGAGATTTTATTATAGTACAGGAAAAAAGTATTTTAGGCCTTTAATTTATTAAGAATGAAATGATACAGCACCTCTCATTAGGAGATTCGAGAAAAAGCAGAGTGCAGACAAATGTATGTAAAAGTATGAGATTTACGAAATAAGACAAAACCTTATTATATTGATCCATTTTTAATAAAAAGAATTGTTTCCATAATATACGCGATCAATAAAATAAAATAAAATAAAATGCTTGAATACGATTTTAAAGAGTTGCTAGTTCTCCGAAATTCGTAAATCTGGATGACTAAAATCTAATTTTTTTTTTATTATTATTGTTGTTTTTAGCTAAGAATCAAGAACAACCAGTTAATAATGAGTTAAAGTGGACGAACTGAATAAGCAGTGAGAGTACATAATATTACAAGAAATTGACGATTTAATTGCTTATCTTTAGTACCCACCTAGAGTTAAGGAGAAAAATCCTCATTCCTCTTGTGCTTTCAGGAGATGAATTTAAAATGATTCTTTTTTTTTTTTTTATTAATACAAAAAAGAATAGGGAAGAAATAAGCTTCACTAATACTATCAATATCAGAAAAATATTAATGATCTAAAATAATTGTGGAGTTTTTTTTTTTTTTTTGAAACTTTCTGGCATAGTATCGTTCTTAAAAAGTAATGTACGATGCAAAGTAGGAAGCATACTTTCATGTTCATAGTTAGAAATCGCAAATGAAACAAAACCAAAATCTTCTACTTTATTACAATGAAAACTGAACTGACCACCGCTAAAGTTTTATCTTTTACGAAAGATCGAGAACTTTGGTCAAACTGAAGCTGACATTTGAAGTACTGGCTGATTTGCAATACTATAAAAATCAGACAGAGTGGACCACCTCCAAATCCAAGCGGGGCGAACTAAGTTCATTACTGTCGCAGTGATGAAGAATTAATACACACCTGAGCCACTCTTGTCACATATATCATTAACCAAACCGAATTTAAGACTTGGCTCAGACGTGTGATTACGCCGCATGCAAACGTGGCTGCCGTGTCTCCGGTTGAAAATTAGTAACAGCCCTGTTAACCTTCGCGGACCGGATGGGGGAAGCAGGCAGAGCGGCGCAGCCAAAGTCTACGGAGCGGATGAACTCAAACTCCCGCCAACGAAAGTAACCAAAGGTCAAGAGCAGTTCCACAGTAATTAATGTGTTGATTGCATGGCTGACATGGAAAGCAGGTTTAGGAGGTGAGGTGGAGGTAACCGAGATAGAGAACATCTTACGGCTTTTATTTAATAGCTGCCATCAGTGGTTGGGGTGATGTAGCAGCGGAAAAAAGGAATGGGGAAAAAAAATTAGCAAGCGTCGGAGAGCCTAAGGAGTGAGAAGTGTTGATTGCAGGGTTTCTAGCAAGAATAGAATGAGCTTCAGACGAGATATTAACTACATTTGATTCTTATCATTCAACCGAAGCTCAGAAACGATTAAAATAATTTCAAAATGATTTATAAATTAAGATAATCATGTATTTGTTTTAAGCTGTCTGAACGGAGCTCGTCTAAACCTGCTGCCTTCCAATTATCAACACCCCATTCTCAACTCTTGTTCGTCTCTGCTCCGTGAACTCACAATCAGATAAAACTTTTTCTTATATTTTCTTCGCAACGAATTACTTTTAAGACCAAATAATCGAAGTTGTCAGCGCTTTTGATTTATTTTCCTCGCTTACAGATTAATCAGGGAATGTTGGAAATGGAGAAACCGAGAAATCTTAATCTTAATCTCAAAATACAATTATATTTGGACGAGCCACTTTCGAGATAAACCCAGAGAAGATAATCAAGTGCTAGCATTCGCATTGGAAAGTGTGATTAATTCAAGAACCATAGAAATGTTTCAGTGTCATGTTTAAGGAAACGATAAGTAGGAATTAATTTCAAATTTAGAAAACTGCTTAATATTTTCAAGAGAAGCCTTTTACTCTAGTTTATTAAATTTATCAATTTTATCCATCTCTAAAGGAAATTAGTAAGATATATATATATATATAAATTTTGTTACTGTTATCTTCGGACCTGAAGGGTTGCAATTCGGTATATTTGGAATTTTTAATACCATTCATATGCTGCAGAAAAAGAAGCAATTCATGAGAATGAATTAAGAATCCTTAAATTTTTTCTTGACTGGTCGCATGAGAAAGAAAAGAAAAGCTGTATCTTAGGCAGGTGAAACGAGCTGTAAGTCTTGCGTAGAAAGAATGCCAAAAACTATTGCTAATAATACGACCTCTTAAATAGTCTTTCAACGCCGAATACTAAGAATTTTACTTAAAGCATTTCATTATTTCTTTCGTTATGTAACTTCTCAATAAAATGGTTTGAAGAGTTGAACTGGGAAATTTCCCACTATTCCTAAATGTACTTGAAAAAAAAAAAAAAAAAAAAAAAGAGAAGGATTAAAATAAAAAAAATGTCAACTTCTTTTCGGTCGGTGTTTTCTTAAGAGACGAGGATTGGGTCCAGCTAAGGACATTTTTTTCCTCCTCCACTAGTCCAGGTGTTGCGAATGGGCAGTTTTTCTTGCGGTAACAGATTTATATGCATATGAGAGGGTTTGTGTGTGTTGATAAGCCGGAGTGAATGGACTCCCGTCGGTCTGTGGAGGGGAGGATCAGATAACTAATAGCATTCGACCGCACCTGATTCACTGAGATTTGGGGGAGGAACTGCAAAAGAATCTGAACAGATAGAAGTATCCCATCTTCTCAAACCACAAGATGGCAGCGTTTCTAAAACGAGTTCATCTCTTCATATGACAAGATCTACTCAAGAAGAGAA
Source organism: Thereuonema tuberculata (assembly GCA_023159025.1). NCBI lineage: Eukaryota > Metazoa > Arthropoda > Chilopoda > Scutigeromorpha > Scutigeridae > Thereuonema > Thereuonema tuberculata. Next base: position 200,710,912 of record JAFIDM010009631.1, read on the forward strand.
AGAAAAAGAAAAAAGAGAGTGATAAGGCTTATCTTATTCAGAGGAAATTATGACAGAAACGATTCTAGGAGGAATCAATTGAAAAATGACTCAGCTGCTTACTCGTGACAAAAGATTCACAGAATTAAAATTTAAAAAAAGAATTGAAACAAAACCACTTAAAATTCATCAGTAGGCTAATGGCTTTGTAATTAGGACATTCCAGCAAGAAAAGCAAGACCTTATTAAAATTTTGTCACAGAATCTATCCCATTTAAATATCAAGATCACGTTCTGTATTTCAAGTTTATTGTTGAACTTTTATTAATTTCTTATTTTTTAACAGGCTTATGTACAAAAAATTATGCTATCACCTAATGTAGATCCGTTTGTTTTCCAATGTTTACAACTTGAGATTTTTTTTTTAAAGTCTTTGCTATTTGATACTTTAAAGATCTCCTATTTAAGTTTAACTTTTATCTATTTAATAGTTTTTATTCCCAAATGATATTATCTTTTAGAGCCTTAAACAGGTTTGGATTTGGAAGAAAATCAATAATGTCGTCACCTTGGAGCTCTTCTCACACCCCAAATCTAACGCCAAGATAATCATAAAGGAAGGATCCACATTAAAAGAAAAATAATGTAGCGAGATTTAACATTAAAAAAAAAAAAACCTTGATAGTAATGAATACTCGAGTATTTCTTCAGACCGTAATAACAACTGCTTCTGTCATTACTTGATGGAATGAATTACAGATGGAAACTTGAAAGTTAAGCGACAGAGTTAACGAAAAGGGGAAAAAATATCTGCATCAACACTTTGAAAACAGTTCGATTAACACCTGCACCTGCGATTCATCAATCACTCGACGACGGGCTTGACTCCGCCCTGGGGTTCCACTTACACAAATGCTTTGCCACTCGCTAATATTCCTATGAGCGAACAACCTTTTATGAGTCTAACGGAAAATCGTCGAATCCAATTAAAACAACTAAAATAAAGACAATTACTTCTTTTAATTTATAAATTTTTATGCTCCAATCGGGTTTCTGAATCATTAGGATAAGATATGGAAACGTGAAAATAAATTACATAGAACAAACATCATGAAGAGACCGAAACATCAGCACGATTGAATGCTTTTTCAAAACCAAAAGCCTCGAGTTTTAAGGTTTATTGAGATATTAAGAATTTACTCTCGCTTTTTATCTTAATATCTTTTCTAATTTTATAGTTTGCTCTTGAATGACTATTAAACTAAAAATTCCATACGAGATCTTGAAAACGCTATGTTTAAAAAGTTTAACTTTTATTACTAAATATTTATAGTTGGAGAAAGTTAAGTTTTTGCCTTTTTAATTTAAAGTTTATCTTTAAAAACCTTGACAGGGCTTTGAAAAACTGTTTAAATTAATAGTTATATTACTTTGAAGAAAATTAAAAAAGAATAAGTTTTTCAATAAGTTCAATTTCATCAGAAAGTATTTCAGTTTTAAATAGGCTTTTAAATAAAGTATTTTGAAGATTTTGTTCTATAAAATAATAACATTGCTAATATTAAGAAAACAAAACAACATACTCACAGAAAAGTTAAAGCTTGTAGATCTCTTTGTAAAACAGATGTAAGTATTTAACTATTTATTTAATATACTTCAAATATCTTCCTTTTTTTTTTATTCTGATTCTAAAAAGTTAAAACTATAAAACAATTCTTTTATATCTGTAGTTACTCTTATACAGTTTAAATCTGTCCAGCCAGAGTGGCTCGTTTCTTGACGGTAATAGTATGAAGTAGTTTATAGATCAAAACTAAGTTAACTGGCAATGAGTGGCATTTTTGGCAAAATTCCGAGTCAGGCAACTTTGATAAAAGCTATCAATTTGTAATTAACTTCCGTACGGTAAAAAACACTGTCTTCAAAATACTTCTAAAAACTGGAATTGAGACCTCACTGAATGTTGGATGCATTTTTAAGTACCATTTATCCGTTAAAGAAAAGGCAGTTAAAAGAAAGAAAACAACATAAGGGAGGTGAAAACATAGTTTACAACAGCCAGCAACAACTTTTTTAACCAGAAACTACAACTAATTATGCATTGCTCCCTCTCTACCAGTTAACCCCAAATGGGTCCCTGCAATACTCCTTTGTATGCCCTGGACCAAAAAGTTACTTCACTATTAATCGGCTCTAATAGTAGGATCGAACGAGTCTCTGCTTATGGAGAAAGGACCCGCTATTAATTAGCACGAGGGGAGTGGGAGATTGCTTAAAGGTGGGCAAAGCAATCAGAAAGAAGAATGCTCGTCCTCCCTCCCTCTTCGAGGAGTTCATTTCCATACCGAGGCAGGTATCTTCGTATTCCTCCGTGAGAACATAATTATCCTCCCATCAAAAATGGCAAATGAAACTGCATCTACTTATGTGACTGCTTTTTGGTTCGTTCAACTCCTTATTCTTAAAAACAGGTTTTAATGAAATAGGTTACAGAAGCCATTACTATTTTTCATTTATTGATAGGGAGACTATTAGAACCTTTGGCCGATTTCAATTTGCCTCCTAGAACGATCTTATTCGTTTTTAATGGGAAAATGAAACAGCAGCAAAACTGGTTGTCCAGTTGCTAGTATTATTACGAAATAAATCGAAAGGTTAAATTTACAATACAAAGCTTAGAGTACTCTTAAAAGCCTACATAAATGTTTATGTTATTAGTAATAATTTTTAAAATAAAATTCTAGTTAATATTAATTGAGTGCAAATATTAATTTAAAGGTATTCTTTTATAAAATATCTAATTCCTATGGGGTATTTTTCCGGCATTTATAGTTTGGATTTTTCTTTCGTAATTGGAATTTTGAAACTCTATTTACTATCGTCCAATTCATCATTTATAGTAGCTCAGAAACCCTGGTATAAAACAACCTTTTCGCTTATTCATGATGATAGATGAATGCAAAATCTCCCTTTCTATTCGATCACAGGCGTTTCAGCGTTGGGGGATTTTGTTCGATTTATAAAAGTAAACCTTCGAGCGATTGAAGTCACAGCGAGCGATCCTCTGATATCAACATTCATCCAATGTATAATGAATATCATCAATCGACTGAGTATGGTAAGCCAACCTTCCAATATCCACAGGGATGCATTAATATATCAAAATATCCAAGGGGCAGATCAGATGCCGTGGCCACTGCTACCATGTAAATTTATAGGATGCGATTCTCTATACTTTTAGTCCTTGTCCGATATGATTAACCGTCAGCATATTTGCCGATAATAAATATGAAGTTGCGTTGCCCCGAGAGGTACACTGAGCTCTGCCGTGTCCGCTTTCATCAAAGGTATCTTCAGTCTGGAATGAGCCCAATTTTCACATGACTGCCCCTTCACTGAGACAGACGACCGCCACATACTTCTTTGACATGTATATTAAGAGGATATTGTGGAAGCGGATTATATAAAATGGCAGAACCAAATTAATAACTGACAAAACCGGTTACCATATATAAGAATAGGAGAAATAGTTTTCTTTTCTTCTTCCCCCACTAATCAAGAATAAAAAGGGAGAGGGGAAAAATTCTGAAGCATGAAAGAAACAATGTCATAAATCAAAAACACTTGCAAACAACTAAAATAGCTAGCAATGAAACACGAATCATTGAAGATAATAAATTTGCGAAATTCCAGAGAATAAAACAAGTGGTTTCATAAAACCAAATTATTGAAATCCATATATATAAAAGAAAACATTTGTTTGTTTTTTTTTTTCTGCCCGCTAATCCTCCGAAACCATACGACACAGAAATACAAATGAGGTGACAAAGGTTAGTTAATCTATTGAGAATGCCTACATGTCATTTTTCGTCGACGTGTCAACCGGAAGTCACATGACATAAGGTTAACTTCTAAACCATTCATTTTAGATGATCAAAATGAAAGACAAGTTATTCCTTTCATTGAGATGAACTTTTTAAAGGTAATCCAGTCGCAATCAAAGGTCACGTGACTGAGAAAATGACCTCAGAATCCAAGATCACGTGATCAATAAAAGTTTTACTGACAGGTTTGCTAGTCTGTAATGAAATGGGTAAATGCTCTGAATTTGACTTGCTGCTGATTTTACATCTATTTTAATAATAAAATCCTAATGTTTAGATTTTTTTTTTACGACGACTCAGTCAGAGGGTCCAATTAAAGCAACATCAAATAAAATGCAGGTAAAGTAAGTACCTGGATATTTTAAATCGACTCGAATATCATGCGACAATCAAAGTTCAATTATACTATATTTTAAGCTGAGCTATTCAAGTAATATGTCATTAGACCATAATAAGGAATTGAAAATATACGGATGGTAATTAAAATTATTATCTACATAACTTATTAAATTTAAAACATATAATATATAGTAAATATAAAAAATGCAATTATTGCTATATTTAATATAAATAATATTAAGGTACCAATGCTTAACATTACAGTAATAATTTAACTGATTGTATAGTAACTTTTAAAAAATTGTAATACCATTAATAAATTTAATAAATGTTAAAATGTAGATTTTAATAACTCACGAGCTCTAATTTAAAAGGTTCGCACTCTCATGATTTCAGAATTCGATAATCAATATAAAGATTTATAAAAATGTTTATAAGTATAAATACTTCTATAAGAGCAAAAAACTGATATAGTGAGAATTTGAAGAATGATACGGCATTAACTTATTAACAAGTTAACAGATTCTAATCGTGAAAGATAAGAGGAAGTTAAAATTTTTATAAGCAAAATAGACCTCATCTACAAATGGAGCCGATGTAACTTCTACTGAGTAATAGAACATAAGTCAATTGTGTCAGTAAGATTACTATTCAACTTCATCTGAAAAAGAGCAATGGCTCCGTTACAGGTGATTCATATGACCAGATCCGAAATCAAAACATTTCGCCGAACGCCTCGAATACTAATTGCCATTTGGACGGGGGCGATGAGATACACTGTGAACCCGTTGGCCACTAATTTTCATCCTCCCACGCATCATTTCTGCGAAAAGAAGAATGGACCACTGCCAAATATGGGTTAAAAATAGCCAAATTGCAATAACCCTTCTACGGGAGAAGTGTGACTTGTTGAGTCAAACACCTTTTCTGAAATCTGATCCTATTTGAGGGAAAAAAAAATTCTGACGAATGTATTTTCTGTTTGAATCCATGAACAGTTTGATCAAAAGATCAGAACTACTTTATTTCAAGTTAAAAGTTAAATTAAATATTATAATGGCTTCATATACTTTTGGAAAACTAAGAATTATAACTAAAAGATACGAATTATAAACGTTAAAAGCTCCTCAAATATGCATGCAAATATTCCCTTATAAAAACTATAACATGCATTTATAGGCACTTAAAATAAATAAATAAAAATATTTTTATATTTTTTGGCATACTCTGTTATGATGCATTTATGCAAATATTTTTTTACAAAAAAGAATAAAGTTATAAAATAAGTATTTATAGATGTATAAGTATTTCCGAATCCTTCCAAATTACATTTTATTCAAAACGAGATTCCATGAAGTGTAATACTCATACTAGTCTAAAACGTAAAGATAACAACTGGCATCACATACATCTAACCAAACCAAACAAAAAAAAAAACTAAATTCTCATTTTTAGTTAATATAACCACATAAATGAAATGTAAGGTAACTTGGCGAAAAAATAATCCTCCAATTAGGAAATTCTGTTTTTTTTTTTTCTCTTACACAAAAAACTCCTAAACTTGGATATGGTTTAAACTCCGAAAGCGTAATAAAATTACTACTAAACATTAACTCAAGTAATGCAAACCATACCAATTAAACTCGCGTTAAACCTAGTTAACTTTGATAAACCCAATTCCCATTCTACTTTCATATTTAAATGAATACTAAAGCAGCAGTAAGAAAAAAAATAAAATAAAAAAAAAACATTAAAAAAAACAATCAATACGAAGTATTTTAAAATTTCCTGAACACTCATTATAAAGTTCAGCACCTTTAAACTGTTCCATTAAACGAAGACAGATCCATCCACTTATTACAGTCCATTTTTCTAAATTTATTATGAGTGTCTCGTTTTAATTTTTAAAATAAATCTACCCGCATTGTATTGTTTTTAATAAATCATTTCTTGAAGAGAACAAAGGAAATTCGACTATGAGATGAGATTTTTTTCATGCAATAAACAAGTAGAAAGAAGGAATCAGAGAAAGAAATTTATGGTTTCATTACTTGCATCAATTTTCAGTAATTTTAAGTCAAACTCAGAGTACTTAAAAAAGGGACAATGATAGTCATTAGCTATGTCCTATCTATACTTTCCCACGTTTAAGAGTCTTGTTTTCAATGCACTAACGATCCTCTTTTTTCCTCCCCCTCTTTTTTTTTTATTACCTTTCTTTATTTTTCTACCAAGATAATTTTATTAAGTTAAGAATAAAATAAATTCAAAAAAAAAATTACCGAAAAAATTAATTATAAAATTGAAAGCTCTTTCATTATAGTCAGTTTCTTTTTTTCTTTTTCCTGACAAGCAAAGGAAATTTCGTACAAGATAGCCACGTTTATTCTAAGAGCGTGAAATTTAATTTCATTATAAAAAAAAAGAAAGAAATAAAGAAAAAGAAACTGCTTTTCCAAGTTAATACCAGTTATTAGAGGCTTCAGAAGAGACTTTCCGTTATGGTGGACATGACCTTGGCATTCTCCTCTGCCTCAAGGAAAATCCAATAGATGTCACTGCCAGTCCATGGGCTTCAGAAAACACGATGCAACAAAATGCATTACAAAGAAAATTCAAAACATTTAATGAGCTGCTGCTTCACATAGCTGTCTGTTAATTAAAATTTCTACTGCATATAGAATGAATAAACAGTAAATAGTTAGACACTACAGACAGCTAAAAGTTGAAATTCTTTGAAATTTATAGCAGGTATTTTTCCTAAAGTTACAGCAGGTTTTTAAAATTGCTCGAAAACAAAATGCAGTAGTTTGCTATTTAACTTAATATCGCGAAAGCTTTTTGAATTTATAAAATTGCCTAACAATCTTATTAGTTTTTTTATTTTTTTATAATAAAAAAATATTGATTCTATTAATAAAGGATCAGTAAATTTCAAGTTTGTATTATTTGAAAGTTGGGTGTTTGAATATTCTGCAGAGCTGGCCGTACTATACTATATAATTATGTAGCTTTGGTCCAGAAAAAAATAGAGCTAATTTAGAAATTTCACCAAATAATATTAAAAAAATAGATCAAGTGAGAAAGAGTCCGTGCAAGAAAATATTAAAGAAGAAACCAGAGATTTACCTAAATACAGCCTAACAATAATAGTAAAGAATATTTGACAAAGAAAGATGTATATTTTCATTTTTACTTTTCAGGCATTTTTTTTCTTTTTAATCACAATTCGAAAAATTATGAATAATCTCTGAATATGGGTTAATGTTAATGTTGCCCGGAACCTCTCATTTTTTTTTTTTTTTTTTGGTAGGAAATTATGTTACAATATTTCTGTTTTCATAAAATAAGCCCGGTACAAATTCATTGCTTAATCACAACAACACAATTCAAACAATAATTCTACAGATTTAATTTAGAAATTGAAAAACATCAATATTTTTGAAGTTTTAAAAATCTTTCCTAATGTTTTTCAGATGTTCTATTTATATAAAACAACCTTTCCATTTTGAAAGGCCATTAAATGCCCTTTTTGATTGAATTGCTCGTGAGACTTTTTTGAGGCTCAAAGACCTCTGTCCATGCCAACCACCCTGCGTTGCCTGCAATTCAAGTTATTAAAGCGGAAGAAAAGGTGGTCAAAATGTGGGTCGTGCGTCAGGTGTAGAACAGTGGGCACCACCCACTGGTTCGAAGGTGGAAGGGTTTATACGAAGGTGGATTGGCACGCGAACAAAATGAATTGGGCCACACGAATCATTACTCGGCATTTTCGCTATAGGACCACGGTGCCAAATACCTCTGAAGTTGTCACTCAGGCAGATCGTGACCACGAGGCACAGACTGCCTCTGCTTGACCTAAACCATTCGTTCCACCTGATTAAAGATTCAAGGGCAGAGGGGAGCATGTAGTAATCAAGTTTCAGAGACTTTAGTTCAGGCTCAGATTTATACCTCATTACTAAACATAATATTCAACATCATTCTATCGAAAGACTGAGTCATGCTTTGATAATAGAAGTTTCTAATATGGTGAAGGAACTTTAATTTAATATAAATATGAAAACGGAAACAAAGTGACTTTGATTTCAACATTTCAAGCTTTGCTATGTAAACAAAGAAACCAAACATATATACATATTTGTTTCTTAAAATTCAGACAATCTTCTATGTAGTACTATTCATCGTTAATTTTTAATTAAATTTTTAAATTTCCTTAAAAGATTACGAATTTCTTTTTATACCTAACATGTGAGGAAATTATTCTGTGATTTATCTTTTTTTTATCATTTCGTTTTGTAGATTCAGATCTGAGCCAAACAACAATGAGGACTTAACTGATAAAAAGCACAAAAGAGCTATTCCAAAACCCCATTCAATAAACTTGAATTAGAAAGGACACAAAAGAACAGCTTCTTTTTTCTAAAACTAATACCATCTTAATATTAAAAATAAATTATAATATTTAATACTATTAAAAAAAAAATACTTTCAATTTTATGGCAACTCAATTTCCCTATTTTTAACTTTTTTTCTATTTTTTTTTCAGGTTGAAGTTATTAAGACAAGTTTATAGTAAGTTTTGAAAAAGAATTATTTCTTTTAAGCTTCAATACAAAATGTTATATACGTGTGAATTTAACTCAAAATCTAAACTTTGATTTAAAAATTTCAACAGAATAACAACTAAATATTTAAAATAACTTTATTTAAGTGAATCACTGTTATTGATCTGCCATAAAAACAAAGATCTTAAATTTCTCTATTTAACTCAATTAAGAACGAAATGATTTGCTGACAGCTATCAATTGATCACCCACTATTACAGGTAGTGAGTCATTTACGTGGGACGCATAGACACGATCTATTTGATACAGCGGATGCTTAGATGAGTAACTGGACACTGGGCTGTTGTATTGCTGGCGCCACAGGTAAAAGCATGAGGCGGATGAAAAAGGATAGGTGTCGAGTAGTGCTAAGCCTAACCCTAATCTCGTGATGGATAGTTTACCTTTGCTCTGTTTGATTCATATCTCAAGGTTTAGCAGAGAGAGACCTTGAATCTGCAACTAAATGCAAAGGTGAAAATAATAAAAAAATAATAAACTGCAGAAATCTGGGCTTTTGTACGTGACTTACAGTGCTAAGAGAAATAAAAATGATAATGGAAAGACAAACGTAATAATTAAATTTAGACTTGGAGAGAAATCTATATACAGTAAAAGGATTATCAATTTACAGCCCTTTACCATTTTATTACAGGATGCAGAACAATTAATGATAATCTCTTGATCTTGGAAATTTTAAATATAAATCTGATTAAAAATGTGTAGGAAGGAAGTAGAACAGCTGTAGAAGCGAACACAAATGTCAAGGACTAAAAAGAATCGACAGCTAAGACTAAAAAGTGCAATCATTGGTAATTGACTGATCGTTTGGGCTTAGTTCAGGCACTATAGACGTAGTGTTCGAAATACTATTTATATAACAACTGAATTTATGTTGACTTCATTGCTAAATCCATACTATAAAAAAAAGGTTATGAAAGTACCGTAATAATTTATTAAAACTAAGGGAAAATCTATAAGTTTCTCTCGACTGTTTTGTATATCGAGCAAGATACACTGTAAAACTGTTTAATAAACAACTCAACAATGATTACTGGCCGCTTTCTTACTCTTCGTATTGAATATCTGTTAAATTATTCTGCAAAGAGGAGGCTAAGTCTCCATTTCGTTTATCGTGCCAATCCTCACGCTTAAGATAAGGCTTCGAGGCGAAGCCTTGAAACAAGCCAACCCCTCAGTGTAGTGTTTGTGTTGGGCGTGGAGTGGCGGAGGACGGCAACGGTGTAGAATCAGTAGATCTTCGTGGATTAAGTTGCCATCTGTGTAACTGTGAACAACGGGTCCTTGTCACGTGTGCAGCTGCGTATTCTACTAACAACAGCGTCTATTTAACTGGCATTTTCCAAAACCAAACTGACTTTGAAAACTTGATGAAGTGCTTATTGATAGTCAGTTTCTTTTTAAAAATGAGGTTTCAAGTAAATAATATATAATCTTCCCTTCTCTTTTATAAATTCCAATTAAATTTCTTAATAAATGCCTTTCGTTCAATACACGACACATAAATACCCTTTTTTTTTTGCTTTTTATAGCTATTTTCCTCTAATAATTTCATAGACAGGAAATGTCTTGCAATATTATGAATGAAATTGCCAAAATACTCGAATAATTTTCTTCCGGATAATTATACCCCTTCAGGATTTCTCTTCGCTTAAAAATATTTTCAAGTTCAGCCACAAAGGTCAATGTCTCTTTTCTGAATAATAATAATAACAATAATAACTATCCTATAATTAATAGGCAATTTCAACGAAAGAGACTCGAAGGTAAACCACAACAGTGATTCAAGATAAAAGCGAGCGGAAAACTTGCTGCCAGAAGTTGTTGTTACGGGACAACTCAAATATGCTTCGGATGATTAGAACTACTCATCTTGTAACTGAGATTCGGAACAACTTCCTCTAGAGGCGCAATTACGCTGAACTAACGAGAAATACGTCTGCAATCGAAAAGACATGAACTTGTTTAGGTTTGGCTTCTAGTTTCAGAGTTGCAAAACCAGGCCGCACTCGACTGAAGCCAATAGGAAGACAGGCGACGGCCTGCCGGTTTGGTGACTGTTCTTGATAAAAGACTCTTAAGTGGTCCTGACATTTTCAGATAGCAACGACCCGTTTCTCTATCGGAAAGATTAAAGAAAAACAGCCTGTCTAAACGACATCGTAACAGATTCCTTGCGTTAACAGTCTGTTCTTGTTGTGGAGATTGTCGACTAAGTGAGCTTTGACACGCGCTTACCAAAGATTTAGAATCTCGATACCAAATCAAAATACGACATTGTAGTTGACTTTTCGATATCAAATCAAAAAGAATTCCTTCCCGTAAAGAAGAAAGAAATTTAAAAATACAAGATTTACGAGAGTTACTAAGGAAAAAATAATAGTTAGCATGCCAACTATCGAAATCAGCGGGGACAGTGTTGATTTACCTTCTTTTTCTTTTACTTACATCCTTGTGAAAATTCAATTTATATAAAAATCAATAATAGTTAAACTGTACTTAAATCTAAAGTTTAATGGCCAAGTGCACCAAACTTTAATTAACTTTGACGGCTGCATTGTGGACGTAGCTAAAATTAGTGGGGGGTGCTGCTGCAGAAAAATTTTAGCCTTTGCTTTAAAATTGTGTTAAAGAAAACAAACATGTATAAAAAGAATTTGTAAACTTGATAAATTTCTTTTTATACATGTTTGTTTCCTTTCACACAATTTTAAAACAAAGTCTAAAATTTTTCTGCAGCAGCACTCCCCACTAATTTTAGTTACGTCCACAATGCAGCCGTCAAAGTTAATGGAAGTTTGGTGCACTTGGGCATCAGTCTCTTACATTATTAATCTATTGAGTTTTTAATTATACAGTTTTAAAAGCAACTTAAAATGATATTTCTGATGTACACGTCAGAATCAATGTGAACCTTACATTTAGTGAGTTCCCAAGTAAACAAGTAGTTTTAGTTATATTGATCGCAGACGGAGGGATGCACTTGATCAGAGTACTTGATTACCATCCTCTTTATCTACTATGCGTATTAAGAGATACTACAAACTGTTAGATTTATCAACAATATCCTTTTGAAGCTGTGCTTTGCATAAGAGTAGAATTAGTTCCCATTTGGTTTATCAAACTTAAAAAAATAAATTATGATCTTTTATTCAATAGCTTTATCTGATAGCGAAGATAAGAAACATCTAAAATATTAAGATTCTTAATTTAATGCAAATATTATGCATTGGGAAGAAAACTTCTTAAAGTCTAATCTCTAAATATTTCAGTGCAATTTAGTTTATTACCTTTCCAAGGTCTCACAAGAAGGGAGAAAGCAAGCATATCAAAATTCGAGAATTAAACAATCAAGATTTACTTCCGCCAATTAATTCGAGTTGATAATGCAAAGACCTGAAATTTATCCGAAATTTTCAAGTAATTTATCTTTGTAATGTGAAGTAAGAGGAAACAGTAGACGAATAGTTTTAAACTAATTACAGGCGACTGTTTATTCGTGAATAATTTTCAGTTATGAGAAGTGAAATAAGTGGCTGCATATTGTTCTGACATTAAATCTTTCCTCCTACGAAGACGATAAACACAGAAACCGGAAACCGTTCTTGAAGGACTCCATTTGAATGCGATATCTTTATTAATGCCATCCAAAACCTCTCGACACTCAGCGCCGTCGTCTTTATGTACCGACCGTCGATAACTTTCGCCAAGGTAATTACACAAAATGTCCTCTAATTATCCAATCAACGACCACTTCATTACAGCATGGATTCTAG
>JAFIDM010009631.1:200723527-200785420 GCA_023159025.1 Thereuonema tuberculata
CGCATCACTGGAATAATACGCTCGCAGATTTCTATGTCAATTGGTGGGTGACAAATTAACGACAAGGAAATTATGGTTGACATTAAAGACAAGCTGAGCTCAAACGAACAACGCGATCTATGACACCGATGCAGTCGTTGAATCAATTCTCATCTCAGTTACTCGGAAAGTCATTAGTTTCATTTGAAACTGAAGTGAAAACCCTAACAAGTCCAAAGCAGTCAGTGATTCCAAAAGCCTAGTCAGTGGAGTTTTAACAAGTTTGTCCTTAATGAATCTAAGAAGACAGGAAATGTCATTTCGATGACAAATAGCCAATTGGCAAAAATTCAAATGTTGCCCTTTTGATAATTGTCAGTTTCTAAGTCAAATTTAATTAGTGTTTTTTTTTTTTCTTACAGAATTTAAGGAAAACTTTAGAAAGTTTCAAGCTTGTATTTAAAAGTTTTAACATTGTGTTCTCAATTGATTTTCCTCGACGAGCAATGAAACAGTCTGAATTTCGCTGAAGCTCGGTTTCAAAGAGTTAGTAAATACACATAAAAATACTGGAATGTGTTTGATATTTTGCTTTCAAAGGAGATGTATTTTCAAAAAATGTAAATATGGGGTTCGTGAACATTTAGGCATAACCTCCTAAGCTCAATGTAATATATAAACACAACCAAGTTGAAAATTCGTTTATATTAACGATTCAATTTACGAAGTCTATTTTACGATTTAATTTATTATTATGATATTACAATATTCTGGATGAATATTTAATTCTCAAAATTATGGATCTATACTTCCAACACTTAATATATTGCAAAACTGAAAATGCAATATTTTTACTTTCATGAAAATATAATGTTATTGTTGCGCATATCTTTGTAGATAAGAAATTATGTTGCTTAATTCAAACATAATAAACATTTTTGCTTCAGAACTGATGTGGATTAAATTTTTCGAAATATGGTCTTCAATTATACAGTTGCGGCACTGTAAGTTTGATAGTACACAAGGATCCGATCACTTTTACAAGTTTCATGGAGATACAAATGAGAAAAGTGATTAAAATAGTCGATAGAAGATTTTATTTATTTCATCAACGATGGATATGTAATATTTGTCAATTCAATGTTCCAATTAAATTTATTTCCACTAAAAATTGGTTGAAATCTAGGATCTGACTGGTATGAAGTTCCACTGAGAACCCTCACCCCTCCAGAGATTGAGATCGACCCAAAGACCCCACAGTAATATTCCAAGAAATTTTTGATTTCTAGTCTTCTATAAACTGGACTGATTCAAAACTGTGGAAATCGCAAAATAAAAAGAGTTAGAAACGATCCATGACAGCGGAACCTTAGGATGCGAATTCGACAAACTCAATCGTACAAATATTGAAAAGATATTAATATAGTGTCCGAAGCCTGAACAGCAAACAACTTTCAAATACAAAGCGTTCTATGCAAGCTAGTGTATATGAATGGAAGGGTCCCATCCCCCTTCAATGAGGGTTTCGCCAGTCAAAGGGAGAAAAGAATGAAAGCCTTGGCATCATTTAAACCGCAAGAAAAACACAGACTGAGCACCAGCTATTGTGGGATCCTATCTGCTGGTCCAAAGGGAAGTTGAGGAGCCTCACTGAGTCCCACTTGACCTTCTCTGTCTTTCCCTCCCTTCGTCTTGCAAAGGAGTAGTTTGAGATCTTTTTCTACAAATATCTCCACCCCTTGTGCAGGGCATGTTTTCATGACAAACATGGAAAATCGTTCATTGGGACGACAAAGAAGTTAAAGAGGAAAAACTTCAAATGAAAAGGAGAAATATTGGGAAAGGAAGACTTGAAAATTTGAGAAGTCAAATTGAATTGAAAATAGCTTTGTTTTGTAAGTTTCTTTGATAAATAAAATACTTATTCTTATTGCATCTAAAGTAAACAAACAAACAATATCTTAATAATTTCATTCAATAAAAAAAAAAACTGAAAAAAAAAACAAACTATTGTTGCTATTTTTATGACAAATGATGTTTCCAGAAAATTAACAACTACTTAATAAATTTAAATAATAATTTCCTGTAATTATGAACATGAAATTTATTTTAATATGTTCATTTTATTTTCATTATTCACTCGAATTAAAATATATATATCAGATTCAAATGTCATGCAAAAAAATAAAATAGGTTATTTGAGGGAAAAAAAAACCTAGCAGAACTAAATGACTCAAATGTTTGACAGATTTTTTTTTATCATTAATGCATTTCCCTAATGCTTCAATGACCTGAGCCTAGGCTTTCTCTCATATTGGCTATCAAAAATTGCACCCACCAAACAACAGCTTACTTCGATGACATCTCAGCTCAATGTTATTCAGAAGAAAGGCGATTCCAAATTTTGTTTCTAGTTCTTACCGTTGTGGTAAGAAATTTTGTTTCTAGAACTTTAGGAGACAGACTTTGAGAAATAAGCAAAAGAAAAAAAAATGAGAAGAAATTAGGGATTTACAAAGAAAAAGAAAAGAATTACAGACAGACAGAATCAGACCAAAATAACTGTAATAATATTCTTTATGAAAGCCTTCTACTTTGAATCATTACAGAATTTTAACAAAACTATCACTAACCCATAAAAGTCCAACATCGAAAAGAGAAGTTTGAATAAAAAATCCCAAATGATGATTGGCGAAAGTAAATGGAATCTACTCTTAATGCGGCCGAGGAGCGAAATCCCCCCAAGAAAGCGTAGAGTGTCTTATTGTGGGTGTGACTGGGCTCCTGAAAGCCAAAATACAGCTGAGTTAAAGGGTTAAACAAACATCCTGAAAGAAATTCGGAATGTGGGTAGTAGTGGCCCTTCAATGGTTCAGACGTAGAAAGAACCACTTGAAGTGTTTAGTTTGATTCTGGCCCTGAATTGACGAGTCGGAAGGGAATTGACTGTAATGGAGAGGGAATAGATTACAACTACTGTTCCCTTTTTGAAAATGAGTAAAGCCCAACCTAGTAACAAATCGATTGATTATAGTGAAATGCTTACTGACTCGTAAGCAACTCCATGACTAGTCTTACCAACTCTAATAATCAAGTTTTTTTTTTTTTAATATCGACTGAAGTTGTATTAGAAATTTCATGCATTTTCGTTTGAGATCTTTCTAATAAGGTACAGAACAAAGAAAGTTTTAAAGAATAAATCCTTTCAACTGCCAACGTATGAAATAATAAGTATCTCCGTCTGCTTCTTTAATGAAAATTAGTTTTCCTTTTTGTCATCCCTAATTAATTAGTACTTGCAAATTGAATAGTTCTTATTAAAAGGAAACGAAAACTAAGATTATCTTTTTTGAATCTCTTTATGCAAATTACTTTAATTATTGATAATTTCGAGTAAAATGCAAGTATAAAAATTTCATTCTTTAAGATAAGTGATCTGAAAAAAAAGCATATGAGGAAAAAAACTGGATGTGACAAGAAACTATATAAACAGTATCCTTGAACTCAAAATGGCAACAAAGAGAAATAAAATATTTAATTCGATGATTTAATGGAGTAACATATAAGTTCACAACTCAATCACGTTCCCTCTTTAACGAATAGCAGGTGTAAATTAACTTTATTACTGTTCTGGCGAACTTCAATTGGTTTCTGACCAGGTGCGAACTTAGAATTGCAATCTTTGATTGTGTTCCAGCCTTTAATTCCCGCCCCCGAAAGCTGTTTTGCTGCTCGTAAACGCTACAGCCCTAATTGCAGGACCCTACAACGCCTAATCCCAAACACTGCTGTCAAAACAATACCCAACCCGCACGACCTGCCAACTGTCACCGACTCTGTCACATTGTGGTGCAGTCAAAAGTCGTGCATCAATGGATTACGAAGTTGTTCAGTCAATGTTTGTCAAGTTCTAATCTCTCGGAAGATTCACGATACAAAGAGGTATCGGCAGAAAGAAGAGAAAAGGCTACTTATTGACAAGACATACAGTGGAAGGAAGGGCGGTGAAAGAAATTAAGAGGAAAAGACCGATTACGTCAGGAAATACCATTTAATGATCAAATTAGCTTACGATTGAAAAAAAAAATTACTCATTGTAAAAAAGCAACGTATTTTACATATGCTGTACAAAAAGACGACTTAAATTCTAGTAACTATTTCTAGGTTTTTTTTTTTTTTTTTTTTATGAATTCTATTATAATTTGAGATAATTTCATCTAAAAGCTTAAAATTTAAATTTAAAAATAATTTAATTTTTACCAATTTAAAAATAATTGAATAATTGCATAAATGAGATTTCTGAAGATTCTTACAGGATTAATATTAATAAATTATCAATGTTTTGCCTTAAATAAACAGAAACTATTAAGTTTCCTAAGTTCCTTACGTAGCGCTATCATTCAGATAGAGAATATTTTAATTTTTTAATGTTATGCTTAAACTCTACATGAACAAAAATTAAATATTAGTGCCACTTTAATAAACCTATTACTATTTTTATTTTATAAATTTAAAAAATAAAACCATTAAATCTTGAAAATATAGATTGACGAGGCCATTGCAGAGCTGACAGTTGCCCGTATTGGGAGATCCAAGTACAATTCTCAATGGGAGAAGTGCCAACATCTCAATGACAGTCGTTCAAAGACGGACAGGTGTTGAGAAAAAGATCACATCGATGTCCATTCAGACTTCATGTTTTCGAGATGAAACTACCTCGACAACAACAACAACACGGACCCCTCAAATTAAGATGAAATTTGAAATGAAAATCTTCCCCTTGAAAACAAAGCGGTTTCCTGTTGTGTCCACTTAGCATTGTTTTGTTTTTCGAGTAGATGAAAAAAAAAAAAGGTAAACCACTGTCAAGATCAACACTGACAAGCATTCTTCAACTGAATTAATACAGTCATTAATATTTATGAAACTATACACTTGATAAAATATTCTCACTATAATCTATTCACGTCTATTTCCATTGACATGAAATAAAAAGGAAAAGTATTCTAAAATTGCTATAAATTTTAATGAGGATTTCTTAAGTAGTTTATTAGCAACCTTCTTTCTCTATTATTTGTCCTCATTAAATTCTAACGACAAAACAGCAATTAAAATAATGAGAAAACTTTCGGAAATGGCAAAAGTTGTATTACTAAACTTCTGTATTTCAGAAAGAAATCTTTTTGGGCATAGGCAAATAAATTTAGAGGGAAAAAAACATTTAATTTATTACAAAAAGCTTGATATTTTTAAGCCAATTAAAAAAAAAAATCATGCATCTTGGCAAAATAATGTCAATTGCATTTAATGTCTTCGAAATATGTTGCATCCAAATGGAAATTTGGAAACATATTCAACACGATCTTACTGTTATTAACTTAGTGGAGCACTAACTATAAACGAATAAATCTTTCACAACTGCTATCAAGATAACCACATTTGATATAAAGGAAATATTACAAATAATAAATAAATTGTAAAATGCTGCCGATTTTTTTTTCGTTTCAAACTAACTGCCAACAAATTTCATTTGGATTAATAAAATACTGAAAGTATTATGTTATTAATACCATAGATAAAAGTAACTGCAATGATACCAGACTTTGCCTATGATGCTCCAATAGATAGTACACTTAAAAAAAAATATCCAGATAATAAGTTGCTGAAATAAAAAACAAATCTAGGGAGGAAAAAAAAAAGAAAGAAAGGAAATATGCTTTTGAAATTCACTTTTCGTAAACCCATCTTTCAAAATTCAGAGTTTAAGTTCTTCCTTGTTATTTTATTTTTCTTTACCCCATTCAGAATAAAAAAAGTTAAATACTATTTCCGTTCTTTCATCTGCTCGGAGAAAAATACCATGAATCATTATTGATCCTTTTAGTTTGAAACGCAAAGAAATTCAAGACAAGAAAAGAATCCTCTGATGGGCCTCAGGAGAAGACGATTTTTGGACTTCTGCCAAACGGGAAATGGATCGGATCGTCCAATTGAAATCGGATTTTGAATAAGTTTTTTTTAAGTTTTCCTACTGAGAACTTTCAAAAGAAAATGCTAGAAAAGTGATTCTAAATTATACGAAAACAATCTTACATTAAAAAGTCAAAGCTAACTAGATTTAGAAAGATTTTTTTTTTTTTGTTACCCAATATTATTTATTCTGGTCGCAGCGCAGAACGAAGAAATCGACGAAGACTGCTGCAAAACATCTTTTGCAATCAACTCTTACGCCTCAGGGGACTACTCAGATCAGAGAACATACTTTAAATAGAGCAAAATCACAGTATTGGTGAGTGTGGTAAAGACTACAGGAGAAACAAGAAAGACACAGCTCCAAATCAATACCCATAGTCACTTAACAACTCGAATCAAATTCTGGTCTTATTTAAGCAATACTCAAGTTATCCAAAAACAAATTATCAAGATTCAACTGTTCTCTTTTCTTTAACTAAGAAAACTATCAAAGTATGTTGATTGAGAAGCAGTGACAAGATCGCATCATTGTTTGTGACTCATCACACAAATCTTTGAAAATATTTATTCGTTGTCAAAAAAAAAAAAAAAGAAAAAGAAGAAAAAGATAGCTCTTATTCACATTATTGCAATTTAATAATGTGTTTGTAGGGTCGTCTGATTTTGTATTGCTATTTTCATTTCTAGGGCAAAATTTTGATTTATCGTATTACTTTACATGATAATTTTTCTTAACTATACAGCTGTCTTTACAAATAACACAAGAACTATTTGATGTCGCGGAGATGTGCATTAATTAACTAATAAGTTAATTAATTAACTAATTAGTTATCTACGGTTGTAGTTTAGTTCTTATTCGGGTACTTTTTTTTTCCAATTGTAAGCTAAATTAATATAATATTGACTTTGAATGGAACTCCCAAGCTTTTTTATCTCTCAATAATTACATTGCTCTAAAAACCTCATAAGGTCCTTCTTCCTCTGCCTCCCCTTTTTCATATACAATTGGAATATGTATTAACTCGGGGTATTGAAAATAGCCCCATCATCAGCCTTGGGAGGCTTTTGTTATACAAGATGGACCCGTCCATTAAAAAAAGCCGGGGGTGATTGGGAAGATAATAGGGTCTTCGAGGTACTCAAGGGTTAGTAGGGGAGTGAAGTTCGAATAGGAGTGGGTTAGGACACTTGAGCGAGCACATGATGAAAAGCTTCAAGAGGGTTTTCCTCTGCTGTCGAACTGACCTCCCTATTTATTCAGTGGAGGGGAAAAAAGCAAAGGCTTTTTTTGACAACGTCGAGAGTAACGAAATAAAAGAGGCAGGGATTAAAAAGATATCTATACGGTTTTAATAGGACACTAGTTGTTAAGATTGACTGCATACTTACCAGGATTCATTACTACGTTTGCTTTGACCGGATTCTACAGATTTCAGTGAGAAACTATTGCAAGAGAAGCAGCTATTGGTTTAGGCTGAGCAAAAATTACTGAGCTGAGGTTCTAACTAAACTACATGCATTGTAATGTATTACAAGCACATAGCATTAAACCAGATAAGAAAGGAATAGTATTAACAGACTTACCACTGTTCGTACATATCGATGGCCAATCATTTTCCGTAGAACTGGAATAGCAAATCAGTGGTAGCTCAAGTGGCTCAGGTAATTTGACTAAATTTACTTAAGCGGAATGAAATAAGCATGAGCAATATGCGTCATTATGGAACTTATGAAAGAAATGAGAATTGCCGAATTTAATATAAATGAATATAAAGAACACTAACACAAATTCGTACGGAAATGAATGCTATGAGACTGCTAACTCCTTTTTGCAAGGCTTTTAAAAAAAGACTTCCTTTTTGCACCGATAAATTATATTTTAAGATTTACACATCTTCATTAATATCTGGTTACATTTTTAATAAATTGGACGCCATGCATTTATAGAACATTTGTTACTTTTGGCTTCCATTAAATGGACAAAATACATTATGGCAGGATTCAATTGCAAAAGTTGCCTGACTTGCGAATACAAATCAAATTATCAAAATGAAATGACAGTTGTAAAAAAAAAAAATAATACAACATAAAAAATGCCTCTTTTTTTTCAAATTTTTATTGAAAAGAATTATGCTATTCTCATAGCTGATGATATTGAGGAAGTGATGCCGAAATATCCGATATCGATAATGATGCATCAGTCTGAAGAAATTCAATTAGGAAAAAGAAAGTCATCTTTGCCTAATGATGCAGATATATCTGAAAGTGATGAGTGCCACCAATGATTTGTTGCCAGAATTGTATGAAATAGTAATGAAAAATAGTATATAAATACTATAATTTATTGGGTTTTATATGTTTTCATTCAATACCATATTCATAAATTCAATGAATCACAAAATACTCAATGGGAGTCTTGTGCTTGTTTTTTGTTCACTAGTGTTTCAATGGAAGTGAAAAGAGTCTCAAAGCTGGTTCTTCTTGCAAAAGGTTTCTGTTTTCTGTTTTTAAAGCACTTTAGTTCTTGTAGATTGGAGCAAAATCAAACCACTGAATAACAAATCGGTAACGCAGATACGGACCACCTCATAATGCGCCGCGGACTTTAGATTGGGAACCACTGCTTTAGAGGAAGAACAAATAATATAAATTCAATTATTCAACTTCAAGCTAATAATGACATAAGCATTGATAGGTTTTGGAAGAAATACTGACGATAAAAGATTTTGATAACCGATTCTATTTTTTCAAAGAAATTATAAATGCTATCAACAGAAATAAAAGCAGATTGGCAAGTTCTAGTTTTCGTTAAATATATCCCTAATTATAACGATAAAGTTTTTGATTATGTTGATCTTCGAAAATGGCAGAGAGGAAGAGTGATCTAATTTTTCTTTTTATTACTTTAGAGTGATTTATGCACTAAACATAATCAATTTACAATTCAAAGTTTTAATTTATAACAAAACGCAACCAACAAAGGACAAATTTTAGGACAGAGATATTTAAGCTGCCTCTAAAATTCCTAAATAACATTAAAAAAACTTTTTAAAGTATTTATAAATAACACTAAAAAGTGCATGTTTTTTTAATTAACTTTTAATTAACTAAAAAGTTTATTTTTCTAAAATATACGCATTATTTATTAATTAGGAAAATCACTTTTATCATAATTTTCTAACTTTTAAAGCCTTGTTTTATAATTTCCACAAAAATATGTTCTTCTTTGCTCTATTTTAATTAGAAGAAAAGCTACTTGTATAAAGTTAAGCCAAAAGTTACGTCTGACTATTCAGAATGAGAAAACTAAAGGGAATCTTGTAATTCAGCTAGAAAGGAAGAGAATAAAAAGTTTTACAGCAGTTTATAAAAGTTTTTGAATGATGAAGTTAATGAAAATATATTTTTTTTAATTATAAAGACTTTGTTCTTAGAAATAATGGTAAGATAAGAGAATTAAATTATGATTTTCTAAGTCCTGAGTTCATACAGAATACATGAAAAAAATACAAACAACAACAACAAAACACTACTTCTTGTAATAATGAACGTTGACAATTAAGGAATGTCAGGATTTAATCTTGGACTGAATCGTTAGCATCTAAGAAGGCTGTTAAGTGGTGGATACCAGGCAATTCTCCAAGTAATGAACGAAGTAGAAACAAGAGGCTGAAGATGAAGTGCAAACACTTTGTCAACTAATGGAAATGGATGGTTGTTTCGCCTTCGAGATGGAAGAAAAGAGGTGAGGGACTCTAATGCACACCTCCTTCAGACAGGTGGTGGGACTTCAGGAGGAAAAAAATATCGGGAGAAGAGTCTCCATTTCAGTCTGAAGAAACCAAACAAAATAACAACTTGGGCCTTAGAAAAATACTCCGATCCATAAACAGGAGGACGACTGGAGGCTACAGGGTGGGAGAAAGAATAAAATGGGGGTCAAGTGTAATTGGTTGGGGCTACGCAAGAGTGACATCTCTGTTTTGGGCTTTGGCGTCTCCGGCTTGCCTAAGTGGCAGGCGGGATATCTTTTGGCCAAGAATTTTCAGTTGCAATTCAGAAGAAGATATTGCGTTATTTATTTATCAATTGCCACCTCTCTTTGGAATGAGTGAATACATCTTAAAAACAAAAAACAAAAAAAAAAACAAACAAACAAACAAATAAACAAACAAAAAAAAATCATTTTAAGAAACATGCAATACAACATCGATCAAAATTCTCTATTTAATTAACATGTCGCACTGTCACCAAAAGTTTATATTTAAGACATGCAAAATAGATATCCAATGATACTTTACAATATAAAAAAAGATTTGTTAAATATGAAATGATTCCACAGATAATCAGTATGACTTGCAGAATCAGGCAATACAAAAGCAACTACAATGTGCCATGGATGAAATGAACTAAGGCGGACATAGATTCATGCTCCATTCAGAATAATTGCAGTTGTTTTTACCTGACTTCTGGTTATCTTTTGCACTTGCTTTTCCACCACCTTTACTTTCTTCTGAAGAACAATCTGAACATGGCTGCGACTTACCTAAAAGAAACAAGAAAAGAAAAATAAATTAAAATACTGAAAATTCAAAATATAAAGAAAATTCAAAATAAATTTCAATTTTCAAATGATAGCATTTTTGCATATTTATTGAATTCTTTAAAAACAAAGTTAAGAATGAACTTATTCTTAGTTAAATAATGTAATAAATTTAACCTTTCTTTATCTAATTAATTAAATAACAATTTTTTAATTTTTATAAAATCATTTTCTAATTTTCCTCTTAAAATTATTCAAAGTAGTAGATTTCGTTTTCATCCTTAAGTATTAAAGATTTTTTGAAAATTTCTAATATTAACAACTCGTGAATTTTGAGTTCTCCGCAAATTTTGATTCAAAATGTAAATTGAAGATTTCAACTTCAAATCACGGTTTTGCTTATAGATATTTTTACAAAATATATTTTTTTTTTTACTCAAGATTTTTAAAACAAATTTTAACAGTAAGATCAAAAAAGAACGTAGGCCTAAACATAAAAAAGAAGTTTTACTGGTGTTTTAAGGTATTGTTTATCTAAAATAAAGAAAGTTTTCCTTGTATTTCTTTCACTTTCTGTGCTGACTGCGAAAGGCTTTTTGGGGCAACCGATCTTGATTTGATAAAATCAATGAAAAAGAATCACGAGAGGTGGAAAGACGGAGGTTGTTCCACTGTGTTAGGGATGTCCTTTACTCTTAAAAACAGCGAAAAGCAATATCCTGTTCCAATGGAACGTATTTTGTCGTACAATTTGTCTGTTTATGTCGCGCCGACCAAACTTTCCCTTGTCGTTACTGAAGCTTCGGTGAATGTTTTGCGCTGACTCCCACAAGAAAGGTTTAGAAAAGCCAAGAACGACGGCAAAGCTATTCTTCAGCAATTGAAGCTCTTGAGGAAAAAAAAAAAAAAAAGTGATTCCTCCTTGAACGTTTTCTAGTATTGTTCGAGCTCTTGAAGGGAACAATTTCGGCAGAGTAATACGAGGAAATGTATGAGTAGAAGAGGCATCTTTCAGATCAGTTTATTTCTTATATTCATTCTACCAACAGCAAATCAAAGCACAATAAAACTTTCAAACACAATGTAAAGAAGTGAACTTTGAGTTATCGGTATTTATGTCATAAAGATGAGGACATTGCGAGGAAATTATTCAAAAGCAAAAATGAAGCAGCAATAACGATTAACAGATAACTTCAAACAGAATTTTCACATTTAAGAAAAATTTATTCTGTCTCTTTTAGTAATATTATTTAACAAACTAATTTTCTGTTGTATTTTCTTTTCCAATGCAGTTAGTAATTCATTTTGAGCGATATTTTGCAGTACATTAAGGATCTGCTTCTTTTTTATTGTGAATCTTTTTCTTGGTTTTCAGTCCATAAGATATGCTAATATTATTGACTACGATTAAATTCAATAATCTAAATGAATTCTAAGAAGCGTGAAAATGTGTATTTGAAAACAAAGACTGACAGTATTAAAAATGCCAATGAATTCAATTGGCATTTATACAAAAAACAAAAACTTTGTTCTTAAAAATAAACAAAAGATGTTCTCTTATTGAAAGAAATTTATTACTCTCCTTTCATTTCTATCTTTTAAAAAATAAAACAAAACGGATTTATCGAACAATTTAAGTTAGATTAGAGTTTATTAAATATGCAAAGTAAATTAGAGCGAATACAGCCATTTCTATTTTCCCATTTGAATTAGAATTTAATTGAGACATTTCACCACACTTCAATCACTCTGATTGGGTGGAAATGAAGCAGACGTAATGGTGTCAATGCTACACCATCGGTTGCTGTCGAAGAGGACAGGGAATACCTTTAAAATTTAAACAAGTCGTAGCAGACAGCTCGTCACTAACAAGGTGATTCCCATAAAAACAGCCGTCAAATCATGTTGTGAATGTTAAGAGAACACCTGCCACAAAAAGCCACCTTCCATTTGCTTGAGTGTCGTTTCTTTTTCTTGACTTTATAAAACCTAGAGAAAGTTTACACTCTCAGAAGACGGGGAAAAGATATTTATTATTTATTGAAGTTACAAATTAAAATTGTTCTTATGCTAAGAAAATCTGTTACCAACTTCAAAATATAATTCTCATTATTTTCATCAATATTTTTAATTTTTATAAGGAATTTGTGCCACTGGCAAAAATACACCCCTTTGTGAATTTAAAAATAAAAAAAAAATGTTTAATTAGACCTAGAAAAATACTAAGATATAATAAATATTACGGTTTACACAGATTATAAATAAACTAATCCGTCTAGTAGGCCTATATTTAACAATAAAAAATTATAAAAGAATAATGCGTAAAACATATTGTCTTCAGATACGTATTTCACTAATTTCTTTGTAATTTTTATACGTAACATCACAAAAAAAAAGAAAAAAAGAATTAGTCATTATATATTTTAAATTCCAACGAATTTTTCATACAGTCTTTTTTATTATAAAGAGAAATCTGAATAAATTTTTTGAAGACATTCTTCAATGAAAGAATTTATAAACATTTTAATAAGCTTACAATATGTCATTTACTGTATCGTAAGCCTTGATATTTACTGTATTTACGTAAGTTTAATATATTACTTTAAGCCTAATGAAAAAAAAAAACCAATTGATTGTGTAAATATTCCCGTTTCTTTTCTTACTTTCTTCCTTTATTTTTTTAAATCTAAATATTAAATTTATGGTTCAAAATCATCCTTTTTAATTAATTCAATACCAATACAGTTAGATGGTAATAAAAACCTAATTAAATTTTTAATTAAAATGAATAAGGAGTGGCGACAGAGAGGGGCACTAACAATTAAAAAGAATGGCTCATGAAATTTTAATGAGATTAATAATTATATAGTAATAAATTGTTATAAAATCTCAGAAATTTTTTTAATGAAGTTGGAATAGCATATTTCTCAATTTACTGATTCTTATGAATCTAATTTCTAAGAAGGAGCCTGTCTTTAATGAAGCTAAAATGCATTTTTATATGAAGTCTAAGAATCTTTCAGCTTTGTAGGCTTATACGTATTCTTTTAAGCTACTTGAAAATTAAAGCAACCTTACATTAATCTTAAAAGCAGAACCAAATATACAAATATTTCATTTGAAATAGAAAAGCAACAATACTTTATTCCAACACGAATTTGGAAATTCGAACTAAAAAAAAAATGAGTAGGTGAAAGGGAATCGTATAAAGACTGAATATAGGAAAGCAATCCGTAGGGTATTCAAGACCTTTTCGCAGTGACCGTTGGCATTTAACAAGCTTCAATGTCATCCATTTAAATTGCCAGTTCAGCGGGAAATTATAATATCAATCAAACAGACGTACGAACATCCTGCTGTTTCTCTACCTCTTCCCTTGAGCTAAGAACTGAGAAATATTCTACATGGCTTTGTTAGCATTGCTTCTTCATATTAGAAAACATATGAAAAGAAGGCATTAGTTAGAGATTTGATTAGAGAATTTAATTATTATTACTATAATTATTATTACTACATAAAGATTAAACGTGCACTACAAGAATTTCCAGTTAATCCTTGTCTTGTGTCTACGCTAATTATCAGTTTTACATTAAATTTCGTTTTAAACTGTTATTGTTATATCAAATTTCCTTTATAATTATGTCAGCGAATTATATGTGGAGATTTAAGTCAATTAATGTGCGTTCCCGCCAATTATATACAATTTCTTTTCAGATATTTCGTCTCAACATATCAATATAATCAGAAGATATGTTATATGACGTTTCAAGAAGTATGCTTACTTGTGAATAAATTAGTAGTTCTTTTCTCTCTCGGTTCTAAGTAGAGTTTGTTAAGTGAAACAACTTTCATAAAAGACCTAGTATAATTGATTTTTATTTTATTTAAAAACCTATGATATTTGTTCAAATGAGTTTAACATTGATGAATTACTAAATACAAAGCTACCAACGGAGAAATGTAGATATGGATTTACTTGAGTGAAAACTTTTTCTCTTTGAATGGCTGGTCTAGAGATTCACCCTTTGCATGCGTCATTCTGTTCATTTCATCGTTGATGGCAGCGATGCTGAAGTAAGGAGCTTCCAGTGAGTCGTTAGCACAGAGAAGCAGCTGATCCGCATCAAACAAGAGTCCGACACCTTCGGTTGGAAGACCTTCGTCCAGATGGCGAACAGTAATACGGTCGTGGGAATCCGGGGCATCACTTAGCAGTCGCTGATCGATTATCCAGTGTGGAACAATTGAAGCGTCCATAGCAGGTGCAGACGGAAATGTAACGTGAACTCCAATAAAGTTTGCACCGACGTGAATGAACAAACTTAAATGAGATTTCGGAAGCAGACAAAACTTCTCTGCTCTTTTCCATCACAACTTTGATTGATTCGGTTCCAGGACACCAGACGGTCAACGTATCTCGGAAATCCTTTTCATTTATAAAGACTTTTGTGAAATTAGAATGCTTTAAAGAATCTGTAAATATTTTAACCTCAATCTTAACTAACCAAAGATTAATCCCATGGTTGCATTTGTCAGTTACTGAAACACTGCATAAATGGAACCAGTCGAACACTGCTACAAGTAAGTTAATAAGAGAGGAGTTCAAATGATAAGAAATTTTACGTGCCTAATAATTCAATTAAATGGTAACAACGGAAAGCACAAAGGAGTTCTTTCTTCTATCTTATCAATGGTCGCGATAATGAAATCACCGAAGTTTATCAGTGGACAAACTGACAGTGATACTATTGCATTGTTTCTTTTCCAATATGTGCGCATCATTTTAGCTCAGCTGTAGTTTAGTTTTATTATTACTATGAGGACATTATTTTCAATTAAAAAACAAAAAACAAAACAATAAGTTATAGCAAGTCACCGTCCTTCACGGGCCCTTAAACTATCAGATGTTTCCATTATTAGTACGAGTATTAGTACTCAAATCGATATAAATCACTTAGTAGTGTTTAAAATAAATATCAATCAAACTATTTCAAACTTCATCACTCTTTCCAAAAAATTATTACCGAAGTATTTCTGTAACCATTTTGAAGTAAGTAAACAAATAAAAAAAAGTCTGCTTAATCAGAATTCTGATGAAACATCTATGCAAGTCTTTTCACTGCAGTGATGAAATCTATACTTATTGGTTTTTTTTTTTTGATTGAGGGTTCTTTGACCTCTGGGAATTGTCTTTCCATGCAAAAGTCGATTACAAATAAGTAGCTTCGTTTTGAGTCGATTGAAAAGCACGATAACGCAACACAGAGCAGAAGTACTCTTATTAAAGGTAAGATACTCCATTCCTATAACAACGACAAAAAAGCCTTTAGGCCCTTAAGCACGGAATCTCTCATTTTGGTCTGTGGTTCCATGTGGACGCTTTGACTTGTGCTTGTTATTTAGAGACACCCCCTTCCCATCATTTCGCTCTCGGGAACTCTTTCAGATCCCGAGGGGAAAAAGAAAGTAAAAAAAAATACAGGATGGAATGCAGCGAAGAGGCGGAGTGCACCTCCGTCCACCAATTGCCTTCCTCCGCTCAAACCCATTTTGAAACGTGACGTCTAATTGGTTTTGACAGAAGCGACTGAAAAGAGAGGCAACTCAAGAGACAATTCAATAAATCAAGAGGATAAAAAAAAAAGCAGGAATATTATTAAAGTTGGATTCCATGAATACAGGAAAGCTCCATTGTAGAATTCATGACAAATATATTTTCAATCGATAAATCCTAATATAGTAATAAAAAAAAAATAACAAAAAAAAATGTAAAATAAAATTTTTTCCGTTTTTTATTTACTTCAATTTTTTATATAGATTACTTTATGAAATCTTTTTTCTCAATAAAGCAGATGAAATAGATGAGAATTTGAGGGAGGGTAAATAAAAATTTAAAATTTACAGTAAAGTGTTAAAAAAAAACGATATTTAGTAAAAAAAAAAAAAATCTAGAAATTTAGTAAAAAATCTACTGTTAATTTGCAAAAAAAAAAGAAGTCCTAACATATTTTCATAAATTATTTTCAACAATATTTCTCGATAAAAACGTAGATAGAATTCGAACGTTTTTTGAAAAACCACAGTGCTTCCCAAACATTTTCATTTTGCGGTATACATTATAAATATCAATTCTTCCACGGCACGCTTGAGGGATCTTTGATTTTTATCATCGTCTGTTCTTTCGCAAATTTTTTTACACTTCTGAGAAAAAAAATAATATGTTTTGCTTTTTTCTTCTTCTTTATTTGGTATAATAATCTCAATAAAATCCCGAAACTATATATCGCTACTTCATATCATAGATTTAGAAAAAAAGGAATGAAAAATACATGAAATATAGCTCAACTTATAAACCATATCAATCAAAATTTAATAAATAAAATTTGCAAAAAAACAAAAGAAGCCTATTTATATGAAGCTAGCCAGTATTTAGCAGTTTTAATAATATACAGAAGGTATCTTTCCGTCGATAACATTACGGGAATATTATATTTAAATTTTTTTCTTTCTTTTCATTTTTTTAATACCTGGAAATTTGCTGATTGATAAGCAGCGGATTCTTATTATAGCTTCAAAATGGATATAGCTTAAAATAGATAATGTAAGAAGGAAAAATTGAAAGATATTATTTTAAACAAATTTAGAATAACAATAGGTTACATATTTAAATAAAAGCTTACTTTGTGAAATCTTATTTTTAAATAAAAAATTCTTCCCATTATAATTCTAAATAAATTTCTGCAGATTTAACGTACTTTCAAGTTTTTTCATGTTTGTTTTAAAACTTTACAAACTTTTTTTCCGTGAAATAAACGATGAATAATTTTTATGATGAATAAAATTATCCAATGAAAGGTTTTTGATGGAAGTGAAAAAAAAAAAGCCCAATGATAAGTTTATTTACGCATTGACGTAAAAAAGAAAGAAAAACTTAACGGAGACTAGACGTGAGATGATGGAGTCGACACTGCTTTTGACGGCATTAACACGTTGCCGAGATGTGCGTATGATTTATTTGGTCGAGTTGAGAGTCGGTTTTCATGTCTTGATTTACGGGTTGGATGGATCGTTTCTTCGTCGTTTTGCATCTTCATCTTTTTGCAGAGTACTGAGATGAAGATTAATGTAGGAAGAGAATGCCTGGGTTTTTTTTAACCCTAAATTTTTCTTTCAATACACTCACCGTTTACTAAGTGTAGAAACCGTTGGTTCTCTCTGTGGATTCTTCTTCATTTTTTTCTTCACGCTTTTTTTTTTGATGTTGCACATGAGACGAACCAACCCATTTGGCTTCGAAATGAAGGTTCTCTGAATTCGGAGATCTCTCCTTTGGGTCGGTTTTCAAGAATTATGACTTCATTTGAGAAAGAACACATCAGAAGCAAAGGGGAAAAAAAATCGAAGAAATGAATAAATGGTAGGCAAAAACAATAACAATAATAATAAAAAATCTCTTAAACTATCTTCAAGAAGGAGAGTAAAGCAAACATTATACATAAAGCAAAAATGGATTTTTGTCAGGGCTGAAGTTTAAGTTTGCGAGTGCAGACGTGTCAATAAACACTGTCATTGGGAGGAAGAGATGCACTCACTAAAGTAAATATCCCGCTCCTTCCTTGTTCTTGTTTCGAAAAGTGTCGTTAACTGAGGTTCAAGAGCACAACAGGACTTCTAAAGAACACAAGCATTTAGGAAATGGTAATCTTTCTAATATGAGTTAATAATCAAAGAAGAATTAATAAATATAACTTAAAGAGTTGACAGATATTTCTATATCCTGTTTCGGCAAAAAATGAACCCGATATTAAAACGAAAAAACAAAGGCAAGGTATATATACGCAATAATGCCAAATATAACAGTAATAGCTTAAAGCCAAAGAAAAGAAAAGGTGTGCAAAATTCACTGCAAATATTTAAAAATAAGTAAATCTGCAATTTCCAGATTTTAATGTTTTCCTATACTCTTATCATCAACTCATTTTCTTGTATCACTTACAAAGTTTGTTAGGTTATCTGTTATTTCTCTGTTTTCAAATCGAATTTCTTTAATCTTTCTTCCATTCTTAACTTTCTTTAATGCATCTTAATCTTATTCTCAGTTCTAAATTTTTCTATTCATGTTACAAAGTTTAAATTATAAACTATTCGTCTACAATTAAATTTGTTAAATTTTCTTGCATCACAAAAATTCTTTCAATTTTGATTTTCATTAAAAACTTGATTTTCAATATTTTTTTTTTTGAAAAAATTAGACCACTCTTAGGCTTAACATACGGTAACAATCTTGAATCATATCAGTTCTAAGTTTTGTTTCATAAAATGAATCCTCTTCCCAACAAGAATCGAAGCAAAATAAATAATTAACTTCCTTTTTTTCCAGCATCATTCATATTCAGTGATTCTCTACCTCCCTTTATTCCCTCGGTATTTTCTCTTCGAAGTTAGAGAGGCCTCGAAGTAGATGTTGTCGCGTTGATTGTGGTTGGGAGAACACTATTCATTCTTATCAGAATTCAAAGCAAGATGCAGTTGACAATTCAGAAATCGATAGGCAATTGAGAATCAACGGCAATCACACGCCCGGCAACGAATCGCGTCACTTTTTTTTTTTTCTTTTTCTTTTTTTTTTTTTTATTTCGCTAAAATATCACACGAAGTGTGTCGACTAAATTGTTCGATAATCAATACAGCTGCATTGGAGGAGTGTATGATAGCGATGAATCAGTCGAGGCAGGCACCAGGATTCCCACTGAGTTAATTCGGCTTTCTCACTTGCAAATTCTTCTTTCCCCTAAGCGCCTCCTCTATTTATGAGCCACCCCCAACTCCAATGTGGGTTTGCATAACGGACAGAATTGGGAGGAAGAAAGGATATGGGGGACAACAAGCCCCTCTTCTTTTATTCACGCCATTTTTTAAAATTTGATAATGTTTGCACAGATTGGACGAAGAGTCCAAAGATTATTACACAGATTGAAATATCTCGAAAGCAATTTTACTGAAAGCTTATCTTGACCATTTTATTACTTGCTGATTCACGTTCACTGAGAAGTTTTTATGCATTTTTCAGCGTCATAAACCTGCCTTTACGACACTTCCACAAAATTTGAAAATCTAATATTTATCAACTCTTAATTTCATCTCTATGTTATTTTGTAAACTTAAAATTAAAAGCTTTAATATTCATAATTAAATTATGTAGATGTAACTTAGTCTGCAAAAAAAAAAAAAACTAGAAAAGAAATTGAATTTTTAATTTCATCTAATATTTCCTTTATTAATTTGAAATATTAGATGATACAACTAAAAATTTCTGATTTTACTTTAATAAATATCAGGAAAATGACAATTCAGTAAAATTCCAATAAATATAATGTTCCAAAGTTACATAATTGTGAATAGGAAACATTAACATGAACTCTTCTTTATTGTGTGAAAACAATTTAAAAACTTCCATTAAGCGGCTTTTAACATTTCGCTTCTCAAAACAACTTCCTAATAAATGCCATCTTAAACTATTAAGGGATTCTTTTGAAATTTTACCAACTAAGTTAATGCTCAAACATTTTCAGAAGTTGGTTTCAAACACATTTCAAATAAAATTCTGTTCTCAAATATCAAACCACTTATATCCACTTTCTGATTGAGAATGGCCGTGCAGATCCTCACAGATGCTTGGTTTGTCGTTTACATTAGCTAAAGCTTTGAACTGTCTCCAACCGAACACCGCAAAAGTGCGAGTTTCTGAAGCAGTGGTTTAGAACTCTGTCTAGGCCTTGCAGGCATCGAGAAATAACAACTGACCACAGTTTCCTAATGTTCAAGGGGTTTCCTACCTTGATTAACTGTCCTCACAAATCAGGTGAATGGTCATTGTAATACAGTCAAGTCTGGCTCATAAGTACATTCCAAAATTATTTTACTGGTATCAAATTACTTTGTTTCTTTTAAATAAATATTAACTGAAAACTTGTACTATGTACTTTTGTTACGAAATTAGTAAATAACCCCGAAAAGATAAAACAAGCCTCTGTCATTTTAATAAAGTTACTTGTGTGTAAGTTATCTCTGAAAGTCAATTTCCCAAGTTAGTCAAACCTAGTTACGCAAATTAAAGAGTCTGCGCTTTGGAACAAACATATGGGAAAGAAAGCAAAAAAGGAGAAAAAAATATTGCTTGTTCATTTTGTACAAATTAATCTTCTCTTGAAGAAGAACGGATTCCTGAATGCATATTATTTGATGGGAAATTCTAACAGTAAATTAACGTTTTCCTTTGTAGGATTTGAGGAGGGATAAGCCACCGAAAGCGACTCTAGCTCACTAAGGTTATATCGGGGTCCTACAGTAGTTTGTTCCTACAACTCTTGCAGTATCCACGGTAAATATCATTTTCATTTTACCCAAATATAACATCGCAGAAGCCATAACGGAAGAGTTATCAGTACATAATGGTCAGTTAAAGACCAGTTAAAATAATAAGAATAAAAAGAAAGAGATTGGTTAGTTTTTCCTCTTTTTATTTTCCTCAAAATATCAAAAATTTCCAAAGGAGCTGCTTCCCTGCACTTCACCTTTTATTCATCAGCAAAAATTTGATGGAGTTCCCAATTGTCGGCTGGCGTCCACCGAGAATCAATTAATGGCTGATGGACAAGCTAAGCAGTTCCGCAACAGAATCCGGCTTTCCACTCAGATGATCCTACACAAAAGGTTTTGCAAGTCCATCGAGGAGGGTATGGAACAGCAATACCCTTCACACCCCCACACGGCAAGGGGACGTCACTCAAAAAATCCAAGTTTTATTCTGCTTCAAGAATTTCATTTTGCCAGGCCCTGAGGCGAGATCAGACTCTTAACCCCCACCCCTACCGATTCTTTACAAGAAGGGCAGGGTTATAAGATTAATACAACAATCAAGAAATGAAGGGTAACGAATTATGCTTTTTGAAGGGGAAAGAATAAAAACGGAAGACAAAGAAAGAGAAAACCTCCCCCGCCGCGTCCCCAGCGCCTGTCACGATCGCATTTGGAGGGTGACAACCGATGCCCAAGAGGTTAACAGAGGCGGAGGTGGTTTTAAAGGGATATTGCTTTTCTTTCTTCACCCTTTCTTCATGAGATACTCTTCCTACCCCCTCTTCACGCTCACAAAAACCGAAAATTAATTTCATTTGGTACCGAGGCGAGTCGCGGGCCCGTGGGGTTGGGGTTTAAGGAGGGGGGGGGGGACTCAGCTGATGTCGTCGATCATCGCGACGTCAATTTGGCGATTCAGAGTCATCACTCAGAATTAATTTCTC
This sequence comes from Thereuonema tuberculata, assembly GCA_023159025.1. Classification (NCBI taxonomy): domain Eukaryota; kingdom Metazoa; phylum Arthropoda; class Chilopoda; order Scutigeromorpha; family Scutigeridae; genus Thereuonema; species Thereuonema tuberculata. The sequence continues at coordinate 200,745,326 of JAFIDM010009631.1, forward strand.
GGGTTTCAGAGAGGGAACGAGCGCCATCTGCGGTCGAATGGGGAACTTGTGTCGCTTCTTCCCAGGATGGCAACTCATTAAGCATCCCACACCGAATTCCTCACTTGGACTTCAAGCTACATTACCCTCCTAAAAACCCGATGCCGAATGCAAATTCAATAAGCATACAGGCAGGCCAAGCACGACAGTCTTTTTTTTTTTTAAACCAAAGCCTCGTTTTCATATTGCACAGACATCTGGCTCGCTGTAAATATAGTTTTTTAAGCAGGAGGGAGAAATATATTAATGTCATTAAACCGCACAGAAACCGAATTCCATGTAAATGGTAGCGTTAGTCAAAGGCAGAAATAAATCCCAATTAAAAGATGCGTTCCTTGCATTTGTATTCCCTGCATCATAAATCATCTAAATACGACAACTGAGGATAAAAGATTCAAAAATAGTTCTTTATTTATTGAAGGAACTGAGGTAGTGATTTGTTTTCCAACCGTTGCTAAGTTACGACTACTTCTTGGACTTGAGTCAGAAGAATACCGTAAAGGCGAATGACGAATAGTCTGATATATTTATTATTGTTATTATTCTTGATAGCATAGAATTTCACTTGTTCATTTGCTTTGTTGCAAAGTTTCTGCCAACCATAAATAAATAAGTTTAATAACTGGCAAATGGTGTAATAGCTGTTTCCTTTTTCCATACGTGATACGTAACAGAGAAGAAGGATTTACCAATAGGTAGACTAAGCAATTTCAAACTGTTATCTTTTTTACAATAAAAAAATACTGGTCTGTTTAGGGCCTCAGAATCTGAAACAGCTGCCAGGAAAAGGTTGGAAGGATACTGTTTTAATATATCGAAAAGCCTTTACAAATATATGATTTCTGTGATACTGGCTTAAAAAAAAACCCCAATAAATCCTAAAATCTAGTGTCGCGAATGACATATCACACTACAATTGCAACACTTACAAATCTTATAATTCATAATGTTATTATACATAAACAGTGTATTATAACTGTTGGAAGACGATTTTAGCTCTTTGTAAGGGGTAGTTGTATTGTTGCATATGTTGTACAGCAGAACATTTTATTTCGTCAATGTCGTTTCCTTTACATTAGCTTGCACAGGAGATTCTTCTTCTTCTTTGCTTTAAATCTTCTGAATTGCCACTGCGTTCGTTAATAGTGATTACATAATGGCAATTTCGATAATCCTTTTTACAGTGGAGCCTAGGAAGTGAGAAATCAAAAGACCCAAATAAGCGGGTTGGTAAGTCGCATTGTGTGGTTTCGCAGCTGCTCTCTGTCATCCAAAAGCCTTCTATGTTGAGCATTTTTTCTTCCTTTTTCCCGTTCGCTGTTCCTCCGTTTGCATGCTTAATGAAAGGGAGCCAAAACATAACCATGGAGTCAATAAAACAGCTGCTCAATTAGACCGACTGGGTTTCTGTGAATAGCAGAAAACCCCTTCGGAAAGGGTTGCGACATTTACCAGAACAGACACTGGGCGTCAACGGGATTTTTAGTGCGCATTGTTTTATTTAACCTCCCTTGATATTTTAAACGATTGAAAGTAACAAAAGAATTACAGAAGAGAGAAAAGAACAAAACGATCGAGAGTAATCACTATGGTTGCGAAAGGAATTAAATATTCAAGTCATTTATTTCAACACTTTTAGCAAACACACAATAACCTACAAGACCAAAATAACAACAAAAGACATTGAAATTGGAGAATGTTTTGAAGGGTAAACGAATTTGTAACTAGCCTTGTAAGTTTACAGAAATAAAAGCTCTGAAGTTCGTTCTTTGAATTTAAAATTAATTATTTAGTATCTTTTTTTTTTCTTGACTCCAACTTTGATTTCACACCTGAGGCTTTTCAAAAATAGGGCAGTAAAATGAATATTTTGCAATTTTTTTTTGTGAAATCGAATAATTTAGAGCAAATAGTTTTAGTTTTTCCTTAAAACTCAAGATTTTTCATTTGCATAAGTCTATTATTATTATTATTTCTTTTTCACAGCTGCTAAATAAATCAAGGACCTATCGACTTTATTTATTTAATCTTTAGAAAAAGAAAAGTTAATGTTCGAAAATGCATTGTGGTGCAAAACTTTCACCACTGATTAAAAAAATCAAATTCTACATCATTTGAGTCCATTTTCAATGGATTCTTTATCATAGTTTTAACTCGACTGAATATTTCGTTCGAGACGTGCCGTGTTCATAGAATACAACCCCCCCCACGCACACACACACCTTTTTTTTTCCCCAAATTCGACCTCCAGGAAGCCAAGAAAAATCTTTTTTATTTATTTATTTATTTATTTTTAAGAATAAGTTTGTTTTTTTTTTTTACAAAGTAAAATGTACGTAATAGATTCTTCCTTTAAAAATCCATGTAAGGGCTAAGAATTTCAGCAAACGTAACTTTGTTCTGTTAGATTATTTATTCTTTTGTACTGTCTGGAAAAGATGTAACTAGTAATTATTGAGAGCTTATCAAACTCACGACATCCTATCTGCAATCAGAATGCATCTTCATTATTCCTATACAATAAACCTTCACAAATAGGAAAAAAAATTCGAGAAGCTATTAATCAAAAGCATGAGTTTTGTTTGGATCCATCATCTATTGTGTTGACAACGGTTTCCAACATCTGCTCTGACGTCATCCAAAGTGTTCAATCCATTCTCTTCGATCTTTTCTGGATTGATGCTCGACTTAACCCGTTGTTTACTGATTTGTGATTCGTTACTTGCAACCGGGGAAAGAAATGACAGCTTTTGTGCGATGCTCACTTGGTCCAAAGGTTGCCACTGGAGGGGATTGAAACACTTGGGTGGTAGCGACTCCCACACACACGACTAAGCGTATTGTGTCAAGGGGAATTATCCTTAAGGATTAGGAGGATGAAAATCCCTCGTCATTTGAAACATGAGAGGGATGTTGTCAAGTTTTTCGATCGAAATCTAACACTAGTTTATTTTGTTAGATGACGACTCAACTTACAGTAATGGAATCTCAAGACTTTTTTTTTAGTTTTCATTGTTTGTCCAGACGAAACAAAACAGTATAAATACTTACTACATTTTAGGTGCAATTTTGCAATCAATCTTCTATTTAAACACACATTTCCTTCGTTGTATCTGTCTGTCTCTCGGGAATTTTAAACAAATTTTTTTACTCATAAATTTATTATAAAACGAATTTAAAAGAAAGAAAAGAAAAGGCGAAAAACCATAGAACTGCATTTACGTTTTTGTAATTTTAGTTTTTCAAACAAAAGCACAGTTAAGCTGAAAAGAATGCCTTATAATTATGTTATTTCGGTGCCTCCATTTATCATCATCAATATATATAATAATAAAAAATAAACAACAAATTAATCGAATTTCCTGGAAGGATTGTTGCTCAGTTACCATTTCATGCTCTGCTTTTAACTTAACTTTTATCCTTCAATTAGGAAAACATTCAACAAAGAAACAGAATTTGGTTCATTCAATTTCTGCTGGGCCAACGAACAGCAAAAAGGAATGAATGTAAACAGTGGTAAGGGTTTTCCAAACATCGTCCTTCTTGTCTGGTCTGCCTTATGTAACTCAGGTAATTTCCTAAACGAAATGGAATCAAGAGGTTTTTTCCCTTCTTCTTTGGAATCGATCCAATAACCAATCGTTCGTTAAAAACAAATCAAACAGAAATTGAAACTGACAATGGATTCAAAAGGATCAAACCATAAGAGCGCAGTCAAGTTTTATTTCCGCCCCGACCCTTCTACCTTCAGTGAAAAAATAACATTGAAATAGAAAAGACAAAAAATGAAATGAACTAATTTCTTCATTTTTTCGTCTTTCTAATACTTAGAGATAAGATCAGTAATTTAATGATTAGCCAATTCCTTCAGCGCAGGTTAAAAGACTATACACTCTCTTCCATCTCGAAATTTCTCGGAAAAACTTGTAATTTTTTAAATGTCCATATAAGTTTTTCTTTTACTTGGCAACAAGTTACAGACTGTTTAATTCAAAATATTATAGAAATGAATCATAGATGCTAAAAAATTATGCTCATAAAACTCAAAACTCTTTGCCCTCCGCCTCCTTCCCTCTCAATGAAATAAAGGAAATAACTAACGATTTCCAGAATTTTACGGATCAATTCATGAAAAGAATTGTAATTTCAAATATACAGCAATAAAAAGATATAAGAAATTTATCTCTATAAATATATATACTACTATTACTCGCGAATGAGCCCCAACGCACCACGCGCTAGCCCCCCTGATATATATACTGTATATATCTTTTCTTATTTGTACCGTTGAAATGATGAAATCGCAAATTTCATTAATTTTAATTTACAAAAACAACATAATTTTTGAGTCGGTTGATTTTCTTTTTAATGATTTGTTAAAAGAAAGCATCGTAGGTAGTTTGTATAACTTAGATATGGCATCTTTTTGCAAAAATGAAGACGATCGCTACAGACATTAGAAAAGAATGGATAGAATGTTATGATCACGCTTGGATGAGTTTTAAAGATAATGTTAGAGGAAGAATAACTATTATTAAGGTACGAGTCATTTATGAAGTTCACGATCGCAAAACCGTTCCATTTTTTCTCCCACCCGCATCATCATTTTTCTTCTCTGAATGAGATTTACCCCGAAACCTCATAAAGTTCATTAAACATTTTTATTCAGAAGCGGTTTATTGTCTTTTCCGAGGGAGAAGGAATTTTATATGAGCCATTCGGCGACAAGTCGTAGAGAGCAGAAACTAAATGTAGAAATAGAAGGAGAGAAAGATAATGAGCATGGAAGGCAGGAAGAAAAAAAAGTAGAGTATCTCGACTTTATTACATTCGCCCCCATCATGAAGCAAATGTATGTGGCAAAGATAGAAGTAATAAGCACTTAAAACGGCAGAGGGAAGCATCCAATGGCTCTTCTAGGTTTGTTTTTTTTTTCTCCCCTCTCAGATATTTTCTCTTTGATTAATTGTTCCAGCAGGATCGACGATTTGTTGTTGGAGGGAGTGGACATGGTCTTTCTTGTGGTGCTGAGGTCCACTGGGAGAGGGACAGAGGAAATGGAACAAAAGAAAGGCGCCCAGAACTCATTTATCTCTTTCCATATGGTTTTGCGATCGTCAGCTGACTTTCTCTGATTCCTCCTTCCCTCCCCGAGGGCCATCGTGGATGAGATGGGGATTATGTACAGATGGGTCTTGGGCTAAGAGGAGGGGATCTTAGGAGGAATTCAGATGTAGAGAAAGAATGAAACCGAATGAAATAAAGAAGAAAAAAAATGTCACAGGAGGAAATGTCAAGCTTAATGAAATCCAATCTTTCCTCGAAAAGCAACATACCTCCTCCCCCTCCATTCTCCAACTCCCTCCTCAGCGCAGCAAGGGGGGTAATTATTTTTATCTGAGAACCTCCGCCTTCTCATTTGGACAAAAAAGAGAAACAGACAGAGAATACTTGTACGTAAATCACAGTGTAATTTATCCGCACATCCCACATGAAGGTGAGGATAATCACACCAACGAGACTGGATTAATGATCTGACAAAATAGATAACAGAAGCGCAGGGAGACAAAAGAATTATGTCAGGAACTAACAACAGCAACGCAGCTCAGCAAACCTACAATCTCAGGGTGGCTATCTCGAAATAGTTTTAATGAAAAAAATTGAGCAAGAAATAATTAAAACTTTATTTCCTGGCTCCCCGCCGTTTTAAATTTTTAAAAGCAACGCTCTTTTTCTAATTCAAACTTTTTGTCAATTTAAATTTGATTTATAATAATGGTTACAGAAGTTACTCGTTACATTGTGAGTATCTTAACTGCCTAACTTAAATTAAAAACTCTGTAAACAAGATAAAAAAAACAAACCTTAGAAACATAATTTATTCTGACACAATTGAAAGTAGGAAAAAAAAAATCACTTAAAATTATTCATCCTTTATTATTCCCATATTAGTGAAGAATATCACAATGAAGGATGATGTTATTCGGTATTTTTTTTTATTATTTATTTACAGGGAATTCAGGAGAAACGTATGGGAATCAGGAGCATTACATTTAAGATAGAGGTATCCTAACGGACAAAAGACATCGACCATTGCTCAAAGAGAAGAATATAATTAATGGCACCATCCATTAATGTCATGTAATAAAATACGTTGGTAGGATTCAAATATATCAACTGCATCCGTTAGAATTTTGTTGGAAATTTAATTCCATCTTTATCATCTGTATTTCCAACTATGAATCAGCTGCGCAATATTAGATTTTTACTTTACTTCACCTCATCTATGGAATTTTATTATTATTATTATTATTATTATTTCAACAATGAAAATATTTTGACTCCAACTTTTTGTTACTCGAATTTGCAGAATATGCATCCGTTACTGTCGTCGAAGCAATCTGTTTCGTTACATTTATAACTTTATTTTTTTATCCCATTTGAAATAAAGTTATATTTCCCTTCCCTCAACAAGGTTTTTTTTTTCTTTCTTTAGCCTCTCAAATAAATTTGTGTAGATGGATATTTATAGTTTAAACAGCCTAATAGTTGTACGACGACATACTGTTTAATAAATTCGTTCACATGAATTGATAGGAACAGATGTTATTATTTGTAGTTTATTTTTCAAATTGATTGCACTTAACCATTTTCTTTTTTAAGTTAGGATTCAAAATCTCAGTTTTCTCTCTCTCTCTCTCTCTGTTTAAAATGATATTTAAGGTTCAAGTGTGCATATATACATTAATTGTAGTAACCTTAAATATCATTTTATATATATATACTTTTAAGCAATTGCCACTTTTAAACAACTCCGTGTTATAGCAACAAATGAATGAATTTATACCGTTGCAGCAAAAAAACAGAGACAGAGAGAGAGATAAGAAAATTAAAATGGTTCTGACATGGAGAGAAATTTATGATTATACACATTCTAAGAGTGGCCAAACAAGTCCTCAAGATAAAGCTCGACAGGGAAGTTTGTCTCATCAGCAATCCCAGTGCAATAAACAAACTCAAGGACATTGAAATGATTCAGGTGGACAGGTGTGTGAAACTGAAGAACGGTGAACTCATACGAGAGACAGAGTTTCTATAACCATATACAGATGCTTATTCCCGAGACCTCCACGAATGTGTCGGTATAATTAGTGTTCGCCTGTCCTCTATTAGGATGGTGTGCATCTCTTACCATACATTATTAACTCCTCCTGCATTTCCATTAATATTTAGTAAGCTTCAAATGTATATTATTCGCTGCGCTTCATAAGCAGTGTAATAATCCATTGAATGCTGAGGAGACAACAACAAAAGAACGCAGGTCGCAAGATCCAAATTAAGAGTACGTTCATTAATGATTCAATGTCGTTTTCCCTTTCCTATTCACAAAATACAAATAAGTAAGTCTATGAGTTAAAGGCTTCCTCTAAATATTTTAGCAAGGAGACGTTGTTGAATGTATTGCCTTTCAATACACAACCACTCACTCAAATTACAGCCAATCCATTATTAATATTAAGTCGAAAGTTAAGCATCAAAATGGGCATATCTTGGCATTGCGGTGTTTGTATAAACATGAGAAGACTATTTAGTTATTTATTTATTTATTTTAATGTTTTGGCAAAACAGACTTCCTTTAACTAGTATTTATAATGAGATTCTAATTTTTATAACATTCTGATATACGGTTTCTTTTAATAAAAGTACAGAATATTCTAAACTGAAAAACTATTTTAAATTTTCAACTTTTGGAAAAGGGAAGGAAAATATTAAAAGAATAAAAAAAAAAGAAATTGAAGGGATTAGAAACGATGGACAAATGGACTTAAAAATGGAGATAATAATAACCTTCAGATGAAATCTTTCTGGTAAAAACAATCCAAATGAACTAACCATCTCCTCATCAATCATTTGTAGAATAAGATTAACTGCGGTCTATGGAATAAATGACCTTTAATAACCAGTTTCTGAAAAATCATACTTTTTGCAGTAACATCCCTTTGATTTAACAAAAATAAAATAAAACTCTTAATAAATTTTCAATTTTAATGCTTAAGTGAATTAATTAATACCCTTTTGAAAGAAACTTCCAGTAGGTGAATCTGAATGGAGATTTTCATTTCTTTGGTGTGTTCCAGTCCCTTAATGCCTTTGTTTTCTTGGGTGAATAAATGTTCCACAGTCGCTTCTTCAGATGCAGCAATTACCTATGTCTCATCTGATTGTGTGAAAGAAGTTCCAGGGAGGAAACAAGGCCGAGTCCATTCCACTCACAAAGGTAAATCGCTTTGATTCTTTTCTAACCGCAGGGGAACAGCAGCTGCTCCAGGCTGCCTTTGTCAGACGGCTTATAAGAAACCACCTATGGTTTCGTAGGCAGACAGATTCAAATAAATTTATGTCGGTCTCTTCTATCGATTTTTTTTTTTTAATCCACATTTGCTTTTGAATTTGATTGGATTGGGGAAAAAAAATCTTTCTATTTTATTGCTTTAGTATTTTTTTTTTGAAGAGAAATGAATATATTTTGAACTTCAAGTACAGTACTCGAACTTATTCAGACTTCCTCTCTTAAAGCAGCAAATGTTAAGAACCGAAATGCTAGTCGAAAAAGTCGAAAAAAATTCCTAAAAAAAAAAAATCCCAATTTTTTCAAACAGATTTGACACTTATATCCACATGGTGACCCTACCTACAATCGGTATTAAATGTTTGGACTAATAGTCATAATATCCCTTAACTTGCCTCGAAATAACAAAGTTGGAGACAAAAATGTTTTGTAATGAAAATTTGAAGTCAAATTACATCCCCTATTAAAAGGTCCGCCTTTAATTAAAAACTATTTATACAAGAAAGTTGAAAGTTTAGTAGTAGGCTAGTCTAGAAAGTCTTGTATGAAGTGGTAACTATATATATATATATATCTTGTAGAATGACTATTAGTGGAATTTTATTTTGGTTTCCATGTTATTTCTTAGTTTTTATTAAAATTTCAGATATTTAGGCTACTTGAAAGTAAAAGTCTTGGAAGATTTTAATGTTCCGCTGAAGATGATTCAAATTATCACTTCACTATAGAAGCATTTTTGTTCTTCACTAAAAACACGTCGTTATTGCGTCTAAACTGCTGAGTTTGACCGAGTTTCGGGACCCTCGGATGAAGTGGGCGACGGTGATAAGCAGGCAGCATCGCTGAAAGGATAGGAGGCCCCCAAGGAACTAGTGCAGAAGCCGCAGCGGAGAAAGAAAAACCGCAGCGGAGAAAGAAAAGCCGCAACTAAGAAAGAAAACCCGACACGAGCACGACAACTACTTGAGTCCATTAAGATGGGTTGCAGGAGACTCTTCTCGTCTAACTGGCCGCCTTCATCGGTGAGAGGATGCTCTCTCTAAGGAATCACGGATGCCATTCCCTGTTACGTAAGAGGGTGAGCGCTTAATGTGCACTATCCCTTGCGACCACCGACAACCGAAGTAAATCAACCGGAAGAAGGGACAAGAACAACGGAGCAACGAAAGATCAGTGCCCTTGGCCACACGAGACAGAACAAATACCACCGGATATGTAGTGGATTACGTTGAACACAGACTGAGTTTAAGATAGCGACAACACTCGTGGATTTCTTAAAATTTCTTATGTATCGTTTGTAATCTTCGTAACTATGAAGATTTCAAGAATGTAGCGAAAAGCAACTTCGTTTCTTCAACTGTTTTAGTTTTATCGGCCATCTTAAACAAAAATTCATTTAAAAAAATATGTGTAGCATGAAATGGCGAGACGAAAAAGAAAACAAAATTAAGCAAAAGCAAAAAAGAATATAGATTTATTGCCAATTTTTGCCTGAATACTGTAACATTGAGATATTACGAAATGTACTCTATTTGTAATCTACGTATTTTGTGTAAGGAAAAAAGAAATAGATAACGATCGCCGTCAATGATATCTTTTACTCTGATAAAATACGAGTATTTTTAACACCCACTCTGTTGAGCTCAATTTCATTTCGATTGGTGTCAATAATTCCGACGTGAAAACAAAATAACAACACCCATTCTCAATGAGAATCACAATGGAACCTGTGAAAGTGATCATGTCAACTTGATAAGCAAATATTTAGTGTTTTCCATTGTTCTTTGATAGAGAAATAGTAAAATCAGATGAGGAAATGTGGAAAGATAGTCTGCTTAACAATAAACCTTATTCAAGATAGAACACTCAAAACAAAAGCAAGTAAATGGCATTAAAAAAAACATTTTTGAGATTTTCTTTTTTATGTTACTGTCATTTATTCAATAAGAGAAGCAGCTATATATAATCACGAGTAATGATGAGTTAAGTTTTTGTCTTGATCTCCCACGCGAAAGGTGAATGATAGCAGGTGATCGACGGAATTAATTAATGATTTATAATCTTCTTCGACCCCGATTTTTCCAAGGATCTTTTACGGATCGATTGCTTGGGAAATTTCCATCTGTCCTAACCAATATTCAGATGATGCCTCAAGAGGTTTAGCTTCTTTTTTTCTGCACTCTTTTCATTTTCCGACAGAAATCATAAATCAGCCGAAGCTTCGAATGCAATAAGTGTAAGGAAAAAAAAAATAGGATGATTTGTCTTTCTGATCAACAATAGATTTCATATGAACGACTGCAATTCACGACGGGCTGTTTCATTCTCTCCATAGAGCTAAAAACAAAAGATACTGCATGTATCTGTTAGGCCTAATACAATCCAAAAGAAGACAGTGAAAAATTCTATTTAGATAGGAGAATTTTAGAAGTAACACTAATGCAAATGAAATCAGAGCGAAAATAATTTAAAAAATACACTAAAAACAATTGGAAAATAACATGAATACATGTGTGTGGGAATATCTTAGTGAAATAAAAACTTTTTTTAAATTGATTTTTTTGTTTTGATAAAAATATCAATTTAATCTAAAATTCATTGTTTTATTTCAGCTTTCTGTGCCTGTCTTTTGTATAGAAATAATTTCTAATGAATTATTCTCATTTTAAGTATCTTGTTCAATCCGAAAACTAAGTTACAACGCCTTCTTTGTAAAAGCGTTGAAGATTTTTTAATATAAAAAAAAATCGACTCAAAAAGCAGAACCTGAAGATAAAAATAAGAATCTGAATTAAACATAAATAAAATTTAAAAACGAAAAATGTTTTATCTTTGCTTATTATTCTCCGCTTAGGTGAAATATCACGACTCGAAAGCATTACAAGACTCTGGTGACGCGAGACACCTACCGGAAAACAAGGAAACTACACCTCTATCGATCTACACATCCACTGTTGGGAACACAATTTTATAATGGAGGGAAAAAAAAGAAAAACAGAATAAAGAAAATCAAAATAGACAACTGCCCTAATGTAAATTAAATATAAAGTTAAGTCCAAAAAAAAAAAATAACTACAATAGGCTTAAAAAGTACATGCAATCTAATAAAAAACAAACAAACAAAAACAGTGTGGATTTAGGGTAAAAAATACTTTGTCATTTTTTTTTTCATTAATATTAATCTCCTTTAATCATGACACGTATATTTATATTAATTTTTATTCGTTTTATACTGATTAAAGTAATTACTCTAATTTTAAACATCGAACTGAATTTAAGTAACTAATCATAAACTTTGGTGAAGGATTGGATCCTTCCTTCGAATTTCGAGTGGAAATCACTTGGCCTTAAAATAAATCTGGCTAATGTTTATGAAGATATTTGAACTCAAGAACAGTCTATTCATCAGTTTCGTTGAAGCAGCAAGATAGGAATACAAAGCCACCTTTATTGCCCTCTCGTAAGTGTAAGCATTTGGCCAGAAAATATAGGTTGAAATTGTAACTTATCGTCAGATTTATTTTTATAAAGAGCATTTTAGGATTTTTAACGCAGGCTTTCGTCATTTATTAAAGTGTGCTTGAAGCAAAAGTTTATCATATATTTATATTTACATAAAAAACATTCGTGCGTTTATTACTGATAAATACGTGCATTTTTTAAACTCAATTTTGTTGCTTTTATTATAAACAGTTAAATAGTTTACATATGTGAAACAAATTAGATTTCAACATCGTTAGTTACAGATAAATTTCAGAAGATTTTTTTTTTTTCTCCTAAATAACTGCTAGTGATTTGAAATTACAATTTTCAAAGTTTTAATTAAATATAACTAAAAAAGAATTTCGATAATGAGTTTTAAAAATTTCGAGGTATTAAGCTAAATATTAAGCATTCTAACTTCTATTTCAAACTACTAATTTATCTAAGTAACTAAGAAATAAACACACTTTTTAAATTAGGTATAATAATATTAAATGAACGTAAGAAATATGATCAAAATTGTCAACTTATGAAATACATGATTCACATACTGAAATTCAGACCACGCTATGTCAGCTATTTTTATTATTCTTGAATTTTGATACAATACTAAGCCATTAAAGATCAAACATCAATTCCATTAGAGTTAATTATTAACTGCTGAAAATTCCCAATATTAATAGATCAATAAATTTGAGTGATTAGTAGACAAATCCAATTTCTGCTCGAAATGAGCAGAGATTATAGAGTTAAAAGCCTTTGGCCTATATCAATATGTGAGAGAATCGATAATCTTTACGATAAAATTGGTTGAATTTCACTGGATTAAATGGATTAAACACAATGGCATGAAAATAAATCGATTCATATTAAAGATAGAACCAGTATTCAATCGTATCAAAGCACATTATGTTATTTTTAATAAAAGTTAAAATCAAAGAAAATCCTTCAATTCCAGAGATAAAAAGAAAAAGAAAAGAAAAGACTAAAATGATTTAAATCAAAGGAAGTTGCTAAGAAGTAACTGTGTAGGAATTTTTCCAAAATAAATGCTATAGATGAAACATATAGAATTATCTGATGTAGACTTCTAAATAGGGATTAAACATTTTATACAAAATAAGAAAAAAAAGTTAACTGACTGTTATTTAATTTAGGAAGATAGTTATGTATTCAGAAAACTGTGAAACAAATATCCGCAACATCCCCATCCTCTGCCATATTTATATTTCTGTTTTCTGTAAATTCCCTCTGTTATTCACAAATATGCCAAAGTAGAATTGTTATTTTTCATAATCCTGTGGGATCTATTAGTTCGTTTTGCTTAAATTTATTATTAAATGTATTTTCTTTCTATTTGTAAATATATTTGCTACTTTGTAAATTTTTGCATTTTGTTTTTATGAAAACCGAGGAAGCAACTGCGTGCCTAGGAAGTTTTCCACAGAAGAATAGGGAATATAATCTACACTTCCTCCAGTTTTTCCTTTTCTTTTTTCCCTTGCACTACTGTTGTTCTAGTTTCGATGTAAACATAAGCCGATTACTCAGACATGTCTCAGACTTAAAAACTGAATAAAGTGAAGAAACTTAGATATCAATGCAGAAACGTGATACTACTACTATTTGCATCCAGAAATCTGCAGTTTAAGTTACCAAACCTTTATTTAGTGTGCGTAGTCGTTTGACCTGGAAGGCAGTGTTCTATCTTGTGTGTTTGGGTGGCTTCTACACTGTAAGGCTTCCCACGCTAATAGGATGAATGTGCTTTTTGAAGGCAAAAAGATAGAAATGTTCAGACAGGCGATGTGGGATTAGGATGGAACGACAAAAGTCGAAAAACAAAAAAAGAACGAAAAGAAAAATACTACCTGATACAAAGAGAACGAATCGAATGAAGGAAATGAAAATAGATTTAGATAACTATGTTTTAACTTGCTGACAATTAGGTTTTCATTCTTAATTCATGGTTATAGTTTCCTTTGGGAACTGTGAACTTCCTAACAATACCTCAGACACTGAATCAATGCTTAATAATAACAATAATAAAAATAACGAAATACAATTTTTCTTCCTCTATCGTATCCTGTCTTGATTTCCTGCTTAGGCTTGTGCTCGACATTAGAAAAAACTGGCTTCGAAAGAATCTTTCTTGGAAGATTTGCCAAACAATAGTATTTATTTTATCTCAAACCTGAATAATAATTAGTTAAAATAATTCAAAAATTATAATGAATTTCTAAATTCGAATTTTGAATCTGAATAATTAGTGTTCCGCAATTAAAATTCTTAGATTTAATTTTAAAATTCTCAGAATTATTAATAAATATTTACAAGTGACAATCTAATAAGCTGTTTCACAAAAATTCGATGCCCATCAACTGAAACTAATCAGCTCGATCTATTCAGATTGACTCTTACTGTCTCCGTATCGGAATCTGAATGTATAGATGTCACTGATTGCATCTATGAACAAAAGCTATATTGTATAATCACTTGCAACCATTATTATAGATTGATATACAGTATTTCTAGAATTTTTTAACGTGTCTATAATTTAAGTCGGCTGGTTCAAGCGGAAAAGGTGACACTGAATTATTTTTTTTTCAGTTTTACAATGCTCTTACTTCTCTAATTCTTAGAGGTCCACTTATTTCATACGATGGTTCCTACAGTAGATGAATCGATGGCTTGATTGTTGATGTGGTTTTGGTTCCATTGAGGGTCTTGTCTTTTTATGAGTAGATTTTTTTTTCCTTCTCTTTTGTCTCTTACCATTCGTTTTCATTCCAGCGCTCTGAGAGAAAAGTGAAGATGACGAGGCACCATTTTACGTCTTTTAATCCTATCTCTTTCCACTGAAGAAATCGGCTGTTGCGACCCAATCCAAAGGCGAAAACAAAAGCAATTCTTATTGACAGCCGTAAACACCAATCGTCTCTGCCAACGCCGAATCGTGTCTCATCCCAGGACGCAAGACGAAGGAGAAACAGAAACGAAGGATGTCATCGTTGTTTTACGGCCAGGTGAGGAACGATCTACTGTGACAGAATAATGGCCAATGGCAAACTTGGTTACTGTCACTAAAGAAGAAATGCTGCCACTCCTTCAAAAAAAAAAAAAAAAAAAAAAGGAGATTGGGGGAGGGGATTTTTATTTGAATCCATAAAACATTAGTGAACTCTATTAGAATAGGATTTAGACTATCTACACCACATGTAAACAGGAACAGAGGTGCAATATTACCGAAGTTAATAAATCAAAACTCGACAAACTTTCCTCAATAATACTCTCTATATATTATTCAACAGTAAATAAATATAGGCTAATAGAAATCCAAACATCTATTAGATGAGTGGAAGAACGAATAATCGTGAATTCGTATTATACATAAACAGTTTCAACATGAGAATGCATTAACATTTATTAATAATCTTCGTAAATCAAAATGAACTTCACTCAGAAGCCACTTCATCATTAGAAAAGGCCACTTCATCAATATCTTATATGCAAATCTAAAATGGGTGCGGAACTGAGTTCGGAATGAATCTGAATGATGATGATGTCTAATCTTTCATGCAAAGCAGTTCCAGGTTCATAAATATGATTAAATGTTGGCAAATTGGAAGGAATATTAGATGCTATTATTGCATTTGTGAATAGAAACCGTTGAGTCGTGAACTGCTATGAACTCTCAATGTTTAAAAATATAACCTATTTTACACTGCTGTAGAATGAATAAACCATATTAAAAGTAAATGATAGCCAAATCAAATATCACAATTATGTAGTTGGATAAGGAAAAAGGTTTGGATAATAAGAATTTATAACAAAGCTACAGATATTCATCCCGAGACCGTATCAGTAGATACAGATAAATTCAATAAACATTAACATCCGTTAAATGATTTATATCTAACTGAAATAACAATTTTTTTAACCTAAAATTGATGTTTTATTCTCAGATCAAATCCAATCATTAATCAACAAACAGCTAAACTGGTTTTATTGTAATTGTATATTGTCGTGAAAACAAATAGACCTTTAAGTACTATTCATTTACTATCTATTATATAGTTTAATATATAATTTTGTAACATTGTTCTAGCTAGTACAGGGGGACTAATAATGCAAACATTTTAATTAAAGTCATCTTTCACCCAATAACGATCTCTCTCAGAAAACCATATTTTAAGACGAGGCATTCATTTTGCCTGTTGAATTTTGGACAATTCTGTCTGACACTAGCGAACATCTGGTGCCAGGATGACACTTTTTTTTTGGTTCGGATATAACTTCCTATAAATCAATAGGTTGGCAATTCAAGTCACGCATCTTGTTAGCAGGAGATTACCTCTTCCATGTCATACCTTAATTAATAAGGAGTCAGATTTCATCAAACTTGTGCAGAAAGGATAGATAATTTCAGTGCAAACGAAATAAAAAGAAAGAAAGAAAAATTTGTCTAATAACCCAACAGCAGGTAGGTCTCAAAGCCTAATTAGTAAGAAGACAGAAACACATCGGTTTCGGCTTATTTTTCTTTACTGATAAGAATTACTCGTGTTAAGAATTAAGATAGTTTCGAAGCCAATAGATGAGAAACTGGTTTTAATCTAAATTTCTTCATTAGACAATTAGCTTGGCTGTAATCTTTGCACTTAAGTCCTGACATTCGAGAATGTCTGTCTGGAGTCTTTTTGCTTTGAGAACTGAATTGCGAATTTTTGATACAATACAGGTTTGTCACAAAACTTTAAAGATTTCGGTTTGCTTTTGGTGTAGTTTATTTGAACCCAATGATCCATACAAGCAACGATGCCTTTGAAGAGAGCTGTCTGTGTTTTCTAGATTAGTAGAAACCATTTCATTTTGACAACTATTTTCATTTAACAAGCTAGTTCTTAAAAAGACAATTAAAAAATTATTACATTTCGTACAATTGCAACGAAAATTAATGTTGTATTCGTGGTCTTCATAAGAGGCACCAGTATTTGGTTAGTCAATTAGTGCTAACGTGTTTGGATTGTAATTAATGATCAGCGCAACATATTGCATGATATTTGAATGTTTTTACAGATGCGAACAGTGTATATAATTGTAAATCCATTTAGTTTATTAAAACTCAGAAGGGAGTTCAGAGTTCGTCGCTCGGTGCAATTTTAGAATAAAACCGTCATTAGTCTTCGTCTGAACTTTCGACACAGTTAATGCTAATTAGATTTTCAGTTCTTGTAAAATAAATAACACTTCATAATTGAATTTCGCTCTTTGCTTGCAAATGTTGCTTTTTTTTTTATCTGTTTAATTGATTTGAAAACAATCTTCATCGTCCTATTAAATTCCAATGGACACTTAACCTAATAACTAAGCTTAAAAGAATACTTACAAACTTATAATTTAAGACCAGATGCATTTTGGTAATCCCATATAGTTATTAGGGATTTGTAACTTCAGATTAAATTCAAATTAAAGGGACACTGTTACATTAGGGTTTTCTTCCATTTCATTTTATAAGACGTGCTATTATCTTCTATTTGAAAAAAGAATTAAATAAACTTACATGATATTGATGCTACTGGAAAAATATGTTAAGATCATTCTTAGTCTTTTTCTTTCCTATGAAAGAACCCGTTAAATGACATTTAAAAGAATTAAATAACATCAGACTATAGATGAATCTTCAAACATTAAATCTCCTTAAATTTTTAGTTGTAAAATTTCCCTTTTGAAAAGAAAACCTACAATTACTTTCTATTCATTTTATAAATTAGTGTTATTTTACTAAATTATCAATTTTTAAGGTAAGAAACTGCGTAGATTTCGAGTATAAATAAGTATTACCTTACTTATTTCAAAATATGTATTAAACGCTTTATGCGTATGCATTTCTTTTTGATTTAAGACAATTAAACTTCGCTGATTGCTTTTCCATTCCGATGTGTTTTAAATAAAAGAATATTCAAAGGCATTCGAAGTCATATTGAATGCCTTAAAATCTGTTTTGAAGGCTTTCGTTTAGAAATAAATTATTCACTGGAATACAAAATTTAGTTACTGGATGCGCAATCATTTCACAAATATGTAAATTCACGGAACAATCCTTGGGGAATAGGGATCTTAAACGTCGAATAATGGACAATCCGTGGATTGATTAGTTAATTGAATGGACTTAACGCCTTTTGTCACTTTGAAACCAAAGATTTTTCTCCAAACACTCGGCTGGTTGTTGGGCCGTTGTTGCCTTGTGCTCACGTCATCCAATTTTAATGCAGCAGATAAATTGATTAAAAACGTTCTAGCGTGACTAGATCCGTTCTCACTGCATTTAAAATTCACGGGACCTTGGACTGACTCCCCGTTCCCTCCCCTAGGTTTTAAACTTGGGCAGTTCCGGATAAAATTCGACTGCCGCTGCAATTTACATAAAGTAATTCAGTCTGACCGCACTATGCAAACAAAAATAAATATTTTAAAAATTCATATAAATAGAGAAAGATAAACAACAATGTTTATTCGAATTTACATAATGAATTGAAAGAGTAGCAACTATTGAAGAAAACACGGAGCTAAGCAAGCGAACAAACAAAATAACGTCTTTAAAACAAAGAGTACAGAAATACTTTCCAGTTAAGAGAGTTTTGCTTATAAACTGAACTCCAGACCAAAGGAAAGATGGATTCTTCAGTTGTGGGGGCTTAAACAAACATCTATGCCATTCATCTGTCATCTTGGTCATTTATTGTCCAAGGCAGCAAAACAATCCCCCAAAAGAAGAATGAGATGTTGCACATTTTTCCCCTTCAGAGGATGTTAACTGCAACCATTTGGGTAGATTGTAAGTCGTAAGTAAGTAAAATAAATCCCAACCAAATTTATTGGTATGTCATTTAAGAAAAAGGATGTAATAAATTTGCTGTGAATTTAAGACATTCTAAACAACAACAATATTTAAAAAAGAGGCTTTTATTAAAATTAAATTTAAATACTGTTTAAACAATTGTCGTTGTCTTGCCGTAGCGTAATAATAGTCCCATCTTTTGTGTTAGCGTAGATGAGATAGCGACTGTAAAGGGTGGAGCTACTGACCTTTGTATAGAGTCCAAGCAATAAAAAGTTCCTCAATTTCTACCGATGTGAGAACCAGCGTTTAGGAAACGAAGACTTTAAAAAGAAAAACTTTAAATGATCAAAGAAATAAAAAAGCGTTGGTAGTTGGGTGGGCCGATTTCTCACAACTTCGTCATGGGAAGAAATAGTTCCATTTCGGTCTTTTGCAATTAAAATAAAAAAAGGCTGATGACATGGAAACCATTCTTTTTCAAAAGAAACAGAAATGAGAGGACAAAGAACTGTCATAAACGAGAAACTTTAGTACTAATTTCAGGATGATTTAGAAAAAGTCGTTTTGATGGCCGCCATCTTGAATTTAACTAGTAGATTAAGAAGTAAGTAAAAACCATTTTTTAAGCTAAATATTTTTTAAAATATCAAATGTCTTAAAAGAGATTCTTATTAGTTTCTAAATCCTATTATATTTTATTCCTAATACTATTACGGGTTTCCCTTTCTAACTTAAAAATTATTTTCTCGCATTAAAGCCAATGAAGTGATTTTTAACATAGGCCTTTTAAAGATCAATATTAAATTTTGTCAAACTGCTATGATGGACTTTTAAACGTATGTTGTGTAACACAGTATAAAACATTACAAAAGAGTAAGATTGGAAAGTATATTTTGAAAATCAATAAAAGAAATCTCGCCGAATAAACAATTGAATAAAATGAGAAAAGGTTAGGAAAGAGGAAACTATTTATAAATAAATTATAATAAATAATTTTCATAAAAGACTCATACTTCTTCCATCTTCCTCTTCACTACATCTACAATTGTGATATTTCGCAGAGTGGATTACTCTGCTTCTTCAGGCCTCTTTATACACGCTGCGAAAGACTGCAATTGTAGATATCGTGAAGTTGAAGATGGAAGAAATAAACGTTCTTTTATGGAATATATATTGATATTTGGTTTTTGTTTAAGTTAATAAATAATGTAATCGAAATCTCTTTGAAGTCCTTGGTGTTAGGAAATATGTTAACTAGATTAATCTCATGCTCAGACAGTCTTTTGTCTAATACAGACAATCGATATTCATTGTCAGGAGGCTACGTGGACCTCAGGGTCACCTTTGAACTCCGCGAAAAAAACAATGCCCAGGTCTTATACGGGTTTTAATCAATACAAGCTATCAAATCTTTTTAATGGACAATGACTTTAAGTTAAAACAAGACATTAGAAAATGAAAAAGAAACTTACAATTATTTCACTATATATGATTAAAGATATAAAATTGCTAAAATATCAAATTCCAAAATAAATACAAGAAATAAATATAATATTACATATTACAGTATAATTTCAAAAAGAAGTTGCACAATGATTATCATTCTCGGGTAAACTAAACCTCAGCTTCAAAATTGCTCTCTTCTTTTCCTGCAACATTTTTTTCTATTTTCCCAGCAAACACAACATAACTTTCCCATTTCTCTCTATTTTCGGCTGATAGCGCCTGCTGTCATTTTACAACCAGCTATGAATTTTTCCAATGCACTCGTGTGAGTAATATTCCAATGCAAATCGTATTGAGCAATGTTTACAGTGTCAGAATGCACCATTTCCAGTACCTACAAGGCGCTGATCGATCCTCCTTGTATGGCTGCAGCTCTGAACTCATCCCCTCTACCCCTGCACGCATCTCCTAGTTCTTTGCGTGAGGTGCATTCGCTCCTAGTACCGCAATATTCTAATTCGACTTGATAAGAACTAAAATACAACCCATTAGTTCGGCCTACAACAAAACCACCATAAAACCCCACTTTTCCAGATTACACTGGGAATAAGGTCTTGTACTTCTAAGACATAAAGTACAAAATCTGAAGACAGGAGCGCCGAACAGCGGCAGGGGACAACTTAAGTCACTTTAAATCTGCTCTCTACTTCCATCCGGATAAATGTCTACGAAAGGACAGGATTTTTTTTTCGTCTCTCTCTTTCGAAAAAGGGTGGAAAGACTTTCGACTTTCTCATAAAATTTCACCTTGAAGCTCGTTCAATTATTGGTGGTAAAGTTTTATGAACACATCAGCAGCCTTTTCTATTGCTCATTATCGTAGTGCTCGTAATAGAATGTACTCGAATAGAGCTTCGATTATCCGTGCTAATGAGGGTAGATATCGAAATTGAAAACATTGCTTAATGAAAGACTTACAAGCACATCCTATACGTGAACATATAACTTATAGATTAACATTTTACACATTGTTGAATTCGTCATCTTATTTGTTTTTTGTTTTTTTCAGTAATTTATTTTCCTTGAACACTGCTATCTTGACGAAATGCAAAGCTACCCACTGCTCTGCCTGTAGCAAAGATCAATCAAACTAACTGTTTTCTGCATGTTATATCTAAGCCTGAATATTTTACAAGAATTCAAATTGTAAAAGGAGTTCAATCCTTTTACAAAAAAAGCATCTCAATCTGTTAAATTCCTTGCTGTACGATACACAATCGAAAATACAACATGAAAAGGAAAAAAAAAAAAAAAAGATCTATTAACTAAACTATTATACTCAGAATCTTATGACAATGAGATTCGCAGTTGGTAATGCTGAAAATTAGTATTCTCACGCCGTTCAAATCTAACTTCCAATTCTTTTACAGAATCAGGAATCAAAGAACAATAAGCCATTTTGATTGGGAGTAGACAGAAGGAAATAAGGATGAAAATAAAAATAACAAATACATTCAGGTTTTACAGTTACTGTTTTTTAAAACCGTGCTCTTAATATTTTTCTTCTCCTTTTCCTCGTATCTTTCATCTTATTCATTAATTCTGTTTTTGAATTCTTCCTTCTTCATTTTTTTCTTCCTGCAGCAATCGCATTAACAACTCTTCTCATTCGTCCGCCACTCTCAACCCATTTTCTAAGTCCGCTGAATGCATCTAATAAATTAGTCCTAATGAATTAGATAAATTAGTTACCGGATCTTAAAATTTAATCCCCAGAGTTGCCTCAAAAAGCAGTTCCACGAATGTCAGCGGGAACGCGCTTACTTTTTTTTTCCTTCTTTCCCATTTTCTTCGTTATTATTATTTCTCCTCTGAGATTTCAACATCTTTCAAAAAAAAATCATCAAAGAAAGAAGAGCTTTGAATTAAAAAGAACTTGTTTACTTCTTTACTCGAAAATTTCCAGACGAATGTTGCAGAAGTCGAAAACACAGTGGCTTTCTCGTGAACTTCAAGCTTCCGTTTTTTTGAAAAGAGGTCGTTTTCTTGTGGAAATGATGAGGAATGCGATGATTTTTTGTTTTGAAAACAGGACGAGACCTTCTATGCTAAATCATCGACCGATGAAAAGGTTCGATTGTGATTCGCGCTTTGTTTTGACAGAAGAGCGACAAACAAGGTCGAGCAGTTATGCTGGGAGAGAACGTTTGCTCTTCCTGAAAAATTAGATCAAGCGAATCGAACCACACTGAACCGAAAACCGCACAGATTCCCCAAGTGTTGAAAGCTTTGCTTCGGAATAATAATATTATCTGGAATGCTAGTTTACAAAGATTGGTTAGAATCTACATTAGCTTGCGAGTTACAATTCGGTATCTTATTACGAAAATGAGTTGTTTTCAATGTTATTTCGCATATTGGATGTGCAGCTTACAACAAGTACAAATTAGCATAATTAGATGCAAGCAACATAAACACCTGCAACTGTCAGTGGTAACCTTAAGAATTAGGAAGAGATTTCTTTAATGATGACTCAAGATAACAAGGACAGTGGCAGAGATGTACACCTGTGTATTTCATATTTTTTTTCCCTCCTTACACAGGAAAGATATTATTGATAATAAAAAGGATAACTGGAGATTTCGTTTAATACTTTTGTTAGAAACCGACAATGCAAAAAACCATACACACACTCGGATATTTGGATTTATGTTCCTCATCTGGACAGACTAGATTCTTTATGAGCTGGCGTAGGTTACGATCTATCAAAGCCCAGATGACGGATATTCAAATGTAAGGCGTTTATTGATGCCAAGGTGAAATTTAATCACAATTAATGGGTCGTCAAGTGTGCCATGTCGTCGTCTTCTTCGAGGCGGAGTCAGGACTAAGATACGTCCAATGGATGCTTGACCACATCTATCGGGGAATGGATTGCCGACAGCAGTGTTCTCTCGGAACGACGCGTAAGTGAGGAGTTTCTAGTATTGACCCGAACCAACAGCTTTCCTCTTTTGCACCTCCCTGAACATTGATCCCTTTTGCCTTATCATCCACGTAAACATTGCTGTACACAATGCAATAGAAAGCCGGGAGCCAACAGACAGCACTTCGTTCTTTCATCCTAAAGCCGATCTCCAACCACATCTTTCTAATCAAAGGATAGAACCACAGAACAACTACAGCTTCTTCAGCATCTTCTTTCCTCTCTAAAACTTTTTAGTTTTTGTCAGAAATTTCATTTTTTATTTTCAGTTGTGACCATTTCAAATCACTTTATACTTGAGCTGCGAGGTTTAGACAAAGAGAGACTTATTAAAAACAACTCCATTTTAAATGAACGAACGTACTTGGAAGAAAAGTACAATTTAAAAGCCGCTTACCTTGGACTGAAGCCCTACACAATGCTCTTTTAAGGGAAAAGATCAAAAAGTCAGCCCTTAAATAATTTTTTTTAAACACTACAAATTTGTAAAGCAAAAAGATTATGTTAATTGAATTAATTTTTTCTAAGGCTGACAAGAAAGAAAACGGACTTGGGCGAAAGTGATCAATATTAATAATTCAAATCAAATATTCGAAATCAAAATTAATATATCAAATTTTTGAATTTTACTAATTTAATATTTGACAAGAACAGTACTTTAATGTTCCTAAATATAAACTTTACCGACCTAAAAAATACCAAAAATAATATAGTATTTTTTGGAACTAAAAAAAATAAATAAATTAATGAATTCTAAAATTAAAAGAAATATTCTTAAAGTATTGAAAAAATTATTCCTTAGAAAACATAAATAAAGAAAAAAGGAACTAAATAGAAAGAAAGACTTGATAGCACAAGAAATAAGACGAAAAAGAGTTTCTCAACTCCATCATCAATCTTCCGTGTACGAGTTTCTACTTAACAGTGCACATAAGGGACAAAGTATTTAACGACAACTAATTTTCTTGCTTTAAATGCATTGGTTTGTTCCTGTTTATATCTGAAAACAAAGCCTTTAAGTTTAATGCTGTGTCTAAATCTTGAAGTATGTGTGTGTGAATGAAGGCGATGGAAAGGTAAGTTCATGGAGGAAATGCCCTCACTTCCTTTTCGCCTAATTAACTTCAACCCAAAAAAATAAAAGAAAGAAAGAAAAAAAGACCACATAGTTCCCTTAATGAACGTCTAAATGAGAGAGAGAAAGCTCCAAGGCACAGAGACCAAGCTTAGCATCAGAGCAAAAAGATCATGAAAAACTAGCAGATTATTTGCTGCACTGATATTAGTATTTAGAATAAAGTTTCTCTCAAACAAAAAAAGTCAATAATTTCAAATGTGAATGACTCTACAAAAGGAAGAATTAATTTCGCATACAAACACTGAGTTATTGAGGTTCTGAATCAACGAACTTTGAAAGAAACCATCTAAATTACATATTAAGCCTTAAAATATCTAAATAAATATATGAATTTCAGAAGGGAAGGGAAATTGGTGGGTATAGGTTGAATGAATTAAAACATTCTTAAGGGATTTCAAATGGATCTTATTATTAATGAATATCAAAAACAAAAAATACAACAATATTTAAATAAAAGATTTTTTTTTCAAGTGTTTTTTTTTTTTTTTTATAAAAAAAAAGTAGACAATAAACAATTCTGCAAGTAAAAGTAATTTTTACTTATTTTATCAGATACCTGGACTGTGATAAAGTATTTTTTTTTTTCAGAAGGAATAAAAATGAAATAAAAAAAGTAAGAAAATCGATTGTAGAAGAGGTTTAGCTTTCGAAAAGCTGTTCACACTATCGTTAAATATTCAAATTTTTATCTTGTGCATCATTCATGATCAATAAAACGTAACGATATCATAAGACAAGGTCATTTACACTCAAGAGTTAAAATTCTGTCTTCTAAGCCTAAATAATTCCGATCATATAAATTTTACAGCATTTCTTGGAAGGAAAAGAGCAGTTTCCCGGAGCCTATGCTTTACTGGATCATCTGCCTTAAGCAGAGCACGTAAGAAAAAAAAATACACACACACAACAACACAGACTTGAAGCTAAAGCTTTCCTGCCCATGTATTATTCAGGAAGTGACCGAAATGGCTTCGTCATGGTCAATTTGGAATCATTACGTTACAACTCTTTTGATCAGGGCTTTGTGATGGAAGTGACGTCATGACATCTCAAAATGGTTCTTTCCTTGGACTGTGAAAGCAGAATGCTCCAACATCGGCTTACACTCATTTTTATTTCTATCTTTTTTGTATGTGTAGGATTATGCACATTAGGAAGTTAAGACTGCATTGGTTATGCTGCAGCAAAAAAATCGATCTCATTCACATCACCCACCAATGAAGCCTCTCCACCGGAGATTCGATTTTTCTTTTTTAAACAACTCGTGAAATACACGAGGAAACGAACAAATAATTTGGGCAATTCATATGCAGATAACAACAATGACAACAACAACATTAGACTTACATAGGCAACCTAAAGCTTTTTTCAGATATAAACGAAGCTATTCAGTAACTTTTACTCAACCACATGATTCGGAAAAAAAAAATCATAGAATTTTATTTTTCTGAATAAAAAAAATGCTATCTTCTAGAAAAACTTGAAATGATCTAAAAATTTTTAATTCTTATTGAAAAACAATAATCAAACGAGTTGTAGGTAGGTTAACCTCTACAACAAGAGAGCCTACAGTTGCTAAAAGTGCGGGGTTCCTATATTTAAAATTAAATAAAACGAATTTTAAATTTATAAAGCTGTTAATGATAATCGCAGCTTTTTCTAAAAGTTAAAGAAATCATTAATCCTTCATTAGTACTTTTAATTTTTATTAACGGATTCCTTAAAAACAGCTTGCAATTTATTTCACTTTATTTCTCAAGTTATTTTACCTTTAATGTACAACTAATGGTAGTACTCTAAAGAACAATTATTACAATATGTAAGTTAATATAGTAGGTCTAACAGGTCCGTGCATGATTATATTTTGTTAACTGACTTACAACATATTTTCAGATCTCATCCTTTGACAATTACTTGAATAGCCCTATCCTGCAGATTAATTGTAGACCTATATAGTTCCTATTGCGCTTATGTTGTCAGGAAACTTATATGTTAGTTAAAAATAACAAAAAGTAATAATAATTCTGTTGGCACATTTATAATTCATTCAATCAACCATTGATAGGTAACCTAATGAAGGAAAGTGATTTTAAAACGGTGCTTTATGTTACTCAGTTATTTAATGTTCTACTGTTCCTTTCAGTTGTATTTTCAACCCTCTTAACCTAAAACAGAATGGAGTGCTCTGCTTGAAAACTATCCGACAGTCAGCCATCATGGTTTTCCCCATTAAAGCTACCTTGGAGCAGACGACGATGCTCCCAGCAGCGATGTAATGAGTGCAATAAAGTTAAAAGCCTGCCCCACCCGTTAAGAAGAGCCATGGGCAAACCCATGGATCGAAGATGAGTTTAATGGGTGAACCAACACAAACACAGATTCACACCATAAAAACCTCAATGTATTATTACATTACTATTTGCAATAATTTCAACAGAGTATCCTGAATGATGTAAATATATAACGATCATAAATTTAACTATGAGAAAAGGGCGTTGAGCAAATATTAGAACGGTACTGTCATAATTTGGTTTGAGTCAATGTAATTTTGTTTCAGCCTTGTTCTGAAACCTTACAGTGGAAAACTTTCTCTTGAGTAAGTAACTATTCGTAAAAATTACTGGTATTATTGGGGTATATATTCTTTTAAATTTCTTGAAATCATTGTTAGGTGGGTAATGTTGATGTACGTAGTCTTTCTTCAGGTTATTCTCAAGTCTAATATCGAGCTATAGCTTTACTATACAAAAACAAGATAAAAGCTTTGTTATTTTTTATTTATAAGTTGCTTTTCACGAACAAGCTAAAAATATAACATTTAAGGATATAAATGCATTTCTAAAAGTCTTTTGTATATTTCAAAATCAAAAAATGAAGAATTTCCGATTAAGAATCTTCTCATAGTGAGCATAATTTCTCGTTTTACAACTTAAAATTTACAAGTCTTGTGGTTTTTTTTTTTTTTTTTTTTATGCTAAAGTTAAAACGCTTAAATAAAAAGAGACGAATCCCTAATTCCGGAAACATGAATTATTCCAGTCACTTGTTTTTCCTTAATAGAAAGCTTTCACTAAGTTCAAGTTGTCTCGTAAATATCAACTTTATGGCATCCGAATGTGGTATCGAATGGACTCAATTAGATGATAACAAAGCCAAGGGCAACTTAAAATTATACCAATATTAATTGGAAGTGGAGTCTGAATGGGGATGAAGAGGCAACGGATGACCCCGACGGGAGGGGGAAGCTATCGACGGCCAGCTACGATTTGTGGTGGTCTGTGCTTAGAATCCACAGGCAACTGATTACTTCTCAAGGCCATAGGAGAGGAATATCTTGTATATAGAAAAGGCACACCTGTGGATTGGAAATTCAGATAGGGGATCGTGATTGAACGTCAGCGTTCTTGACACCTGGGGAGGGCGGGAGGAGGGAAAAAAATTAAACTTCGTCACGATCACGTGGTTCTAAAGAACTACTGCTCAGAATATAAACTGGAAGTATGACTGACTTCTGGGTTCAGGTTTTTCAGAATATAATATATTTCAGGATTTAACAATATTTACGACCAGAATTTTGTCCTAATGAAAAGAAGCCGACTATTTTCAAAATCCATATACAGACCTCTTATCGGAGGTTAATCAGTTGTTAAATTTAATTATACTATATCAAAAATAAAAAGTTATGCATTACATGGCATGAAAATTCATCTTCTGGAAAAAGATGTAATAGAACTAATCAACAATTAATTCTTTCAAATTCTTTTAAACTTTAATTCCGTATTTTTTTTTTTTATTCGTCTTTAAGTCAACAAAAATTGAAACAATAGGTACAGTCTTTGCAAAAAAAAACGTATTTATAATATTTGTATTTGTTTTCATTTGCAGATTTAAAGCTGTCGCCTCTTTTTTTTTTTTTTTTTCAGTGTTACTAAAACATTCTAGGTCATTTTTTTTTTGTTGCTGGATATATGTAAGTTGATGCGGAAATTAAAATAATAATAACAAAAATCTTTGTATATATCTTATACTTTAAAACACTTAAAGCTAAAGAGTTTATATGTTTGAACGTGCTAGTCTCAGAAACTACTAGTCCGATTTGAAAAATCCTTTTTGCGTTAGATAGCCCGTTTATTGGGGAAGGTTACAGGCTATATAATATCATGCTACGATCAATAGGTGCGGAGCAGTAAACATAAACGTCAACCAACGGGTGCGGCGGCTTGGCCACACGACGAGAACCGAACATTACCGAGAAGGGTTGAGTTTAACGCGGGTGACACCGCGGGGCACTATTTTAAAACATTTAAAACTAATAAAAAGTTAAGGATTTAACTAATGTTTTATAAAATAATCTATTTCAAATCAAAATTTTCGATAAGGGGTGTGAAAACAAATTTTGAGAACCAGAGGGAAGCAATAAAGTTTTTATGTTTGGGATAAGCAAATCACAACTTAAAAATTCAATTTTTCTTGAACTGAACTAATCGATTGGGTGTTATTTCGCCACGTTAATGCTGATGTAATATTTTCATGATCTCAAATGATGTCAACCATTCTTCTCATTTAAGACACACATTTTAAAACCTCCATCCACTGCGACATAGCTTGCAATTACCTGTTTATATTTATCGACGTATGGAATGTTTGGACAAGTGCAAGTTAAACATAAATATCTGAGCTCCGTGTTGCTGAGTCGCCATGATATCGTGTAGGTCATCATTATGCTGACCACACACGCTCACTGTTAGACTTCGGATCAGCTACCAGATCTTCCTTGGCATCCACTCCCTCTCAAAGAAAGATGCAGCTCCTGAACTGCTAACGATCTTTGTGAAGGCAAACAAATGGATAACTGATTTCCCCTCTTTCCACCCACGTTGAAATGACCTCCTGAGTACCACCTACTGATGAGGAAATTGTCTACTAAGAACTTCTAGCACTGACAGCTGAAAGTCTGGAAAACAGCAAACTGCAAATCTTAGCAAAAAGTAACTTAAAGACATCCCAGTAAAACAGCAATACTCGGATCTCAATTTTTTAAAAATAAGATTGATTATTTTTTCTTCTTCGCTAATGCAAGTTTCTTATCAGATAAAAAGCTTGTTTATCTACTCTACCTATCTTACCCATTCCATCGTTTACGGAAATTAATTACCACCGAAGCAACCTTCATAAAAATTAATGTCGAATTCATAAAAACATTGCGAACTGAAACTGTAGCCGTGCACCCTGACCTATTAGAAAACTACATAATTAGAGGGGAGCATTTCTGATAGTTGAACCACTTCTACCTCAGGCAGAAATGTGCGCAAACCGATTAGCTAAGCCTTCGATCACTGAGATAGGATCAACATTGAGCTCAAACTGCCGCCAGATATAAGTAACTAGTCCGGTTTGATGGCCAAGAATTTCCGAAGAGGTATATTAACCCCACACACGGCGCACACACGAATGCATTACTGTAATCACACGCCTTATAAAACGTCTGAAACCCTTTGATTGACGTATACGACTCCATTAAGAATAAACGTTGAACCAAGTGGCTTCCATCAGGATCAAGTAATGATGATGATGATGACAACACTACAGCTATTGACAGAATTAAAGCGATGAAATATCTGTTGCAATTAAAAAGCGGTTGGTAAACGAGATAATATATATAACATGGTGATGAACATTCAAATACATGTCCTCATTTCGTTTCTTTAATAAGACAGTAAAATAAGTTAACCAATATCAAACAGAGTAAAGTCAAACTCTTTAAAAAAAAAATACGTATTAATTATTTTATTTTTTGTATCTTTTGAATAATGCATCCTGGCGTAGGGATGTTATATTCCTTTGTTTTTCTTTCTTTAAAAAGCTGGAGATTAATTAATTTAATTTTTTTTAAATTTAATTAAATTCAATTTTTTAATTTCTCGAAAATCTTCTTCATCTGCAAAAACTAGATTTAGTAATGTACGAGTTACTTTAATTTTATTTAAATTTTATCGTAAATTTAGCCAAGATTATTCACTGATTCAGGCTAATGTTTGACTGAAATTAATTAATAGACAAAAATTACAGAAAACTACAGTCGGACCTCGATATAAGGTCACCCCTTGGGACCTCGCGAAAGTGACCTTATAAGCGGTATGACCTTATAACCGATTCATACACATTTGTCAATAAATAAGCATTATATAAATACGGTATAATTCTTTTTAAAATTTAAATACGTACAAAAATATCAGTTTATTAGGTTATAATTTTTTAACTTAGTTGAACCAATTAAAATTAATGGAATCAGAAAGAAATTATTTAAAAAAAAAATTAATTAGGAATAAAGTTGTGTACAAAAAGTATTAGTATGCTCAAGCAAAGTACTGATATACAACTGACCATACTAAAACAATCCATAATATGGACTTTCGTGATTTTGGTTTCATCTTTTGTACAATGTTTTCTAAGTTTTGTAGTTTCTGAAAATGTTCTTCAGCTTCCTCATAGCTCGTAAAGAAATGTCTTACAACATTTAATGCTCTGAGTGCTTCACTTTAATGCTTGTGTCACTGCTTCACTTTCAGTATCACTGTCGTTATCCTCACTTTCTAATGCATTGGAATCTAAATGAATTAACACAGATAAAGGAATATCGTCTTCATCATCTTTTTTCCTGGAAATTTGAGGGGATGAAGTGCTTTGTGAAAAAGCTGTCCCTTCGTCAGTAGGAGAAATGACGCCGATAAAAGATCGTACCCATGGAAAAATTCTTGGAATTGAATCAGTGTGGCACTGAAATCACAGACAAAAGTGACCTTATATGCGATTACGGTATCTAAGACCTGACCATATATCCGATAATCCATATCAAAGAATTCCTATTCCATGAGCCGGGACTTTAGAAAAGTGACTTATATGCGGGGTGACCTTATATGTGGGTGACCTTATATCGAGGTCCGACTGTATGTAATTATATGTCACATATAAGTATATCACCTACAAAAGTATACTATTCCATTTTCGTATAATTTAACAAATTTACAAAAATTCGATTTTATAGTAAATGTAATTAAACTTTGTATTAACAATATCATTCTCCCATTAGGAAAAAAAGCAAAAAAACAAAGTGTCTTAATTCTATAATTTATTGCAAAACCTTAAATTGTTCTTTCTTATATCATTAAGGAATAACTCTTGTATAAATGAAACATAACTCGCCACTGAATTTAACAAGTCTACATTACGACGCTCTCCGCCATTTTGATTTGGCGTAATAGTTTTCAAGAGAAATAGAATCTTGCAACGTCGTGGGAGGAAAGCTATTTGCTGCAATTATATCTTCTCATCAAAGAGATCATAAACGGTTGTTCGTGCATCGGGCGTGACAGAGTCGAAGAAAGCTCACACACAGACACATATACATTATATCAAAACTCACGTATGATTTTCTTTCTTTCTTTCTTTTTCTTATGTACAATTACTCCCCTTCAAAGAGAAAGAGAAAAAAAAATCAACGACCGTTATTACCATCCTTAATCGCGACTATATGGCTAAGTCACGAAGACCTGCTTTTAAGGAAATCCTGGAGCTCTTGGGAAGATACAGAGCTACTTAAATACAGCAACTAGATGCTATTAAGAAAATGACTCCAAAGGAACAGTTACATAAAAAAAAAAAAAAAAAAAAATCACATTATAAGAACGGAAAAGGAAAATCTCACCTCATCTGAACACCTTATAAAAATCAATCAGATTAAAAAATTCTTAAGGTATCTTTTTTTTTATTAGGCTGAAAATTTTTAAGAGCATTTTTTGTTATTATAATTATACAGGAAATTTTATTTAAAGTTTTTATTATTATTATTATTATTATTAAGAAATTATTTTTATTCTTACATATGAAGTTTCAATTTTTTTCTTTGTTATTTATGGAATTTTATTTTTTAAGTTTTACACATTAACTAAACATATTAATAATTAAGTTAGGCCTAATCGTCAAAAGGATAATCGTAGTTTAACTAGAAAGTAAATTAAGCAATCAAGTTACAAAATATTTAGCCTATTTTGCATGTCCATAGAGACAGAAATAATTTTAAGAGAAGCTCTGTTCTGTTTTGTTTTTACTAAATAGAAAATTTTATTTGAAGTATTATTTTATTAGGACGCTTTAAACGAAGGCTTTATTATCATCATTTTGTTTTTTTCTTTTTGAGTATACTATTCATTTCAGTCACCCTAAGTAACTGTAATTTTTCATAAAATTTTAATGATATTCAGATACGAAGACATCTGTAATCAAATGATTTTAAATCATTCGTGACTTCATTTGAAATTCATTCATTCAAATATCAGAAAGATTTCCTTTTTTTTTTTTCTTTTAAATAAACTCCAGAGAAAACGCTTCGCCTTTTCTCAGTTGAACAACGATGGCAGTGTTAAATGACGTAGTGACGCAAGAGAAATGGAGTTTTCCTTCCATTTCGCCAGATGTCCCTGCAGTCATCCAAAAGGTTTTATTATACACAATGTGCAGTCGTGATTGGCTGAGTTCTCAACGGTCGATCTTGAATAAAAATGAAACGATGTGAATCAGTCGTTTTATAAACTCACACCCAAAGCCATAATTCAACGAAGTTATGACAAGGACAGAAAAAGGATGAATGATAAAATTACATTCTTAGAAAAAAGATGAACATTAGCGAACTTCGTGAGTTCATTGATGTGTGAACTAAATTACGTCTATCTCAATGCAGATATTACGCAATTACATAATTTTGCTTAAAATAAATTCAAATAACTAAATAAAGTTGAATTAAAAAGATCCATGATGTTGTCATAGTAAGTCTTTGATATATTTCAATTTTAAGTTTCCGTAACTGAAACCAATTGTTAAGAGTTTCTCCAGTATCAAGAAGAAGCACCACTGGTTTTATTAAAAAACTCAAAATAATCCTACACTAGTGGAAATGAAATGGGAGTTTACGGCTCGGCACAAATGCTGGATGGTTCGGTCACGCCATGTTTTCTAAATTAACTCAACTTTCAATGTAGCTGAACGTTCCTTCAGTCCTTCCTTTTATTTTATGAATCCATTCAAATATAAATCTCCTGAGATGGAACATAATCTAAATTCTTCTAAGATTTGATGCCTAGACAGATAGATTCAATGAAATATACGAATTAATGAAATTGTACAAACATTTATTAGTTAAACATGTGATAATGTCAAATGAACTCCGAAAAAAATAATCTAATCTTATATTATAAAAGCGTTATTCTGTCTGTCATAAGACTTTACGTTTTTCCAATTTTGTGACCTAACTATAAGAGATAGATTGGTCATGTAAATGGATGAAATGTAGATCTTTTTAAGATAAACAAAATGATACAAAAATCTTTCGAAAACAAGTTTTGATTTCCAAGATGTCGTCTTTTAAAGGGTCAAATTTTGACTTTTTCTCAATTTAAACGAAAAGTATAAAAGTTGGAAGATAACATTATATTGAGAAAATATTGGTATTTGAAAGTTCTATCGAACGATATATCACTTATTCACAAATGTTTCTGCGTTTGCAAGATACATGCAAAAATGTGTGTGGCGCAACCCCAGGTGTGAGGCGCTAACCAGCAATACAACTGAGTTAAGCGGAGAAGCCCACAACGGGCTGGGAAGTCGTAAATTCTCCGATCTTAATATTAATTTGCTAAATAAATAAAGTTGTTTTTTTCTTTTTCTTTTTTAATGCTATACATGCAAGGGTTCCGGAGCGAAGCGACGGTACCCTGCTAGTTATTAAATAAAATCTCTGATGCCCTGGCGAAAATAAAATCATCAAAAAAGTTAAATTTGATTTATGGTAAAAAAGCGAAATTTTATTTATTCTATGGCAGAGTGCCAGCACATGAATTTCCTATTTTTTTTTTAGAGTGTATTTAATGTGTTATTTTTAATTTTGAAGGTGCCAAATTCTTTTTTCCAATTGTTGTTTAAATAACTAAATTTTATTTATTTATTCTGTTTGTTTCACTTCCATCTTGAATCTCTTAAAAAAAAAAAAAAAAAAAGTGCTTTGTTTATAATTCACATTAAAAACCATTACTCTTGTCACAAACAGTGCATCAACATGATACACGCTGAGTTCTCAAATTGCTGAACATTGGTAATCCTTTCAGGATCGTAGCTTACGTACTTTTGAAATGTATTGAGGAAAGAATAAACTATACATTACCTTACTACTTACATATAATTTGCATTTTTTTTTTTTTTTAAAGTTTTTGAATAAAGATTAGATGGATTACACAAAAATCAGACATGAATTAGGGACAAGGCAATTAAATACTGACAAAAGAAAGGAGAGGAATGATTGGTATAAGAACAATTAGGAAAAATACATAAATGAATGAAATCGAAGAAATGAAAATGAAATAGTTATTAGGAAACTCGAAATCGAATAAAGTGTCTAATTTATTCAGTAGCTTTACTTCAGTTAAATGAATCTTTAAATTTTTCAAGAAAGATTGTACAAGACTGATTTATGCGCCTTTCACGATTCAAAGAGCAAAAATAAAGACAACGATTTGAAGAAATTAAGTTGTTTTTCAGAAGATTAAACCTATTTTCATCTACAAATGTCGATCGGTGGCATTTTCCTTCTAAACTTTCCAGTCAAGTAAGTTTTATCGATTTATTTCGTTGTGGAGAAACTTCCGATGGCGTTTCTCTACGGGAATAACAATGCAGTGATGACCTCCTTGTGCTTAATTAACAGGTGACGAGAAAGGCTTGACGTGTTTACAGCTGAGGCCGGTAATGTGCTGATCATTAGGTAAATGCGAGTAAGGGCACTTCAAAACCTCTACTTTAACAGCTTGTCAGACCGAGTAAAAGCTCCACAAGATCAGTGTTGCAAAATGAGAACGACAATTAAAAAAAAAAAAATAAAGATACTAAAAAAAAAAAAAAAGTAGAGGGCAATTAGCAAAGTTAACTTTCGCAACCAATTATAACTTATTTAATAATAATAAGACAAACCATCTTCTGCAACGTACGGGCACTGCGAAAGCCTTTCCTTCAACTTTGCTTTTATATTTCCTGCTTTAACCTACCACAATCTAAAAAGCAAAATTACCACATAAAAGGAATAAGGTTTATGTGTAGTTTTGCCCTCTTTATTTTCTTTCATAAAGTAACTGAACAGTAAAGGTGAGAAGTGCAAAGCCTAATTCACCTTAAATTCACTATAGATATGCACATTTATAGCCAATACCGTATTTAGTTCAATTGAAATTAGCATTAACAAAACTTTGCTGAAAGCCTACGCAATATGAATTTTGTAATGCCTAACAATTAATTGTAGATGGCTATTTCTTGCTGATTTTGCATTCTGGTTAAATTTAATGTACGACTTGTACCATAAACCTCACAAAATCCACTTAGAACTTGGGTT
This sequence comes from Thereuonema tuberculata, assembly GCA_023159025.1. NCBI lineage: Eukaryota > Metazoa > Arthropoda > Chilopoda > Scutigeromorpha > Scutigeridae > Thereuonema > Thereuonema tuberculata. The sequence continues at coordinate 200,781,043 of JAFIDM010009631.1, forward strand.
ACGAAAATTAAGCTTTCAATTCCAGAGGACTTGATAAAATTTAAATCAAATTCAAAATCTTCAATCTTTGCTACTGCAACGTAAAAATCCCATTTAATCAAACAAAATGCAGCATTCTTGATTTTTTCAATCACAGCTTATGGCTCGAACACCTATTTTCATCATTTCCCATAAATTGCTAACATATGAGGCGATCGTGTGGAGTTCTAATGAATAAGATTAGCTGTTTCTTATATTCCCCGTTCTGCCTGAACAGAAAATGTATTCAGAAAGCAAGACTTTTATGACTTGAAATAGCGTTCTTTTAGGATGTTTATGAACACCATTTAGCATTCGATGTGCGTTTACAGCACAGCTTTGAAGGTCATTGACTTGAATAGTCAATACAATGTATGAGATCGTTTTGTCTCTCGCTTCTAACCTAAGAAGAAACTGAAGGCTTGTAAATATTTATTCTTCTTTCTAAAATATTGTTGGATTTTGTAAGAGGCCAGAATTTACAAACTTTTTTTTTAATATAACAGAAGTTCGAAAGAAAACGTTTTAAAATATTAGCTTTATTGTGATATTCTTTCTTGCTGTAGATTCTTCTGTTTAAAGTAAATATACATAAAATTCAATAAATTTTCGCGGTTTCAGAATAGAATGCTGCTTAATCCAAATAGTGTCTTTTTTTTTTAAAATTTAGCTAACTTTCTTTAAAAACTAATCTGTAAGCCAGTTATTTTAATATCTTGAAAGTAATGTTTTTTTCTTGATTTAATTTACTAAAGCATTTTCCTAAATGGAGGATCCATTTTGAATTATGAAGGCTTTTATGTAAGTAACTTGAAGCATTCAAATATATGTAGGATTTCCCATTTCCTCCATACAGGCTGTTCCAAAGGATGAACGGCGAAGAGTAGGGAAGGGGAAGCAATGAAATCGAAAGAAAATGAGAAAGGGAAGGACAGAGCAGATGGAATCCCATCAGTGGGCAAAATGAACCGCATCGACGCCCTGGTCGCGTGAAGATCAAAATTCCTGCTGTCAGAGTGATCGGCTCGATCTCATCATTGCCAGATTCCTTTTGGTCCGGGGAGGAGGGGAAACCATCAACGCGACACTTGAATAGGGACAGTCCAATAAAAGCAACTGGAAATAAGGTTTTTACAGATAGTTTACCTCATACAGACAGCTCATTAAATCACCAAGATACGCGATGGTATATTTAAATTCCCCTTGTAAACATTTAATCATCATCAAAAGATTATGCAATCCTTGTTACTCAATAAGAGTACCTTACAAAGAAGAAAGTTTGGAATACTTTACAGTAAAAGAAAAAAGTAAAAATAAAAATTACTATTTCTACTGCATTTCCTACTTTTCATTCGCCGCACGACATAAACTTCAGCAGAAGCCATTTTAGTTCTGGCAGAGACCGATGTTTGGCGCAGTAGGTAACTGACCAGAATGGTGACCATCCTACCAGTATATATAAGGCAATCAACAACAGCAGCTATTGTAATATTCTGCAGCAAGAGTACAAATCAGGGTTTAAGGCCCTATATTTTCCATAGACGAGTGTAGAAATTCAAAATTTAAATAGTTCCTCATAAATCAAAAAATATTATAAAAACATTTTCAAAGAAGCATTAGTAAAAAATATTTAATATGTTTGATCAAAGAGTTATTCATAAAAGATAAAATAAAGGCAATAATTTGTAATTTAATAATATTCAAGTATTGTTTTTAAAATCAACAATATGATTTATGGGAGATCTTATTAAATATATTATTGGAGTATAAAAAATTAAGTGAATTAGAGATCAGGATTTAAAAAAAAAACAGCAAGAGGCAAAGCAGTTTTTAGAATATCTATTAAAACTGTAATAATAATAAAAAAAAATCATTAAAACAATCTTTTAAAAAGCACTATATAAATCGTATCTATTAAATTTTTGATAGAATCATGTTATCTTTCTACTTTATATTAAATATAATAACATGATTTTTATTTATTTATTTATTTATTTTTTTCGTTTTCGCGGTCACAGGTTTTCAATTTGTCGATTTACCAATGGGAAGACTTCGTGAAATAGCCCTAATCATTTGCAAGACTCATGATGTATTGAAAGGTAACACTTTGAAGACAAGCAATTTCTGGATGACAGACTAATTTATGGAAGTCATATTATGCGCCCAAATTGCATCGTATGCAAACGACGATGGAAAAAAAAAAAAAAAAAAAAAGGAACATCAGGCAGACGAGGGAACTGCTGCATGTCAAGTGGGAGGCAGAATTAACTTCGGAAATAAGGACTATATTTTTACTTTTAAACTACCATCTTCTATATAAAAAGAATGATGATCATATAACAGAAAAGAAAGATAATACCTTAACGATAATTGAAAAAAAAAAAAAAACCAAACTGCCCTTTGCCTATTAAAATAAAAATGTGCCCGAAGGTAGTTTTCAATACGGTAACAATGAAATATTTCTTTTTTTTCCTAGCACTTATTATTGTAAGGTGATCATGAATTGAAACTAAGAAGAAATCGAAATAATTATGTTGAATGCTTAAATTCACAAGAAATTCGAAGGGAGCAAAATGAAAACCCCCTAAATAATTTTACGTAAAGAAAAACAAAAACGCTTAGTTTATAAGCTCAAAATAAAAAAAAAGTTATAGAACAAATACTTCAAATATTAAATATCCCTAAAAATATATATTTCATTGGGGAAAGGCCGAGTAGGCACTGTATGTTTTCATTTACTTTCTTGTTACTGCTAATTTGAGAGAAAAAAAAAAAACACGAATACGAGCAGTGTTTTCTGGCTTTGCTTAGTGATAACGTGCCGTGAACCGATTGGGCCAATGAAGACATTAAGAGCGGACAAGTAATAGAAGATAAATCACAACTGGCACTGAAGGTGGGTGGAAAAGGGTCCTCTTCCGTCTCCATTCAACCGTTTCATTGAAATTAAGATGGCACAGAGGGGGCAGTAAATTTGTCAATACAGAGTGCGGCACAGGGCGAAGTAAGACATAGGCGCCAATCCCATTCCCCAGAGAAGTATCAAGAGCAAAATGAAACGGATACGGATATTTGTCATTTCGATTCTTGTCTTCAGTTCGCGGCACAAATCAAACCTCTTCCACAAAGAGAACCTTCTTAATCATGTTTTCGAAATCCCGAAATCACTGCAATTGTCCTAAGTGTTCTTTCTTCTTGATTGAATGGATGACATCAGGTTAAACCACTAATTAGGCAAATACACATTCAACCAGGACGTGGTTTCTTTTTTACGACTGATCCCTAAGCAAAACAGTAATTAATAAATTAAGATCAATTCATATAAGAACTCTACCTCTGAAGCAATTCATTTGATTACATCAGAAGAGAACAGTAGGTGCCAGGAATAGTTTGGAGTCAAAGCCTGCGGTTGAAATTAAATCAATGGATATGAAGAAGACATATATTAATTATGCTAAAATTAAAGTAAAAATATCCTCAACTTGAATAGCAAATGCTATACAGAGAGTCCTATTTAATCCATTAAATTTTTTAAGAAATTTATATTCTTATATTTCACTTTTATTTTTTATCTTTTTAATTCATAAAATTGGTAAGTCAATTATGAGTCTATACAAGACCAATCTATTCAACAATGACAATTTAAAAAATGTTCTCCTTACTTCAAATTTCATGAAATTTTGTGTTTCTTTATTACAAAGAATTAAATTAACGATTCAGAAAAAAAAAAGTTAATTTAAGAAATGCATTAAAAGTATATTTATTTTCAGTATTTAAATATAACTTACCTCGAGACTTCCATAAATATACCCTAGTGTACCTTTTGTACTCACTACTACAAAAACAATAGTAAAATTTCTAAAAAAAATCCTGACAAAAACTATCTGAGAGAATTTTTTGGGAGTGCAAGAACCCAGTGCTCAGTAGGATCCCTTGGTAGTTTATGTCCTCACACCAATGGACTGACAGAGGGCAAGTAACGGAAGAAATTTAAGTGTTATTCGAATGATTTGCGAGCTGTGGATGTGTTCCATTCAAAGATCCGACCCACTCAAGAAACATAGTCATGTATTCTTTTCACATAAGAATACAAGAATGATGACTACCTCTGACTTTGGTGCTAAAGACAATATAAATTCTGTAAATTCCAAGAGATAGAGTTAAAAGATTGCGATAAAACTTTACACAACAAATTTTATTTTGATTTGATTTAGTGTATGCTATATGAACATTGAGAGTTTCTAAGAGAACAAATTATTATTTTAAATAAGACATTTAGAAATTAAATAGAAAGTTAGTTTAATATATATCTGTGATTGTATTTATATATATATATATATATATATATATATATATATAT